>OZ012680.1:137035153-137635153 GCA_963942445.1 Argyra leucocephala
GGTTAATGTTATATTTTACCATCAAATTTTGAAAAATTTTATTGAAAAATTCTTTTCCATCATCAGTTTGTAAATTTGCAGGATGTCTTTTAGAATTTTTAAAAATAGTTTTCATAGCATTATTAATATTTCCAGCTGTTTTATTTTGAATTGGAATTGCCCAACTATATTTTGAAAATGTATCAATTACAGTCAATAAATACTTAAAATTCTTATTTTCTTTGGAATAGTTCCCCATTTCTACTAAATCTGCTTGCCAAAGATCATCAAAACCTTTAATTATAACTCTACGTCTTTTAAATTTTTTTCGTGCGGGCTTATGCAGTTCATCAACAACTTCTCTTTTACTCATATTTAATATTAATAAATAAATAAATAAAATAAAACACAATTTTATTATTATTATTATAAAATTTATATTATATTCTTAAAATTTTTTTATAAAATTCCATTATTTCAGAACATCTTAATAATATTCTCTCCACGAGGTAACAATCACATGTTTCAGGATAAGATGTTTGATTTTCTTGTGCATATGGACAAATGTTGTAGTGATGTCCATATTTGTCAAGATGAATCATATAAGTGTTATCAAAAAGTTTTATAAATTCAAAATGATTTTTAAGTTCAGTATAATGTTCTGGTAAAATTAATTTTTCACATTCAGTAAGGAATTTATTTAATGAATATCCGATTTGTTGTAAATCCATTGTTAATATTTGATAGACTGCTGTTTCTCTTTACCGCGATGCCTCTATATTAATAACTTGAAGATCATGTTTTTTAGGATAATTTTTAATTTTTTTGCTTATATGTTCAAATATAAAGCTTTCAATTTTGTCATTATGTTTATCAAGATTAATCATATCAGTTTTTATTCTTTCATTTGTTTTTGCCATGAGATTTTCCAATAAAGTAATTTTGTTATTAAAGTCTTGTTTTAGATTCAATAAATAATTTTCTATGTGATAATTTTTTTTATTAATTAATTCAATTCTTGAGTCAACATAATTTTTTGTAACACCATCATTTTTATCATTAGGAGTTTTCAGATTTTTTAAATTTTTATATTGAATATCATAATCACCATCAGTTGTTAATTTAAATCCAAACCCTATTAGAACAGGCTTAGCATAATTTTTTTCAAATGAATTAGAACTTCGTCCAAACTTGTCAACAGACATAATGCAAATGATTTTATGCCACTTTTAACTTTTCGTATACATATCTATTGATCTTATTTAATAATTTTAGCTTCACGAAGTTCTTCGATTATAGATATGATTTCATTTTGATGATTATTATTACCAGCTGATTGTGATGCTATTAAAAGTTTCAATCTATCAACTAATTCATTTGGATCATCCCAATAAACATACTGTTTTGGATTTTGATTATAATTTAAGTGGGTTGTTTTTAAAAAATAGGATTGACCACTCTTTTTTTTTTTATGTCTCGTATCATAATCATGTTCAAATAACTTTCTTATAATATTCATGTATTTATAACTTCTATTTCCATTAATTTGATTTAAGGAATTGTGATTTCTTTTATGTGCATTAGTTTTCTTAAGTATTTGACTGTATGTGTTTAAATCATTTTCATTATATTTTAGGGGTTTTTTTTTTAATAATAGTTCTAATAGACCATCTGTTCTTTGAAATATTTCACCACCAATTAAAATGTTTCCAGTATTATCTTCTATTTCAAAAGTGGCCGTACCAAGTTTTCTAGAATTAATTGATTCATCAAAATATGGGCCATATATCCTATCAATTTGAGATTTATTTATGCTGTATGGTGATGTTGATGGTGAGGAGTTGCTAATATTTTCAAGTTTCAAGGGGGTGTGAAATTCAATTGCCTTTGGTGTTGAAGTTTTAAACCTTTTAAAAGTTTTTTTTTCATCTAGAAATGAACTATCATTATCATCATCATCAGCATCTCTTTCTTGTTTAACAGTAGTAGTATTAGCAGATTGATATTTCACAACATTTGTCAATTCTTTCAATGGTTTAGTGATTGGACTAAATGTTTCTTCACGAATTTCTTCCATTGATTGTTTTCCAGTTTTTAACTCTCGAAATTTCTTTTGTAAATTTTTTCGAGTTTTAATTAAGTCTTTTAAAATATTTTCATTCATTTTTAAACACCTTATTTTTTACTGATGTGTTCTGATCTGATCTGTTCTGTTCTGATCTGATCTGATCTGTTCTGTTCTGTTCTGTTCTGTTCTGATCTGATCTGTTCTGTTCTGTTCTGTTCTGATCTGATCTGATCTGATCTGTTCTGCTGTTAATTTTATACTGCATTATAATTGAACATATTCATTGAATTTTCTTCTGTAACGACCATCATTTAAATTACTATCCTTATCAATTAACAAAAATCCATATTTATCTTTCCAACAATGAATGCATAAGTTTTTGAAATCATTATAAGACATATCTGAATTTATATGATCATTATAAATATGTTTCAAATTCAAATCGTCTTGTTTAAATATTATTAAAAAATTAGCATTATCTCGAACTAAATGTTTTGGAATCTTTGTATATGATTGGCATAGATAAAAACTATCTACTGCTTGATGTCGACCCATAGAAAAATATAATCTAATATTATTTTGTTTATCACAAGCAACATCATCAAATATAAATATAGAATTCGGTTTGGAATTTGTTGGTTCAATTATATCAGCATTATTTGAAAACTCATTGTAACTCATCCCTTTTATTGGTTTTATTAATTTTTTCAAATACTCATATTTAGGTTGATGTAATGATTTTGAAAATATATAAATGTTTTGAAATTTAACACCTTTTGGATCTAAGAGTATGGTTAACATTACATTAGTTTTACCACAATTTGAAGGCCCCACAATTAAACCTCTGATACTGTCTGGAAAAAATTTACCATGTTTTTTACTCTTTTTCTTATTCACAAGGGGGGTTTTATCAAAGTTTTTCACCTCGATTATGTCACGTGTCTTTATGAAACGCATTTGATGACTGGTTATCGAAGAAAAACTGTATAAATTATTTAAATATAAAAATCAAATCAGTGTTAATTTGTCCTCAAATAAATAAACACACACACATATTATGTGTGAAAGAGAAAAAAAACAACACTATAAAAACAAAGAATCTAGAATTAAAAAAGGTAGAGGTTTTCTGAATAATTTAATAAATAAATTACCATTTGAAATACATTTACCTGGTTACAATTATTGTGGACCTGGAACAAAATTATCAAAACGATTGGCTCGCGGTGATAGAGGAATCAATCAATTGGATGATGCTTGTCGTGAACACGATATCGCATATTCCCAAAATAATAATAATATAAAAAATCGTCACACTGCAGACAATAAACTTATTGAAAAGGCTTGGCAAAGAGTAAATGCTGCAGATTCAAATTTAGTTGAAAAAGCGAACGCTATTCTTGTTACAAACGCTATGAAAGCAAAAGTGAAACTTGGTATGGGTATGGGTATGGGTTCATCATCATCGTCAATTAAGAAAATAATGAAAAGAAAACCAAAACTATTAAAAAATATTATAAAAAAAGCTAGGACAGCAATTAAAAACATAAAATCAGAAAAACAACAAGATGTTATAAATTCTGCATTAAAAGCTGCACGAAAAATTATTGGCAAAAATAAGCAAAAAAACATTAACATTCCTAGAATAATTTCAGTACCTAAAATTGGGGGTATTTTACCTTTAATTCCAATATTTGCGGGGCTATCTGCAGCGGGGGCGCTCACTGGTGGAGCTGCTGGTATAGCCAAAGTTATAAATGAAGCGCAAAATGCTCGTAAAGAATTACAAGAAAGTCAACGTCATAATAAAATGATGGAAGCTATTGCTTTGAAAGGTGGTAATGGTATTCAATTGAAACCATATAAAAAAGGTTTCGGTTTATTTCTTAAGTCAAAAAACCAATAAATTTGCTGCCCAAGAGAGCTCTATCCAATTTTGATTTGGAGAAATTTGGTAAAAAATATTTGAAAAATTTTCGTGGTGTTTTTATGCGAGACAATTTACCCAACAGTAAACCTGCAAAATTAGAATGTGGTATCATAAATTTGGATAGTAATATGAACAATGGAACACATTGGGTGGCTTATTACAAAAACAAAAAAAATGTTCAATATTTTGATAGTTTTGGAAATTTACAACCTCCTATTGAAATAGTAAAATATTTAGGTAAACGTGATCTGATTTATAATTATAATAAATTTCAAAATTTTAATTCATACAACTGTGGTCACTTATGTTTATCATTTTTATATGACATTGAAAATAAAGAATAATTAAAAAAATAAAAAAACCCGTTACCAAAATGAAAATTTAAAAATGGGGCCTGTTGATGTAAAAATTGAAATAAAAACTTTGAAACCAATACCTGAAAATACTACAGCATATTGCTTATTGCTTCACGACAGATTAGTTGAATTTAAACCGTCCACGGGGGAAATTAATAAAATAATTTAAAAAAAATTTAAAAAATAAAATATGGCGTATCTAATAATTGATATTCAGGGTCTTAAAGATAATAACAATAATTTTATTTTAAAAGAAATAGCAGCTTTATCATCATTGGGGGAAATTCAACATTTTATTATAAAACCTCCCTACGATCATCATATTCTTAATTCGAAGGCAAAATCAATAAATAATTGGCTTGAACACAACCATCACGGTTTTAAATGGTCTGACGGTAAATCGCATTTTAGTTTGATCATCAATTTCTTGAAGAATTTTGCTGAAGATTATTCAAAAATTTATGTAAAAGGAGGAGAAAAACAAAAATGGATTGAAAGTCTATTGCGTCATCCTAATGTTATTGATATAAATGAGCAAGAATCAACAAGTTTGAAAATAATCAAAAATCAAAATCTAGAATTGAATAAACATTGTATGTTCTATCATAGGGGATTTTGTGCTCTAGAAAATATTTATCTTATTAAAATGATGATGCATGCATAATTTTGTTTTGTTTTAATACCAAAATTTTCAAAATCAAAAATCAGTCTAAATCTATAATTCAACAAAAAATAAAATGAATCGTGACAAAGACAAGGATGTGAAAAAGACAAGGGTGGAAGAAAAAGATTGAATACATGGTTATTCAAAACCCCTTTAAAAAAGATACTAACAACAAAAATACATCATCATCATCAACATCATCATCTATTAAATATGAAAAATTAAAATAAGAAAAATTGATTTTTTGTTAATTATAAAGTTAATGTTTTATTAAAGTTTATTATAAAAAAAAATAAAATTTATTGTGTTTTTTTTATTGATTATTTATTGAAAAGTGTCCCCATGGTAAAGTGTTGTGTGAATCTTCAATTAAAAATCTTTTATCATCATCATATGTTAAACACACTTTCTTTTGTTTTATGCTGTTAACAATGTGACGGCGTGATTGAATTATATTTTGTGTGATGTGCTTTTTTTCTTTGATATTTAAACATTTTAAATAATCATCAAAAGTAACCTCTTTAGAAACAATAAGGTAAAATACCCCCAATTTTAGGTACTGAAATTATTCTAGGAATGTTAATGTTTTTTTGCTTATTTTTGCCAATAATTTTTCGTGCAGCTTTTAATGCAGAATTTATAACATCTTGTTGTTTTCTGATTTTATGTTTTTAATTGCTGTCCTAGCTTTTTTTATAATATTTTTTAATAGTTTTGGTTTTCTTTTCATTATTTTCTTAATTGACGATGATGATGAACCCATACCCATACCCATACCAAGTTTCACTTTTGCTTTCATAGCGTTTGTAACAAGAATAGCGTTCGCTTTTTCAACTAAATTTGAATCTGCAGCATTTACTCTTTGCCAAGCCTTTTCAATAAGTTTATTGTCTGCAGTGTGACGATTTTTTATATTATTATTATTTTGGGAATATGCGATATCGTGTTCACGACAAGCATCATCCAATTGATTGATTCCTCTATCACCGCGAGCCAATCGTTTTGATAATTTTGTTCCAGGTCCACAATAATTGTAACCAGGTAAATGTATTTCAAATGGTAATTTATTTATTAAATTATTCAGAAAACCTCTACCTTTTTTAATTCTAGATTCTTTGTTTTTATAGTGTTGTTTTTTTTCTCTTTCACACATAATATGTGTGTGTGTTTATTTATTTGAGGACAAATTAACACTGATTTGATTTTTATATTTAAATAATTTATACAGTTTTTCTTCGATAACCAGTCATCAAATGCGTTTCATAAAGACACGTGACATAATCGAGGTGAAAAACTTTGATAAAACCCCCCTTGTGAATAAGAAAAAGAGTAAAAAACATGGTAAATTTTTTCCAGACAGTATCAGAGGTTTAATTGTGGGGCCTTCAAATTGTGGTAAAACTAATGTAATGTTAACCATACTCTTAGATCCAAAAGGTGTTAAATTTCAAAACATTTATATATTTTCAAAATCATTACATCAACCTAAATATGAGTATTTGAAAAAATTAATAAAACCAATAAAAGGGATGAGTTACAATGAGTTTTCAAATAATGCTGATATAATTGAACCAACAAATTCCAAACCGAATTCTATATTTATATTTGATGATGTTGCTTGTGATAAACAAAATAATATTAGATTATATTTTTCTATGGGTCGACATCAAGCAGTAGATAGTTTTTATCTATGCCAATCATATACAAAGATTCCAAAACATTTAGTTCGAGATAATGCTAATTTTTTAATAATATTTAAACAAGACGATTTGAATTTGAAACATATTTATAATGATCATATAAATTCAGATATGTCTTATAATGATTTCAAAAACTTATGCATTCATTGTTGGAAAGATAAATATGGATTTTTGTTAATTGATAAGGATAGTAATTTAAATGATGGTCGTTACAGAAGAAAATTCAATGAATATGTTCAATTATAATGCAGTATAAAATTAACAGCAGAACAGATCAGATCAGATCAGATCAGAACAGAACAGAACAGAACAGATCAGATCAGAACAGAACAGAACAGAACAGAACAGATCAGATCAGATCAGAACAGAACAGATCAGATCAGAACACATCAGTAAAAAATAAGGTGTTTAAAAATGAATGAAAATATTTTAAAAGACTTAATTAAAACTCGAAAAAATTTACAAAAGAAATTTCGAGAGTTAAAAACTGGAAAACAATCAATGGAAGAAATTCGTGAAGAAACATTTAGTCCAATCACTAAACCATTGAAAGAATTGACAAATGTTGTGAAATATCAATCTGCTAATACTACTACTGTTAAACAAGAAAGAGATGCTGATGATGATGATAATGATAGTTCATTTCTAGATGAAAAAAAAACTTTTAAAAGGTTTAAAACTTCAACACCAAAGGCAATTGAATTTCACACCCCCTTGAAACTTGAAAATATTAGCAACTCCTCACCATCAACATCACCATACAGCATAAATAAATCTCAAATTGATAGGATATATGGCCCATATTTTGATGAATCAATTAATTCTAGAAAACTTGGTACGGCCACTTTTGAAATAGAAGATAATACTGGAAACATTTTAATTGGTGGTGAAATATTTCAAAGAACAGATGGTCTATTAGAACTATTATTAAAAAAAAAACCCCTAAAATATAATGAAAATGATTTAAACACATACAGTCAAATACTTAAGAAAACTAATGCACATAAAAGAAATCACAATTCCTTAAATCAAATTAATGGAAATAGAAGTTATAAATACATGAATATTATAAGAAAGTTATTTGAACATGATTATGATACGAGACATAAAAAAAAAAAGAGTGGTCAATCCTATTTTTTAAAAACAACCCACTTAAATTATAATCAAAATCCAAAACAGTATGTTTATTGGGATGATCCAAATGAATTAGTTGATAGATTGAAACTTTTAATAGCATCACAATCAGCTGGTAATAATAATCATCAAAATGAAATCATATCTATAATCGAAGAACTTCGTGAAGCTAAAATTATTAAATAAGATCAATAGATATGTATACGAAAAGTTAAAAGTGGCATAAAATCATTTGCATTATGTCTGTTGACAAGTTTGGACGAAGTTCTAATTCATTTGAAAAAAATTATGCTAAGCCTGTTCTAATAGGGTTTGGATTTAAATTAACAACTGATGGTGATTATGATATTCAATATAAAAATTTAAAAAATCTGAAAACTCCTAATGATAAAAATGATGGTGTTACAAAAAATTATGTTGACTCAAGAATTGAATTAATTAATAAAAAAAATTATCACATAGAAAATTATTTATTGAATCTAAAACAAGACTTTAATAACAAAATTACTTTATTGGAAAATCTCATGGCAAAAACAAATGAAAGAATAAAAACTGATATGATTAATCTTGATAAACATAATGACAAAATTGAAAGCTTTATATTTGAACATATAAGCAAAAAAATTAAAAATTATCCTAAAAAACATGATCTTCAAGTTATTAATATAGAGGCATCGCGGTAAAGAGAAACAGCAGTCTATCAAATATTAACAATGGATTTACAACAAATCGGATATTCATTAAATAAATTCCTTACTGAATGTGAAAAATTAATTTTACCAGAACATTATACTGAACTTAAAAATCATTTTGAATTTATAAAACTTTTTGATAACACTTATATGATTCATCTTGACAAATATGGACATCACTACAACATTTGTCCATATGCACAAGAAAATCAAACATCTTATCCTGAAACATGTGATTGTTACCTCGTGGAGAGAATATTATTAAGATGTTCTGAAATAATGGAATTTTATAAAAAAATTTTAAGAATATAATATAAATTTTATAATAATAATAATAAAATTGTGTTTTATTTTATTTATTTATTTATTAATATTAAATATGAGTAAAAGAGAAGTTGTTGATGAACTGCATAAGCCCGCACGAAAAAAATTTAAAAGACGTAGAGTTATAATTAAAGGTTTTGATGATCTTTGGCAAGCAGATTTAGTAGAAATGGGGAACTATTCCAAAGAAAATAAGAATTTTAAGTATTTATTGACTGTAATTGATACATTTTCAAAATATAGTTGGGCAATTCCAATTCAAAATAAAACAGCTGGAAATATTAATAATGCTATGAAAACTATTTTTAAAAATTCTAAAAGACATCCTGCAAATTTACAAACTGATGATGGAAAAGAATTTTTCAATAAAATTTTTCAAAATTTGATGGTAAAATATAACATTAACCATTATTCAACATATAGTTCATTAAAAGCTTCAATTGTGGAACGCTTTAATCGAACGTTAAAGGAAAAAATGTGGAAAGAATTTAGTTTCAATGGAAATTATAAATGGTTGAATATTATTGAAAAACTAGTTCATCAATATAATAATACTAAACATAGAACTATAAAAACATGCCCAGCTGAAGTTAATGAGCAAAATGCTAACGAATTACTTTCAACTGTTTACAATCACATAAAGGTCATTGTACCTGGAAAATTTAAAATTGGTGACTCAGTAAGAATTAGCAAGTTCAAACATGTTTTTGAAAAAGGTTATATACACCAAAACTGGACAACAGAAATTTTTAAAATTATAAAAAATTCAAATAACTAACCCCATAACATATCTACTTGAAGATTATCAAGGAAATCCTATACGTGGAGGTTTTTATGAATATGAATTATCAAAAACTTCAAACAAAGATATTTATTTGGTTGAAAAGGTTTTGAAAAGTAAAGAAAATAAAGTTTATGTTAAATGGTTGGGGTTTCCTTCAAATCATAATTCTTGGATAAATAAAACAGATTTAATTTAATTTAATTAATGTAAATAATTATTTATTGAAATAAAAAACTTATTTAATATACATAATATATTTTTCTTTTTTACAATTTTGTATAATTAACCTAAAAATATATATTAAAAAAAAAAATTTTGTTGAGACATTACATATATATATATATATATATATATATATATATATATATATATATATATATATATATATATATAACTTAAGATATTATCATGTTATATGTTTGTTTAAGAGTACGTAAATCTATTAAGGTAAACTCATCAGATTTATATGTGTTTGGTAGTGTTAATCTTTCGATTTCACCATTAGCTAAAATTCTTTCTGTTAATAAATCACGATATTCAAGACATTCTATTTTCAATTTTTGCATATTGGAATCACTATCATAAGAACATCGTACTTTAATTTCTTTATTTTTGTTCAATTCTTCATATTCTAATCTGAAATGTCTATAAAAAATTTGTTCACTATAAATTATTCCACCAATATTAATTTCTTTTGATATAAGATCTTGTCTAAAAGCTTCAATTGCTTCTTCAATTGTTACATATTGAGGTATTTTATTATTATTATAATCACGTTCTATCAAAACATGGTCTGCTTTTAAAGGTTTTTCTACATCCTCTGGAAATTCTGTTGTTGTTGTTGAAGTAGAGCTTTTTGTATTTAAATTGACTTCTGGTGAATTGACATGCTTTAATAATCGTACTGTTAAACTAATATGAACGGTTTCATTATTAGGTAAAATAATATTAAAATCGGCGTCTCCCTTATTTACATTATTTAATTTAATGTTAACAGGTGCAGAATATATACCACACAAGAAACTTAAAAATAATAATAGCATACAATTAATTTTCATTGTGTTGTTTCTTTAATAACCGATAAATTTATAATAAATTGTTCTTTAAGAGTTTTCCTTTTATATATAATATATAGTAACTATAATGTGTCTGTGTTACATTTACTCACACTCAGGCCTACATCTTGTTCATGTACTGCTTTTATTCTCCCAATTAATTGATATGTATATAAGATTATGTCTTTATGATCTGAAAATATTTTTTCTTTTTTATCATCAGTTGTATCTTTGTTAATTGCTGCTTCCAAGAACTCTTTTAATTTCTGCAATAAATCAGTACGTCTTGGTTTCGTTGTATAACAATTTGTTATAGAAGAAAGATATTCCACACAATATTCATATCGCTGTTCAACTAAAGATCTTTTATCTTGTTTAAGATCTAAACTAAATACATCTTTTTTATCTGTTATGTTGATAGTTTTACCACTTGCATCTGGTATAGATAAGAAGCCTGCAATGGATTTTTCAACATTTTCCCAATCTTCTTCTTCAGAAAAAGGACAATCTATTGGATAATGATTTGGTATGTATCGATTTTTCCCATCAGAGGAAGATAAAATTTCTCCCATTATACATATATCACCACCATATACTTCAATTTTCATATGCTGCCACTCTAAAGTATTTATACATATATTTGAAATACTTGAAAACGGTTCACCATATCTTAATACAAAAAGTAGTACTTTGGATCCACCTTCTGGAAATACATATACTTCTAAAATATCATGAAATATTTTAACATGTGTTATTTTAAATGATTTCCATTTTCTAGCACAAATACAATAACTGTGACCATGTAAAATATTTTCTGCCCAAAACATTTTTGTTATTCATATACACCTCGCTTCCTTAAACACTAAGAAAATATTTAAGAAAAAGTTTCTTTTATAGGGAATGAGAGAGAGAGAGAGAGATCACTGAAAAAGATTTAAATCAAACACAAATATATTCTGAATTTCTTTATTTCAAAAATGATTGAGAACGTAACACACAGCACAGTTACAACTTTCCACATTATCAACACCATTGTTAATCCAATTCATTTTTTCTTCTTTAGGCATTTCCTCGTAACATAATAAATCAATTCGTTCATCACCTTCTAACAAATTGAAAAGGGTATCATTTTCTTCTTTTAATATTTCATCTATTAACTGCTCAAGCTTTGAGTCCATGCTTATGTTGTCCTTGTCATTGCTTCCAAGTCTTGAATCCATGTTGCTCTATATCAAATGTTCTTTTTACTGTTAGACTCCAGTATAAACATTCATGTTTTATATACTTACTTATACTATATAATTCAATCACAATACTCTAATTATCTATTATTTGTCCCCCAATTTCAATTCTTGGGGTTTTCCACAATTTTACATACATTCGAAAACATTTCAAAATATTCAATTCTTGGATTTCCCCCAATTTTACACACACATTTTATTTTCAATCAAAATTTCCATTTTCTTAATTTATTCTACTGTTTTAAAATACCACCTGTTTTATGCAATTTTAAAACAACCTGTATTACTCATTACACACTCAAAATTTCAAAATTCTAAATTTCACCCACTAAAAATTCTAAAACATTCAATTACTGCGGTTTCACTATTTTTTTACTTTAAAACATTCCAAAATATTCAATTCTTGGATTTCCCCAATTTTACGCACACATTTTATTTTCAATCAAAAATTTTTTATTTATTCACTTTTTTAACCACTGTTTTTTAATACTGTTTTAGAATACTGTTTTAGAATACTGTTTTAGAATACTGTTCCAGAACCCGCATTGTTCTACTACTGCGTACTATTAATATACTATTGACTATTGCAAAGCTATGATTATGTACTATTTATATACTATTGATTGTTTCAAAATTATGATAATGTACTATTTATATACTATTGACTATTTGAAAATAATTATTGTGTACTATTTATATACTATATTGACTATTTCAAAATAATTATTATGTACTATATATATACTACTGACTGTTTTAAAATTATGATTATGTACTATTTATATACTATTGACTGTTAATTATTAAGTACATACTATATATATACTATTGACTATTTAAAAATAATTATTATGTACTATTTATATACTATTGACTATCTTAAAGTTATGATTATGTACTATTTATATATTATTGACTCTTTCAAAATTATGGTTATGTACTATATATATTTTATTGACTATTTGAAAATAATTATTATGTACTATTTATATACTATATTGACTATTTCAAAATAATTATTATATGTACTATTTATATACTATTGACTGTTTTAAAACTATGATTATCTACTATTTATATACTTTTGACTATTTTAAAGTTATGATTATGTACTATTTATATACTATTGACTGTTTCAAAATTATGATTATGTACTATTTATATACTATTGACTGTTAATTATTAAGTACATACCATATATATACTATTGACTATTTCAAAATAATTATTATGTAATATTTATATACTATTGATTGTTTCAAAGTTATGATTTCCATTCAGAATAATTTTTCAACTGAATTTATATATTATTTATCAAAGGCTGATTGTAAAAAGCTGGTTAGTAAAAAGAAATATAATATAGTATCTGATAGTTATCCTATATTCCAATAGATATTTCGAAAGAAATATAAAAATAATTTAATAATTTTAAAAATTTAATTAAGTTGAAATATTTTGAAAAAGTCAAAAACAATAAATTTTCTATACTAACCTGTCTTGTATTTATATCAAAATGTGAATAATAAAATACATTAAATATGGAAATTTAACTTGGAAATACATATGTACATGTTATAGGTATAGAAAAAATCTAATGTTTTACAAATTGAATACACTACACTATCTCTGCAAGATTCTTGCTACACCAAGACCGGAATAAGAAGCCTTTTCTCGAATAATAATTTGAATAATTTGTGATTATTTGTGACATTGATTAAACATTAGAATTCAATATATTAATGTTTTTGTACTTTCACCTTCTAAAAATAATCAAAGTCTCTGTTTGTCTTCTTACAATTTCAAATTTTTAAAATTCTTTCTATTATTTTATATATAACAAAGGATATATAACAAAGGCGATGGGGATGACGAATACCGAATTTTTCAACAAATCAAACACAACCATTGCGACAGTAGCTGTCAACGAAAGTAAACAAAAATATTTTGTAGAAAACAGACAACAATATTAATCAGTATTTAGAAATTAAATGGTTTATATTTTAAAAATTATTAAATGAATTATTTAATGTCTTAAATTGTTTTCTTTTCTTCTATAAAAAAATTTTTATGTAATTATAAATTTTTTTAAGTGTGAAATATTAAAATTACCATGTCATTTTCATCATCTGTTGGTTCTACAGCTCGGGGTGAACCTTAACCTCGTCCACAACTTTCCTCCATTCTGCTCTATCTTGTGCAACTGTCCTCCATCCGTTAATTCGAATTTTTCGACAGTTGCCCTCGACTTCGTCCAGCCATCGTGATCTTGGTCTACCTCTTGCTCTTGTATTGTACGATACTGCGTCTAGTATTCTTTTTGGCATCCTTTGATCATTCATCCTCACCACATGACCTGTCCATCGTAGTCTTTGTGCCTTAATAAATTTAACAATATTGTGTTCTTCAATTAGTGCTTCTAGCTCCTCGTTTGATCTGATTTGGTATTCACCATCGTCATTTATTTTGGGACCAAATATTTTTCTCAGTATCCTTCTTTCGAATACTTTCAATTTATTTTCGTCACTAATTGTATAGGTCTATGCTTCGCATCCACATGTTACAACCGGTTGTATTATGGTCTTGTACATTCTTAATTTAATTGTCCTGGCTAAAATTTTTGACCTGAAAAGGCCTTTGTGTGCGTAGAGACATTTTTGTGCTGCTTGAATTCTATCATTAATTGTCAGATGCATGTCATTTTTATTATTTATTAAAGCACCTAGATATTATAAAACTATTTACTCCTTCAAAGTTATAATCATTTATTGTTATACTTTGGGCGGATCATCCGCATCTTGTTTCCCTTCAAAAATCTTCATATATTTGGTCTTAGCCTCATTAATTTTTAATCCTACAGTAGCAGCTTCTTTTTCTAGAGTCAGAAATATTTTTTTTAATTCGTCAAAGGATGTTGCTACAATAGCAATATCGTCCGCATACGCTCTTATTATAGATGATTTTATGAATATGTGTCCGCCTCTGTTTAAATCTTTTATTGCGTGGAGAAGCATTAGATTGAAAATTGTTGTTGACAGGGCATCACCTTATTTGACTCCTGTTTTTATTTCAAATTCGTTCGTTATTTTATTTTGCACTGCTACCGTTCATTTGGTGTGTCTGAGTGTTAGCATACTTAAATTTGTCAATTTTCTTGGGATCCCCATGTTATTAAATACAGCTTCTACCATATCTCTTTTTATTGAGTCAAAAGCCTGGCGGAAGTCAATTATTAATAGGTGGAGATTTTTGTTGTACTAATAGCATTTTTCCATGCTATGCCTCAGTAGAAATATTTGATTGGTAGTAGATCTATTTGGTATAAATCCACTTTGATATTCTCCCAGAATATTTTCGGCTATACGTCTTAATCTGTTATTTATAATATTGGAGAGAGTCTTGTACGCTGTGTTTATTAATGTGATGCCTCTATAGTTGGCGCAGTCAAGTTTATTTCCCTTTTTGTGGATGGGGACAATAATGCCTTTTTCCCATTTGCTTGGCAGAGTTTCTGTATCCCATATTGTACATATTAAGCTATGTAGCTTGGAGATGAACATTTCACCTGCATTTTTAAACATTTCTGCTACAATGCCATCTTCTGGGCTTTGTTATTTTTCATTTGTAGATCCATGTCACATCCATGTCATTTTACATTTAATAAAAAGAACAAGTTCGATTTGCTAATTAATATTCAATCTTGATACATAGACATTTTATATCACCATTGTATCTCTAAATTAAATATTATTATTATTTGGTTTAAAAATTTTTTTAAGAATTGTTTCGCTCATCATAACACTACTAGAACTCATCAGTAGATATTTATAGTGTTAGACTACCTATACATTTCCTATTTTCATTTTGATTGATTTTATAACTTATTAGAAGATGTCAATAGTACATCTGTGAGCTATAAAAATCGACCAAAATTTTAAGTGTCAAACTATATTTTAAACTTATTTCTTTCAAGTGTTAAACGATCGTCTAAATAATTTTTTTACTCTGAAACAACTACACCATCTACTTTTTGAAAAATAAAACAACACCAAAAAAGCAATTTAACTGAATTCTGCTGCCATAATAAGCTGCCACCTTTTCGTTGACGAAAAAATAAAAAATGAACTAATTTTGCTGTCAACGAAAAATTTGACAACCAAATTCAACATAGTTGTATTTATTCTAATTTATGATGGCGAAATATATTTTGCCATTGCCATTCGCTTTGGCTATGTTTATAGTGTTAGAAAAAAATTTTTGTACTCAGTTGACCACTTCTAAAAAATTTATAAATTTAATTTACAACTTCTATAGTTATGACTTTAATTTTATAGAATACGATACTCTTCAAATATATTTTAAATTTTTGAATTTTTCCATTTTATCTACATGCATACATAAAATAAAATTTGAAATAAAATTTTCTATTATTACTTTGAAGAACTAAGTCAACATGCATATTTCTATATGATTTTTCATCAAAAAAATGTAATTTTCATTCAAAAATCATAACTCTAATAGTAGTGTACATACATACATACATCACAAGTATACATCAAAATCAGAATTTATTTTAATTTTATGCAAAAATATAATAACCAATCTATACCTACCCACATACATACCCAACCTGATAATACACACATTACATACACATACAAGTATAGTACATTTGAATTGAAAAATCTGATAAAATAAAATGTCAATATACCAGATGACATCGTACTCATCTTGAATTGAAGTGATAACTTCAGAACATCATTATATTAAAAATAAATTTCTGAGATTATATATACATCCATCATAGCTTACAGCTGTCGATGATATTTGATTGTGACAATGATGAAGGAATGTTCTAGAAAACTAATTTAAAATTTACTTTAATTTTTTTTTTTATTATTTTTTTTTGTTTTTTTTTTTTTTTAAATATATTTGTTAACTTTAAAAGTCAAAAGGATACTTTGGGTATAATTTGAACTGAATCTTGTATACTTAAATACATTTTGTATATTAAAATTAAATTGAGAATGTTCTGTTCCAGACATATTTTTAAATAATAAAATTTAGTATATTTTGTTGTTGTTTTTGTTTTTATCAAATATTTTCATATGTATATTATTGATAACATCAATATTTTAAATTATATAATGAAAATATATTTTTAATTTTTATAAAATTCGAATGAATTGGTAAATAAGAAGCTTTTAAAATAATAAGATGGTTGATCATCATCATGGTAACAATAATTATTATTGATAAGGAAAATGGAAAATCCTACTTCAGTTTTTAATGTTAATGGTTATGATTCTATCGTAACAGTAATTCAAAATTTTCTTCATGCAAACATGTATAGATGGCAATATACATAATATGTATTCATGGCTTCTATTAATTTGAAATAAACAATGAAATTTGAATTGTGTTTAGGCGTTTATGTTGTGTGAATGCGGAAAGGACAAGAATGAAAAAATAGATTTAAACAGCTATAAACAAAAATATAAGACTGAATTTGTTTTTAATTCCTTCATAATTTATTTTATAATTATTTATTTATTTTATTTATATATCAGTTTACCTACATATTAATACGAAGCCAAACTTTCAAAACCCCCTTTTCCATTTTGATATGTGGGTCTATTTTTTTTGTAGCCATTTATTTTATCCCAATGACACAGGGTTATTTTGATTACATTCGGAATCGAAGCTGGGACATTTCGATTAAAATTTACTGCGCCATCCATGGTGTCTTCATAATTTATCATTGTCCATTTCCGGATTATTTTTATTAATTTTTTTTTTAAATTTGTTTCCAATTTGAATTTTATAAATTGTGAAATGTTTTATAAAAATCCCATTTTTTATCCGATTTCAAAGATTTTTTATATTTTTTGTTTGTTTTAATGAGTAGTCTTAAAATGAGCCACAAAAAATATAACATTTCAAAAATTTGAAATTTTGATTTTTTTACCTATTTTTTTTGCATACCAGTGCTCATTAAAATTTTCAAAATTTCTCTAAAATCAAAAAAGTTATATAAAAATCCCATTTTTTAACCGATTTCAAAGATTTTTAATATTTTTTGTTTGTTTTAATGAGTAGTCTTAAAATGAGCCATAAAAAATATTAAATTTCAAAAATTTGAAATTTTTTATTTTTTTACCTTTTTTTTTGCATACCAGTGCTCGTCAAAATTTTCAAAATTTCTCTAAAATCATAAAAATTCTGTAAAAATCCCATTTTTCATCCGATTTCAAAGATTTTTTATATTTTTTGTTTGTTTTAATGAGTAGTCTTAAAATGAGCCACAAAAAATATAACATTTCAATAATTTGAAATTTTGATTTTTTTACCTGTTTTTTTTCCATACCAGTGCTCATTAAAATTTTCAAAATTTCTCTAAAATCAAAAAAGTTCTCTAAAAATCCCATTTTTTAACCGATTTCAAAGATTTTTAATATTTTTTGTTTGTTTTAATGAGTAGTCTTAAAATGAGCCACAAAAAATATAACATTTCAAAAATTTGAAATTTTGATTTTTTTACTTGTTTTTTTTCTATACCAGTGCTCATTAAAATTTTCAAAATTTCTCTAAAATCAAAAAAGTTCTCTAAAAATCCCATTTTTTAACCGATTTCAAAGATTTTTAATATTTTTTGTTTGTTTTAATGAGTAGTCTTAAAATGAGCCATAAAAAATATAAAATTTCAAAAATTTAAAATTTTGATTTTTTTACCTGTTTTTTTTCCATACCAGTGCTCATTAAAATTTTCAAAATTTCTCTAAAATCAAAAAAATTCTCTAAAAATCCCATTTTTCATCCGATTTCAAAGATTTTTTATATGTTTTGTTTGTTTTAATGAGTAGTCTTAAAATGAGCCACAAAAAATATAACATTTCAAAAATTTGAAATTTTGATTTTTTTACCTGTTTTTTTTGCATACCAGTGCTCATTAAAATTTTCAAAATTTCTCTAAAATCAAAAAAATTCTCTAAAAATCCCATTTTTCATCCGATTTTAAAGATTTTTTATATTTTTTGTTTGTTTTAATGAGTAGTCTTAAGATGAGCCACAAAAAATATAACATTTCAAAAATTTGAAATTTTGATTTTTTTACCTGTTTTTTTTCTATACCAGTGCTCATTAAAAATTTTAAAATTCCTCTAAAATCAAAAAAATTCTCTAAAAACCCCATTTTTTGTCCGATTTCAAAGATTTTTTATATTTGTTGTTTGTTTTATTGAGTATTCTTAAAGTTAGTCAGGAAAAAATATAAAATTTAAAAGATTTGAAATTTTGATTTGTTTTAATACCAAAATTGTTAATAACTTTTAATATTTACAGACCCTTGTTAAACACAGCCTGCCATACCTGTCGTAATTTCTTCAAAATTACGACTCCTTCATTCGCATTTCCCATCATATTTTAAAGTTGTTACGTTTTTGATTCGCTTTCAATTTGTTTTTACCTAATCCATTTTTATTTATCCTTAAAGGGTAAATTTCATAATAATGACAGCTACTTACATTTTTTTGAATGCATATACATAATATGAGTGATGCACATTCAATCAAATGCAATTATTTTTATATTGAGCGATAAAATCTGGTGCTATGATTAAAAATAAAGAAAAAAAAAATCTAGTGGGAATTTTTTTTTTTTTCAACACTTTATTCAACAGAACATTTTACTATTACCAAAGTGTTATAATACGAATAATATGTTATGTTGTGTGATGCAAACGAGCTGACTATATTTACCATAATTTTATGAAAAAAAAAAAAAGTAGAATATATAAAAAATTTATTCACTTGATTTACATTTAAATTCAATAGGAAAATTATATTTAATTGAATGAATTTAGTATAATGCACGTATATTTGTAAGTAGTAGATAGCACGATGGAACATATTATTGAGCTTGCAAACTTTCTACAATGTTTTTACCAATCCATTACTACTATACTATACACTGATGCTGTGAATTGAATTGTTTATCTTGTTAATATTTCATGTTATAAGATTTTTGTTCACAGTTTTGTGGCATAATGATTTCAAAGAGAATTATAGTTTTAATATATTAATATATAATATGTTTGTATTTAATAGTGTTACCAGCTTATAAAACTATTTTTTTAATGAATTTATTTTTCATATATGTAGTATAAGTATATAATTAAATTGGATGTTTAATTTGCACATTAATGAATAAATTAGATTACGTAGAAATTAGTTCAATTTTGTTTTTTGGTTTTAATGCATATAGAGTGCAATTTTTGCACCATGGTGATGTTTTTTTTTACTCAAATTTGTGAAGTTAATAAGAAAATTAGATTAAGTAGAAATTAACTCAATTTTGTTTTTATTTTGGTGTATACAGGGTGCAATTTTTGAACCATGATGGGTGTTTTTTCCCTCAAATTTGTGAAACTAATAAGAAAATTAGATTAAGTAGAAATTAACTCAATTTTGTTTTCATTTTAGTGTATATAGGGTGCAATTTTTGAACCATAGTGGATGTTTTTTCCATCAAATTTGTAAAATTAATAAAAAATTAGAATAATTATAGATTCGTTTAATTTTGCTCTTTATTTTTAAGCTTGGTGCAAGAGAGCCATTTTTGCATCGTGGTGTGTGTTTTTTGCGCAAATTGAGGAAATCAATAAAAAAAATTAGAATAAGTAGAATTTAGATCAATTTTGCTTTTTACCTTTATACTTGGTGCGTTTAGAGTGCAATTTTTGCACCGTGATGTGTTTTTTTTTGCAAATTGATGAAGTTAGTAAAATTTATACTTGGTGTGTTTAGAGTGCAATTTTTGTACTAAGGTATATGTTTCTTTGCGCAAATTGGTGATGTCAAAATGCTTAGCTTTATTTTACCGTTTAATTTCTATACCTATCTGATAGTTTTAATTGTGGGATTAGTTTTTAAAACTAGTTTAAAATTTTTATTCAATTACAATATATATCCATTAATGTCTTACCACTTTAATTAGCGTAGACTTGATATAATGCGTTTAATGCCATTATAGTCTACTTGCATAATAATTGTTTTTTTTATTATTTTGACATATTTTGTATATTTTTTAAACTAACTTGAATGGTTTGTCTATTTTCAGTTTTCTGACGAAATTTTTTTTTTGTTTTTGAAATTCAGTTTGGTGTTGCAATTGTTCAATGTTTAGTAAAAAATATCGGCACTGCTGGAATAAACGTAGACATACAGAATTATATTTTGTTTGACAAAAAAATAAAATATAATACAATTTTACCCAATGGACTGATTTGATCAAAAAATTAAGACAAAGTAATGAAAAGTGAAATGTACGGCCTGATTTGTTACTAAATCTAATTTATTAAAAAAAAATGTAGCTATGTGGTAGTTACAAATTTTTCAAAAAATATCTAAATATTTTTTTATAAACAAAAATTCAAAGTACATATATTTTTTATTAGAATATTTCTGTAAATGTTTTAATTCCATACAAAAAAACAAAAAAAAAAAAAAAGTAGGTAGATGATGACAACATTTTATAAACTACCACTTAACTTTAATATCAAAAGAAAATGAAAAACTGTAACTAAATTTAACTAAATTTCTACACACTAATAGCTTTGTCAAGTTGAATTGGGTTGTGATGAGAAAAATAAACATTTTGTGTGCTGTTACACATTACTTTATTAAAGGATACAGTTTTCTACATTAATTTATGTTTTTTCATGTTTCTTTCATTTTGAATTGATTTATTAGGTTATTTTCAAAATGGGGATACAAAAAATAAAATATAGGAAGAAAGAAAAATAAATTAACACGTCGTATCTATATAATACAGGGTATGTCAGTAATATACATATCTATGTACTAATAAACATTGGATAATATTTTTTGTAAAAAGAATTATGTAGGATATGGAACAGGAAAAAAATATATTTATAAAAGTATAGTTTACATTTCTATAGGGTGCAGTTCAACAATAACGGTATATATCGTCTTCAAGTTTGAACGTAAGGGTAAGTTTTTTTTACACTCTAATATTGAAGCACAACAATCTACATTGAAAACAAATTTCATGTACCTTTCAATGCGTGAAGGACTGATGTTTTGTACTGAAGTAAAATTTGAACTTGAAATATTCAAACATAAAATATAGTATACATTATATATATACTATAATAAATATGTGCCTTATATCTATCGCTTTCTTTTTCTTCAAAATTTTATTAACTTAGAATTGAACAGATTCAGAATTAAAAAAAAAGTAATTTATATGCCAAAAAGCCATAACCGCTTATGTCCTTATGTCCATGTTTCGAGTAAAATCAATTTTAAAGTTTTTCAATAAGAGTTTAAAAATATAGTAATGGGACTGTATAGCAGTTTTTGATTTATTAAAATCGCTTATATAAGCCTTTGAAATCCAAAAACTTTATTTTGTAAAAAAACGCTGACGTTGTTGTAAGATGTTAACATTAATTAATAAATAATATTTATAAAAATTGCTTATGATTTTTAAAACCGTTCCAATACTCAATACATTTGCAATAATTTGAAATTGATATTTTATATTTGTAAAAAACGATTATTAATTATTAATTTTATGCCTGTTAAGCACCCATATACTTCACATGTATGTATGTACCGTATAGAGCATATGTACATACAAGCTTATAGTATATGGGGTTCATTGTCCGTTGTACATGCCAACTGCGTGATTTTTTGCATGCGTAGTGTTTAAATTTCACATATAAACAAACATTTTTGTAGTGTTAACAACAATTAAATAAAAAATATAAAATTGAGCGTCGGTAAAAAAATCTGGAAAGAATTCTTGAAGCTGTATTAAAGCTTATTATGTTGTTTGGGGAAAGTTAAAAGTCAAAAATATTTAAATAGAATATTAAAAGATAGTGCATATGTGCTTTTTTTTCTTTATTGATAGGCCTAATAAAATAGCTGCAAACCCTAGTTTACACATTTTTGTATTGAACTAAAAAACATATCATCAGGCATGAGCAAAAATGCATAAATAGTAAATGGTGAGAATACACATGCGCAGTCTAAAATGAGCATGCATGCATGTGTAGTAAATGAGTGCCTTTAGTTGTAGGAATATATTTAAAATATTTTAAGTTAGGCAGCGTTTACACTTCAATATATATTGACAATATTTATTGATGAGAGAGAATATTGAAGAAATACTGATGTGTAAACACATATTGATATCAATATATATTGAAGAAAAAAATATAATTTATCCTATTTTCTTCAATATTTATTGAGAGAGACAAAATTAAATATGGCAAATAATGAAAAACTTAGCAACATTCATATATAAAGTGGGAAATACATGTGCAGAATTCTCATGCATCGCTGCATGCAGATATGCATGCATATCTGCGTGACAGACACATGTGCATATTTTATTTGTTATGTTGTTTGCATATGTTATTAAAAATGTTTAATAAAAGTTTTAATTTAATAATTTTTGAAAAAATTTTAATCACATATTTTGTTATCTATCACTATCATGAATGTAACAAAATATAATTATATGAATAAATTAATGCTAGTTTTTTGTGCATATATTTTGTTATATCTAAATATTTTAAAAATTTATGATGAATATTGCAACAAAAAAGAAAAAAAATCTAGACTATGGACTGGGAAATTTTCGTTCATTTCAAATTAATTAGTTTTTCTTCAATTGCTTAATTTAAAATAAATTTTCACAAAATTGATTATAACCTATTTACCACAAAAAACAATAATAAATATGTAAATATTAAACAAATTTTATGACGTTTGTCATTATTTTTTTTATTAGGATGAGTAAAATGACAAGTTTTATAATCTTTCGTGTTGGTAGCTCTGCCGCTGCGTAGCAAAAATTAGAAATAGAGATATCATGCATCAGATTTTCTGCGTGCAGAATTACATGTAATTGGTTCCATATAAAACCATGTATTCTAATTTATACATATTATTTCATACATAGTTCTGCACATGTATTTCAAGCATAAATTTTTTTATTTTTTCTTTGATTTTACATTTGCTTTATATTCACGGGGTACTTGATTAAAAAAGTTTTTATTTTTATATTAGTTTTGGTCAATATATAAGAAAAAACTCACAAATAGTTTGATTGTTTAAAAACTGATGTGTAAACACAAATGTCTCTCTGTTCAATCTAAAATCGTCAATAAATATTGAAGAATATTGAAGTGTAAACGCTGCTTTAAATAAACGATTTTAACCAAAAATATTTCTATGTTATAATGACATAAGCGATTATATACCCATTGCAAAAATGTGACTTAGAGTTGGCAGAATCAAACTTTTATAGGAAATACTTTCAAAAATTCTGAAGATGGTGGTTATTTTATCTCGATATTTTCTTATGTTGATATAAGCAAAATTATGATTTGTTGGCACAAATATTATAATTTCCGAATTTTGTAATATACAGAATATCGATACAATGCCTAATTATTTAGAGTATAATGATGTGCTGAAAAATTAAAGTAAGTAATAGAATTGCTTTAGAATTATGATATTCGCAATAGAAAATATAATTTTGGTGCAAAATTGAGCAAAATAGTGTTTTTGTATGATTTTGAGCCCAATTGCTTGACAAATTCGTATCACATTTCCTTTACAAAATCGAGATGAAGAACAATGCAAAAATGAAGTACAATGCAAAAATGCAAAAATGGACAAAAAGGAAGAACAATGCAAAAATGAATAACAAAATATATGAAAAAAGGGAAGTGAAACAAACAATCAAATTGATATTGAACACACGTATGAATTGTCAATCCATTGAGACGATTGTGACCATTGTCAATTAGTATTGACTTATTTATACTAATCTAATACTAGATGGTATTAGAATAGTGAATACATATAGTAATATTTTATAGTGGTAATAATGATATACAGTGTTTCGGATTTTTGCTATAAAATGCCAGGATTGTCAGCTATAAGAAGACGGTTTATAACAGAATTAGTCATATCTAAGTTTAAATATTATATTTTTGAAATGTTTTAGCATTTGGTTAAAACTCATGACATTGATACTATTTTTACTTATAAAATATAAATGTCACGATTAGTACTTTAATATTCATTGTATTTGAATTGCTTAATGAATTATTGCTAATTGTTAATATCACATTTAATTAATGATGAATAATAAAGAATGAATAATAAATAAAATAAAATAAAAAAAAAATTTATATATAAACAATTGGCAGTGATTCCACCATTGTAGCCAAATTCCTATTAGTAAAGAGAATTTTTCCGAATGGAAGGCTTTAATTCAAGGACCAGAAAGTACACACGATTACCCTTTAAGTCCCCATAAAAAGAGATTCACATGGAAAATGGTCTATCCAAATATTTTTACTGGTTGAAGAATTTTTATTTCGATTCTTCACGCCCCAACAGATTCGATTCCAACGGATTACGAACTATCAGCTGAAAGATGGAATTCAAAGTGTTAAAAATTTTTTATTAAACGTGATTTCTATGTTAGTTGAACCAAAAGACGAATCAAAACCGAATATTGATGCAGCAATAATTGGCGAGAACAAAGGGATGAATTTAATAAAATAGCATGGGGTACTGTAAGAAAAATTTTAGGATTACATTTTTAGCAAAAAAAAGTAGATTATTACGAATATATATATTATTTTTCTAAATTTCCAATATTGTGAATGCTAAGTAATTAAATAAAATTTTTAAAATGTTAATAAAATTTTCGTTCAAAATTTTGAGTACAAAATGCAACAACAAAAGTTGAACAACTAAATATGAAAAAAAAATAAACTATGAAATTTAAATAATTTTGTAAAATAATTACTTACAACACCCTGTATTTATTAACAAATGCTTACATAAGATTAAAGAATTTTCTTACTGTTTAAGGTGTTCATTTGGTATCACTAAATAAATATTCAGGTAAAAAAAAAATTATTTTTAGGTTTTTCATTTGATTTTTTGTTGTTTTTTTTTTTTTTTTTTTTAACTTATGTTCTTATTATTTTGATAATATTATTTTTTATAATATTTTTAAAGTATCTACAAGATGAGACATTATTATTAAATGACATTTTTTTTTTGTTATTGTATAAAACACCAACCAAAATGGTGGTGATCTGAATAAAAAAACGGTTTAATAAATAATAAAATTTTTGGTTATGAATTTATAGGTGAAACTGAATTAAATGATTGAAAAAATTTATGTGTCCAGGATGGGGATTTTAAATTGGAATTCCATATGAAATCAAACTCGATTTGAAAAAAACACTACTGAAATATTCGCAGAAAAATTTTAATTCAAACAAAATGTATTTTGTAATTAAAATGGCAGTTTCGGAATATCGACTGGAACAAATTAAGCCAAACCGGAAAGGTTTAATTATTTTTTAAAGATATTTTTAATTGTTGTAACTGAGTTATTTAAAAATTTTTTTAATTGTATTTGGATTGTTTCAAATTGATCAAATTATTATTTCTAAATAACAAGAGCAACTCCATGCCATTTATTATTTTTATTATTTCAAAATGTTGAAAGTATTAACCTGAAAATAATTTATTTTAAACTCAGAATCAAAATCTGAAATTAGAACAAAATTTTAAATAAGAAAAATTTTGGTTTTCAATAATTCAATAATTTTTTTATTCATAAATAATTTTTTTCAAATAATTCTAAATCAGCCTATTATTTTCCATATGTATATCATCCTTAATATCCACCCTTGCATTTGACTTTTTGGATTTGTGGTGCACATGATACAACAACAGCTTTGCCACATTTAACACCACCACCACCATATGATCTTTCAACACGGGTTAATTCAGCAGCTGGTTCAGCTTCAGCATATTCTGAACCTTCATATTCTGGTGCATATTCGTATGGATAGGCAGCAGCAACGGCTAAGACGGCAACAAAAGCAAAGATTGCAAAGAATTTCATTTTGATTAATTGAGATTGGTTGACTTTGATTGAAACAAGTGAACTGATAATTTTCAGAATATTTTCACGAGTATTTATTAAGAAAATATTTTCAATAAAAAATGTTGAATTTGCATACCTACTTTTTTTTTACTGTTGCGTTAATTTAAATTAAACTAATTCAACAGTTTTGCGTACATGCGTTTTGTCGTCAAAAAAT
This sequence comes from Argyra leucocephala, assembly GCA_963942445.1. NCBI lineage: Eukaryota > Metazoa > Arthropoda > Insecta > Diptera > Dolichopodidae > Argyra > Argyra leucocephala. Next base: position 137,062,250 of record OZ012680.1, read on the forward strand.
TGCATTTTAATTAGGTCAGTTAGTTATTAGTGTAAAAAATAATCAGTATTGGTATTAAAAGACATTTCTCTTATAGACTTTAAGTACATATTTGTAATTATGTAGAGTGGAGTGAAACAATCACACATTTTTAATAATCGATTTTGAATTCGAGATTTTCATGGTGAAAAGATTATCATTTGGTTTTCCACAAAATATAATGAAAAATAGACTCAGTGAAGTAAAGCATCAGAAAACGAAATAAAACAATATCCCTTACAAATTTTGGGATTTGGAATTTTTTTTTTTTTTTGTTTCTCCTATTACTCCGCGTGGTAGCATAGGGCTTCGATAGTGAACCTCCATTCCTCTCTGTTGAGTACTACTTCCTTAATATCGTCCCAGGTATAATTGTTGATTGTTAATTCTTGATCGATTGTGCGTCTCCATGTGTTGTATGGTCTGCCGGGTCTCCTTTGTCCTTGTGGATTCCACTCTAGAGCTCTTCTTGCTATATCACTTTCTGATTTTCTTAGTGTATGACCTATCCATTTCCATTTTTTCCTATTTATCTGTCTGTTGATCGGTTCTTCTCCAGTTATCATCCATAAATCCTTGTTGCTAATTCTTGCCGGCCAGAATATTCTGCATATAATTCTCAAGCACTTGTTGATGAATATTTGTAGCTTCTGTTTGATTCTGACCGAAGTGAGCCATGTTTCACTGCCATATATTAATGTTGACCTAACACATGCTCTAAATATTGTTAGCTTTATTGTTTTCGATATTTGGTTGCTCCGCCATATCTTCATTAGGCTACCAAATGTTCTTCTTGCCTTATTTATACGGCTGTTGACATCTTCTGTTGGAATTTACTTATAATGAAATAGCAACCAATTTTTGAATTTGGGATTTGATTTGATTTAATTTTGAGCGGTTTTCACGTAATGAAATAACTGTGATAAAAATTTTATGAAATAAAATCAAAAAAAATTATTTTTGGCTCCGCTATGAAATAAGTTTGAAAGAAATAGGTTTGTAAAATTAAAAATGACAGCATTTTAATATGATTTAATTTTATTTACGATTTTATTTCATTATGAAATAAGGTTGATAATTTTCATACTTATTTCATAATGAAATCGTCTGGAAAAGAGATAAGTATATCGTTTTTTTCTATTAATTTTATCATAAAATCTCTAAAATAGGCTTCATTATCTATTCTATCATTCACTATCTAAAAGAGAAATGAAATAACTATAAAAACTTGATGTTTTAATGCAATTATGTTTGAAATGTTGTTTCACTTCATTGGGGCGTTTATTCCGTTTTTTGTTTTAGTAGAAAGTAGCAGAAAAAAATTTTCTGTTTGCAGCATTATTTGGTTGGGTATTATTTCATGGAGCCGAAAATTTATTAAAACAAGTAATTATGGCTTGATATTATCTTCATAACATCTTATACTCGATTCAGGGTTTTTATATGACTATGGGTTTATATTTGGGGTTTTAATTATTATTATCTTAGATTATAACTAGTTCGGCAGATGCAAGTAGTTACTTAAGTTGTTTTTGGTAAAGCATATAAGACTTGATTGTGTGTTTAATGCCGAAAATTTAGTAATTTATTTGTTGTCGTTCATTGTTCTAGAAAATTATAAATTGAAACTGGACACTAGAACCAATTTATGCAATTGAGAAATTCAATAGGATTAGTTAGTTATATATGTTAACAACTGTGTTTTAAGCTTTTCTATAACTTCTTCTTATTATTATTTTTTTTATATATATAGCCCTAACATTAAATGGAGACATTTTATAACGAATGGTACGTTTGACTAGCAATGGAAAAACAAAAGTTGTGACTCTGATCGCTTACCACCTATTTTAGTGAAAAATTGTCTTGCATTCGATGTTCCGTTAACAATAATATTTAACTACTTTCTCAACAGTGGTGAATTTTTTGACGGCTAGTTATTATCCACCATCACAAATTCGGCTTAATAAATAACATAAAAAACTATATAGACCGGTATCTAAACTATCTTGTTTTCAAAAAAAAATTTTTAGAGCAATGATTAATAAAAGATTAAAATTTCTATAATTAAAAATAAAAAAAATTATGAATAATCAACATGGTTTTAGTTACCACAAAAAGATGTATACTAGTACAAATATTACTACAAAAAGATCTACTATTCGTTAAATCACATGGAATTAGGTAATCAGTGGCCTATTTCATAAAAATTGACAGGTGACAATTTTACAAAATTGTCGCGATGGTCCGACATTTATACATAAACTAGTTAAATACCCGTTACTACGTAACTTTTTGCTACCTTTATATATAGTGAAAAATCAAAATTAGAGCATTCTAGGTTGTACTACATTATAAATTATCAAAATCAAAAATTCCCCGATCAACAATATTTTAGTAATATTTGATACTTTAGTTAAATTAGTAGATTAGCAGACAGACTATATAATTGGATTGATATAGATTGAAATATTTAATCAATTATTATTTCATTAAAAACTATATTTCTAACAGTTCTATTCTCTTCGGTGACAATTTTCAAATGTTTTATATTCCCAGTAGTGCGCGAAATCCCGACATATAGTTGTCCATGTGAAAAACCTGGCGCATCAAGTAAAATACCAACCTTATTGAGAGTTAGACCTTGCGCTTTGTTGATGGTCATTGCAAAGGCAGCTCGGACGGGAAACTTGCGTCTTACTGTTTTTTTTTTTTATAAATTAGGATAGCCAAAAAATTAAAAACTACTGTTTTTTTTTTTTTTAAATAAAAAAGACTACAATATCAAATATCAATAAATAGATATAGGATATATTCATATATTACATATAGGTACATTTATTATTTATCATTTACATTTATTATTTATATTTATTTAACACGCTGGGTGGCGCAGTAGGTAGAGCGCCTGCCTTTCAACCGACAGGTCCCAGGTTCGATTCCCGACGAAGGCAAAAAATGCTTTCTGAATTTTTCGACCTGGTCCAGTACCCTTTATCATTGGGATAAAATAAAAATGATAAATAGTTGAGAGTTTTGGTTATCACTAAAAATAAAAATGGAACTATGCTATTATGAAGGCGAAGTACTCTACAATAGATATAGTTTTCCACATTTAAATTAGTAGATATACCACAAAAAATTCTACAGAAAAAAGCTATTGTATGTGATTGTGTATTCCAAATCTCTGTGTAAAAAGCAGTTAGGGTGTTCATCCCATAGACTTGGAAATATATAAAAAAAAAAAAAAAAAAAAATCTATACTGTTTATTTTTTTTTTTTAAATAAAAAACACTAAAATATTAGAAATAAAGTAAACTTAATATAGCTATTGTTTTTTATTTACAAATAAAAAACCGCTAAAATTAGGTACTAACGATTAGGTAACGTTTAGACATCAAGATTTAGTTTGTACTATTGAAAGTTTGACTGTCCTGTAAACGTTGTTCCACAAATTTTGACATTCGACTTTGTTTAATGAAAAAAATAGAATATTATCCTATTATCATCAAACATTTTTGAGCAACTAATTTTTTCCTTTAAATCGAAGTCGACTCTTGTCATTTGTTGAAATTTTTGTTTAATGTTTGTTGTGTTTGATTATTTTTGCTGTTATATTGATTGTTATAAATAATAGTATTGATAATAACAATTAGTAGATACCAAACTACCTACATTTATAAGATTTTTTCAACTTTTTCTTAATTGTATTTTTTATTTATTTAAAAATTTAATAGGTAAATTTTTTTTTTCATTATGTTGTATTTTTTATTTTATTTGTTTATAATTTTTAATTTCTATATATTTAAAATCATTGTTTTTTATTTGAGCCAAACAAACCTTAAATAAATAAATAAGTAACTTTTATCAAATAAAATCTTGATTATTTTTCATAAAAAAATACGTAATAACTTACGCTAATCAATGTAAATAAGAATGTAATAAGAATTTAATTTGTGAAAGAGAGATAAAAATTCAAAACACAAAGTGGGAAAAAAATTATCGAACAAATATCAAGATGTGTTACATTTAAAAATGCATATAGTAATAAGAAACATTATTTATTCACATTATTAATATTCAAATTTCCTTCCTATTTATAAATTCTAATTTTATTAATAATTAATAAATTATCATTGATTATTACATGGCAAAATTTAATTTTGAAGGAAATAAAAATGCATCGAGTCATTCATAAAAAAAAACGATTGCTTCTTGGTATTCTTTTTAACTACCTGTTTCAATACCTGAAAAAATTTATATATTGAAAATACCAGAATTCTAATCTGTTTGAAATAAAAAAAAATTTTACTTCCCTTATAAGACAACAAAAGAAAATAATATGATGTTTAAGAAATAAGATATCTTTTTGAAACCAATATTATGTTATGTAGGTACCTGTAAAAAATCAATCATTCAAAATTTCTTTACTCTCATACCCTCATAAATTTAATACGTTGATTTCAGACGACCGTGTACATTAGAAAGCTCTTCTCCCGTGGCCCGTGGGCTATTTAAAATTAAATTCCAAAAATTAAATGGCTTTTTAAATAATTTATATCGTACTCTTTCTTTCTCACAACTTATTCCATAAGAAAAACAATAGTTTTTTGCTTCTTTAACTAATGGAGTTTTTTTGTAAATGGAATCTTGACATCCCCAGTGCATATCTTTTTATTAAAGAATATTCTTTTCTACTATGATGTATTAAGAAGAAAAACAACAAAAGAAAATAACAAAAAATGTGAACAGTATATTCCGTTTCATTTAAATCAAAGTAAAGTTTGATTTTTTTTTCTCCTATATTAAAGGCATTCTTGATGAGGTGTAAGAAAGAAAGAAAATAAAATTCTTCCAATTTGATTGCAAATAAATTCTCTTCTTCATTTATGTTAAAAACAAAATGTATGCATGAAACAGAAACAATATTTCTCTTTCAAACAAAAAATTATAACGGTACATGCTGACACCGGCGAAGAATTATATATAGACTTACAGGTGACAAAATTGTCATGACAAATTTTGTAATTGATATTTTATAAAATTGTCATGTCTATTTTGTAATTGTGTTTATTGACAAGTATTTTATTAAAAACAACATACAATTGTACTACTTGATGTACGAAAAGGTAATTCTACTTAAGTTACTGCCAATGTTATAAAAAAAAAAAAAATTAATATGAATTTATATAAAAGAGCTTCGATATTAAAATTAACAATATTTTGTCCAAGTTATGTTATTTTTAATTTTAATAATTTTCTCGAACTTATTTCATTATGAAATTAAAATAAATAAATTAAAAATGAAATAAAGTCGAAAAAAAAATCAAATTTTATCGAAGTTATTTCAATCGATAAAATTTGTAGTGTCTTTATAATGCAATGAAAAATGAAATTTACAATTTTACATATTTGAAATCGTGTGTCATGAATTGTCTGACAATTATAACAATTTTGTAAAATACAATTTTATTTTTGGTTTCATAACAAAATTGACATAGAAATTACTGTAGACAAACCTTGTAGACAAATTTTGTAGATTTTATCTTCGTTTATGAAACAGGAATTGACAATTTACAATTTTGTCAATTTTATTTTAAAATAAAAATCTGACAATTGTCGACCTATAATTTACAAATTTGTAATTTACAAAATTGTCACCGGTAAATTTTTATGAAATAGGCCACAGGTCTTATTGCATTAGATTTAACCAGGAAAATAGCATTATACACTTCGTGTCGATTACTAATATTGGATATAGCAATGAAGAGGTGTTAGTGGACGATGTTATAAAAAGAGTGATGTTTCTTTATGAAATAGAACTCAATTTAAAGATGTGTTGCGTTGTATAGTGTTAATTATATTTTTGAATAATTTTAAGTACACACTCTTTTTTTTTTGTGTTGTTTTTTTTGTTAGTTTGTCAGTTCTTTTTTTGTGGACGAAAAAAGTTAAAATTGTGAAAATTATAGTAAAAACGAAGAGTAGAGTAATTACAAAAGAAGCCGATAATGCTTGTGTTAAATTTATTTATGCTATAAAACGTATAGAATTGTTAATGGTATTATGAAATTTTTAATATGTATAAAACTGACGAGCTACGAACAAAATATGGATAGACGAAAAATAAATTGGAAATTTTGTGAAGAGCTAAAACAACAAAAAAAAGGGCAGACTGTTGACGGACAATATATGGTGTAGTGATTACGTCATCTGACCAATAAAGATACCTAGTTCGAATGGTATTAATGTTAAACTATAGGTATTTCTCTCTCTCTCTTTCATTTTTCAAAATCTTATGAAATTTTTTGAGACTATAGTTTTTTATAACTAAAATAAAATAAATCAGATGCTGTTTGACAAGACGATCTATATGTCTTGATAATAGTTTTAATTTTCCACATTTATTTAGTATCATTCACAAGAAAAATCATAAATAAAAAACTGTTTGCAAACCATTTCTCATTTTTCAATATAATTTGCAATAATCTGCAATAAGTATATTTAATGTGTCGAAAGGTAGTTCACCCTAAATTATTACCAGCATAATATAAAAATTAACTGACCTACTTATAATGTAATTGTTTCATAAAAATAAATACAATACAAAACTGTTGAATTATTTAATTTAAATTAACGCAACAGTAACAAAAAAATAAGTATACAAATTCAACATTTTTATTGGAAATATTTTTTAAATAAATACTCACAAAAATGTTATGAAAATTATCAGTTCACTTGTTTCAATCAAAGTCAACCAATCTCAATTATTCAATATGAAATTCTTCGCAATTTTCGCTTTTGCTGCTATGTTAGCTGTTGCTGCTGCCTATTCATACGAATATGTACCAGAATATGATGGTGCAGAATATTCTGAAGTAGAGACAGCTGAATCAGCACGTGTTGAAAGATCATATGGTGGTGGTGGTGGTGTTAAATGTGGCAAAGCTGTTGTTGTGTCATGTGCCCCACAAATCCAAAAAGTCAAATGCAAGGGTGGTAAAGGATATTAAGGATATTACGAAAAATAATGTTTAATAGGCTGATTTTGAATTGTGAATAAAAAATTAAATTATTGAAAAAAAAGGAAAATGTTTGTGAATTTTAATTTTAATTTAGTTTTTAAAACCATTTTCAGATTTATTTTTTGGTTATGATTAGTAATCGTACAGTAATGTTTTAATTGGTGGGCTTTTAATATGATTGAAATTTTTCATTTTTATGCATTGTCTGTCCCATTTACGAAATCGTATTTATGTTGTCTAAATTGTATCAGCTTAGTAGAATTAATACAGAGATTTAGGCATTTATAAACAAATTAAAATTTTCAAAAAATCTGATTCCTTCAGTTACGAGCTTTTATTCCATAAAACTTTTAATTTGTTATTTTTTCAGTTCAGTTTAGGACCGTGTTGTTATTGCAAAATTTTATTATGTCAAGATTGCTCTTTTTTCCAGAATATTTCGGTTTTGGTATTTTAATTTTTTTAAGGTACACATTCTCGTTATGTTAATGCATTGCATCTATTGCTTAAGCTAATTTTGTTCAATAATTCAGGATCAGTTACTAACATCTACTTCTTTGTTTGTTTTTTTTTGTTTTTTTTTTTATGCATAGCCAAAACACTAGGTGGGGACCTTTTATACCGATTAGTACGTTTGGCTAGGGTGGGAAAGGAAAATTTTTGGAAAGGAGGATGGTAAAAAGGAAGTAGGACAATTACGAACGAAGGTGTTAATGTTCGTCTTGAATTTGTTTAGGTCATAAATATAAAATTTGTCATGTTTTGGGGAACATATAAGATGGAGTTTGGTTCCCCATTCGGGATGTTGAAGTTATAAACGAATTTCCATAACTTGTCTTCTGCCATCTAGGGATTTCAATGGTGTGCGGATGAGCACATGCTGCCCTTCGTGTTTCGCGGGGGAAACGCTTAAGTGGAGGTAATATAGATTTAATTTCCACTGAGCATGTGCCGATCGATGCTTACGAGATATCTATAAAAAAGTGAGAGAACTCCGACTATACGACGATGTCCAAGAAAAGCAAGATGGACTGTCACATTTGGGTCATTGATTAAACGAATAGTTCATTTTTGGACTTTATCCAAATGTTTTAACGCAATAATAGAAGGGCCAGCCCATATGTGAGAATTGTACTCCATTTTGGGTCGTATGAAAGCTTTATAGATTTTCAAGAGGTCACAGGAGGAGAAGTAAGCTTTGCAGCGGCTAAGAAAACCTATACATTTGGCGGCGTTTTTTGAAACATCAAATATTTGATCATTCCAGATAATTTTTCGATTAAGGTGCATACCTAATATGCTTAAGCTTTCAAACAGCTGAAGTTTATGTTCCTGAAATAAAAGAGTAGGATCAAAAATGGAAATTTTCCGGGAGATTGTACAGCTCTGAGTTTTAGAAGTATTAAACTCGACTCTGTTTTTTAAGCTCCAATTAGCTATTGCGACCAAATCATGGCTGAGGGAACTGGCCATGATGTCTCTTTTGGTTGACACAGCGGTGTATGTAGCTTCAGATTTTTTATGAAAATCGTATGAGGCTATTAGGGTGCTGTCGTCTGCAAAGCTGTAGATTGGATTGAAAGTGGTTTGGAGCAAATCATTTATAAATAGAAGGAATAGGGTAGGTGAGAGAACTGATCCTTGGGAAATACCAGCGTTTATTTGGAATTGATCGGACTTAAGTCCTTCAACTAAGACTTGAATCGTACGATTCGAAAGGAAACTTTCAATCCATTTGAGAGAAGAGAGACCCATTAGGCCTACTGCTTGACATTTTGCTAATATTGCGCTATGCCATACTCGATCGAAAGCTTTAGAAATATCTGGAGCCACATTATTTGCTTCACCCGAATTGTGCAAGCAAATATTTAACCTCTTGTTAAGGTATGTCATTAAATCACCGGTGGACCACCGGTCGGATCTAAATCCATATTACCGTGGGCAATACCTTGGCTGTCTAGATATTTGGTCAGCTTTTTTTTTATTAAGATCTCCATCGCTTTGGAGAGAATCGATATTATAGCTATAGGCCTGTAGATGGTAGAGTGATGCTATGCGATCACTCAATTCACCAATTGTAAGCTTACTATGATGTTGGATACAGTTTTCCATATTTAAATTATTCTATACCATAATGCAGAATCCCATTTGTCATCTCTACATCGTGCGCTGTACAACCAGTTACAAAAATATCGTTGTGTATTTCCTTAACTGACCTACAAAATTGAATTAAAATTATACTAGGTCTGAAAAGCGTTGAATTTAGAGCTTTTCCATATTTTGACAAATTTAATTTTCAATTATTTTCACAGGTTTTCACCATTTTTTCATTTATTCATTGAAAATCATTTTGTACCCGATTTGGAAGAGTCTATTTAACCGGTGTCGTAACAATATTTTTTCAATTAATTTTTATATCAGAGGAGTATGCAAAAACTCTTATTACATAATGAATTCAAGGTACATATTTATCCATTTCAATTTAGTCAATACGTTCCTGATTGCTTTGACAGCCCCTACCTAACGGATTATATTTCTGTTCATATTCTACATTTTTGTATTTTCTGAATTACATAATTTTGAAGACGTGATTATGGTAAATTTTTAATATAAGTGTATAGCACATATAGTTCTGACTATACTTCGATTTTAATCTTTTCGTAAGTATTTAAAAAAAAAAAGTATTGGGCTTAGTTTTGAGGCCTTAAAAGTACAAGTAAACATTTGCAACATATTTTGGGATTATGCGAACCTACATATTATATGTAAGAGATAGAACCACAATACTAATACAAACATTATCAAAGATATAAGTAAATCACAATTAAATTTAAAATAAATTAGAAAGCAATGAACACAATCAAAGCAGAATAAGTTCAAGTATTAAGTAAAAGAAAATGTGAGTTGATGGAATGTAGCATATCCTAAAATAATTGCACCTATATTCTTATATACCTAAAATATGTATATTTTTTTTTTGCTATATAGACAGAAATAATACACCTAGTAAGATAAAAACAACAATTTACAGTTCTAAAACAATTTTTTGAAAAATAAAAGATTTTCATGTATGCCAAGAAATAAACTGAGTTTGATAAAAAAATTATTTCTACTCAGAAGATTAAATCTGAAAATTTTTTAATACTAAAATAATTAAAAATTCAAAAACATTTTTTTTTCAATAATTCAATTTTTTATTTATAAATAATTTTCTAAATAATTCAAAATCAGCCTAGTATTTTTCGTAATCTCCTTAATATCCTTTACCACCCTTGCATTTGACTTTTTGGATTTGTGGTGCACATGATACAACAACAGCTTTGCCACATTTAACACCACCACCACCATATGATCTTGCAACACGGGTTAATTCAGCAGCTGGTTCAGCTTCAGCGTATTGTTCACCTTCATATTCTGGTTCATATTCGTATGGGTAGGCAGCAGCAACGGCTAAGACGGCGACAAAAGCAAAGATTGCAAAGAATTTCATTTTGATTAATTGAGATTGGTTGACTTTGATTGAAACAAGTGAACTGATAATTTCCATAATATTTTTGTGACTATTTATTTAAAAAATATTTCCAATAAAAATGTTGAATTTGCATTGATTTTTTTTTTAAATTGCGTAAAAATAAAAAAAATTGTTCAACAGTTTTGTATCCATGTGTTTTTATGAAACAATATGAAATTGGGTCAGTTAATTTTTTTTTTTTTAAATTGTGTGTCAAAGGTCGTTTGAACTGTTGCAATTTTTGGAAATATTTAATGAAAATTTATTGAATTAAATGTGATAATTTAAAAATTTTGCTAATAGAGAGAGAGATCTTCTTCAGAAAATTTTAAATGTTCTTAATTACTTACTATTAATATATAATGTATTAAACTAGTACATGCTTTTAATACATAAAAACATTGTGTTATCCTAGGTCATTGTAAATTCATATTGTACCTATATTTAATGAATATAAAATTTTGTATAATAATTAGTAACAAGAGCTTTTTAAATGCTTAGTTTGTTAATTATAAGTTATCGTATGACATAAACAAAACAGTAAAGTTCTGAGCCCCATACTAATATTGAGTTATAATACAATTTAAAGTATAAAATATTTTATTAATATGTTAACGGATGGGTGCAGTACAATCAACCGAATCCTAAATTATAAAATTCATAATTTATTTAAATATTTGTGGCTGTATCTTTGTACAGGACTTGCCTTCGTGTTACAAGAGTATGAAAATGTGAAGTGTGTACAAAAATTTGTCTGCAATTCACTTTTAATTATCGAATCGTACTGCGAAAAGCAAAACGGTGTAATATTATAATATTAGTATGGATATGAATTTAGAAAGATAAAAAAAACTAACTGACTAACTGCAAAGTGACGTCTCCCCTCACACATTCGATAATAAAAATGTATATAAAGCTATTTTGAAATCCATTTGCAATAATGAATAAAATAATTAATATTTTTTTATTTGATTACTTTTGGTTCAAACTAGTGAGCTGGTGATGCCTAAAATATTTTTATACAAAATGAGCTATCAGGCATCGCTATTACTATTCTATTCAAAATTTTATCATAACTCAATAATTTTTCGTTCTATGCACCACACTAATGAAGGTCAGATCAGAACATTGATGTGGTGAATTAAATAATAATAATGCTCTGTAATTTAACATTTATTTAAATTCAAAAACCTATTATTATAAAGAGAAATAAATTAAATTAAAATTTTTATTTATAACGGAATATTGAAACAAAATAGATTTAAATTATTTTCCTAGAATTGAGTTTTAAATTGAATAGACATTGATGAGAGTAAATGCAACATTTATTGAAATGCACCATAGATTTTATTAATTTATAAAATTTAAGATTTTTCATTTCATAAATATGAACTGACACTTCATGTTTCAGTTTAGAAGACAATTCAATCACCTGATAAGGTAAAAATATTAATTATTTGACATATGATATTATAATAATTCACATTTACTTGTAATTCGTCAACTAAGCATTTAAAATTTTTTATTTGTAATGAACATTATAATATATTAAGTTAACTAATGACTGACCTAGGCTAATAATACTACTTTTATATTAATTTCCAACTATGTATAGGATATTAATATACTGCTATAGGTTTACTAAAATTTTTTTTTTATAGAATTCTTGATGTTTACTGTGTAAATTAGGTTTACATCTTTGCTATATTAATCAAAAAGTTTAATCGAATAACAAAAAATTTTGAAGCCAAAATCGATTATTAAAAATGCATAATCGATTGATTAAAAATACAAATCGCAAATGTAATACTTCTAACTTTATATATTTCATTTGTTGGATCCATTTTTGAAATTTAATTAAACATTAGGTCTTAAACGACCACATGATACATTAATGGAGAGCTGGTACTACTAGAGGATTGATGATAGCAAAATGGCTCTTAAATGTCCTATGAAGGTTTTGAATAAATTTATTGGTTTAATATAAATGTAGGTATAGGTAGGTAGGCAGAAGTAGGCATTCCAGTTACTTCTTGAAAACCAATTATTACGAATTTAGTACGAATTAGTAGAATTTGAATGAAAATGTATAAGACACTGGGTAAATCACCACAGGAAACCTGAATGGATTACAAGCATTCTTCAAATCAAACAAATAAAAAAAATTGTTTCATTATGCTGTATTTAAAGTGTGCCATATTTCTTTCACTAGCTATACTGATTATTTCCTATACGACAATTAATTGACCTACTTAAAATGCAATTTTTTCATAAAAATACAGACAATAAAAAACTGTTAATCATTTAATTTAAAGTAACGTAACAGTAACAAAAAAAATAAGTATGCAAATTCAACATTTTTGTTGAAAATATTTTCTCAATAAATACTCGCGAAAACGTTTGGAAAATTATCAGTTCACTTGTTTCAATCAAAGTCAACCAATCTCAATTAATCAAAATGAAATTCTTCTCAGTTTTTGCTTTTGCTGCTGTCTTAGCTGTTGCTGCTGCCTATTCATACGAATATGCACCAGAATATGATGGTGCTGAACTCTCTGAAGCTGAACCAGCTGCTGAATTAACTCGTGTTGAAAGATCATATGGTGGTGGTAGTGTAAAATGTGGTAAAGCTGTTGTTGTATCATGTGCACCACAAATCCAAAAAGTTAAATGCAAGGGTGGTAAAGGATATTAAGGAGATTACGTAAAATAATATGCTGACTTTGAATAGAAAATTATTTATAAATAAAAAATTGAATTATTGAAGACAAAAATATTTTGTGAATTTTAATTTACTTTAGTTTAAGACCATTTACAGATTTATCTTTTAGCCATTATTAATAACCGTGCAGTAAAACGCTGATTGGCTGGCTTTTAATATGACTTCAATTTCTCATTTTTCTGTTTTAATCACCATTTGCGCTGTTTGTTGTCGAAATTTTAATGTCGTTTAATTTTATCAATTGTGATAAAAATAAAATTTCTATAAATTTTCTTATGTCGTCAGTTCTGAGTTGTTGTGTAATAAAAGTTTTAATTTTTTATCATTCTAGTTAATATTAGGGCAGTATTGTCATTCCAAAACAAAAATTCAAACAAATAAAAAAAATTCCCAAAACCTTATTAAGCAAATTTTGGTCCAAAGATGAAAGGGTCGGTATTTAGAAGCTTTACTGTTATTTTTATGAATTTTTATAGGTTTTCAGAAATTTTTCATTCATTCTTTAGAAAGTCATTTAGAAATCGTTTTGGAAAAGTCTATTATAAGCCACTCTCACAGCAATAAGTTTTCATTTAATTTTTAAATCAGAGGAGTATAATGGAATTCAAGTTACACACATTTATCCGTTTCAATTTAATTAATACGTTCCTGATTACTTTGCCAGCCCCTTCTTAATAGGCAGATGACATTTCTATTAAAATTTTACATATTTGTGTTTTCTGAACTAAATAATTTTGAAACACGTTTTCATCGCTGATTTTTATTATAAGTCTGTACTAGATATAGGTCTCACTATACTTAAATTTAATTTGTAGATAAATACTCGTAAATATTTAAAAAAAAGTATTAAGTTTGGGTAATTAGAAAAAAAATTTAAAAAAAATTGTACCCGAAATATTGTGGGATTATTTGAAGCTCATACCTATATATATATAGCTGTATAGAGATAAGAGAGCCACAATAATAATATATCGCAATTAAATTTAAAGTGAATTAGAAAGCAATCAAAAAAAGAAAGTTAAGTAATAAGTAAAAGAAAATTTGAATTGATGGAATTGATGGAATGTAGCATATCCCAAAATAATTGTACCTATATTGTTCTATACCTAAAATGCCTACAGCTACATTCCCATTCATAACAGACTACTTTTTCCAAAATTGACTTTTCAATATTCTATCCCGTTTCCACTATGGTCTATTCGAATGTGCAGTCTTAATAAACGTATCTCTTATAGTTTTCGAAATAATTCGGGTAATCCTAACTTGTTTTTAAATATTATTTTAATATTTCGAAATATTAATATTATAAATCTATTTATGTTAGATATAACTTTTTTTATAAAATGCAATTTTTAAATTTTTCCAATCAAAATTTCTATCAAACTTAAAACATCGATTTTCTCAACATTTTTCCTTTGGTAAATTAGATTTATATAGAAAAGCGTATTTGTTGTTGCTATATAAACAGAATGAATACAACTAGTAAAGTACAAACTAACAATTAACAGCCCTAAAAAAAAATTCTGAAAACCAAAAGACATTGAATGAATGCCATTAAATAAACAGTATTTAATCACAAAATTATTTGGAGTCAGAATATTAAATCTGAAAATAACTTAAAACTAAAACAATTAAAAATTCAAAATCGTTTTTTTTTTCAATAATTCAATTTTTTATTCATAATTCAAAATCAGCCTAGTAAACATTAGTTTTTATCAATTTCTTAATATCCTTTACCACCCTTGCATTTGACTTTTTGGATTTGTGGTGCACATGATACAACAACAGCTTTGCCACATTTAACACCACCACCACCATATGATCTTGCAACACGGGTTAATTCAGCAGCTGGTTCAGCTTCAGCGTATTCTGCACCTTCATATTCTGGTTCATATTCGTATGGGTAGGCAGCAGCAACGGCTAAGACGGCAACAAAAGCAAAGATTGCAAAGAATTTCATTTTGATTAATTGAGATTGGTTGACTTTGATTGAAACAAGTGAACTGATAATTTTCAAAACATTTTCACTAGCTTTTATTTAAAAATCGTTTTAAAATATTTCTGAAAGCTTTGCGAAAAATTAATAAAATTAAATTATGAAATTAACCTAAATTTAGTTCAAAAAAAAATTTTTTTTTAAAACGTTTTAATTTTATTCATTTCAATAAATTACATACATCATATTGTTATATAGAAAAAATGTCTGCTGCATACGAATTACAAATGTGTCTTGTATTTTGAAATCAAATGAACTGGGGTTTAATCATATTCCATTTTCCAATTGTTTTATAATTTTTTTTTTTTTTTTTTGGTTAATTTTGTCTTAATCTACGGTTTCAGTTTTTCGAATCAGCATTTAACCTTTAATCGAATCAGGATTTAACAATTAAAAACAATTAGGATAATTTTTATAACGATCATAATTTGGCATTTCCATTTTGGAATTTAAAATTATATTTCCGCCCTATGCCCCACGGATGGGGTTGCAGGACATTGATAATGATTTCGGAATGAAATATAGCCAATCAATTGTGCTTCACCACCTGATGGTACAATTTAAGACAATTTTTTTAATTTCAGTTCAAGATTTTATTTATTGAACTGAATTCATGTAGGATAATCCTCTTTTTAGGTTTTATTTAGTTTAACTATCTTTTTATTATTTACAGTTAACAGTGGCTATCGCATTTTTTTGCGTAAATTTTTACAGCGTGTAGCTTATCCAGCTCAATATTGTTATATTTGTATATTAAATCATTGGGTCAAAGATAGCCGTGTTTTACAATTCAGAATTTTATTGGGGGCATCGTTTATACGTACGTATATTATTCATATTTCATCAGACTGCACCTAGCACCTATTTGCAAAATACCTGATGCATCCTGTCTGTAATATTTACAATTATTTAGTAAAATTATGATATTGGACATCAATACTCTTACCTAATTTTTATTTTAGGTTCGACTCACTAGCAGTTTGACAGCATTTTCTAACTCTTAAGAAATTCTTTGCTACAACAGTATTTTATTACTGTCTAAGCATTACGATCAAAACATTAGACTTCTATTATTAGACAAAGATTTGCTACATTTGGATTGAGCAATTAAATATTATCAGGTAAGGTTGATGCTGTATTGTCCACCTTTAATTAGAAAAATGTTAAAATAAACGAAACCAGATGCATGCTGTTAGTTTACACACTGGGTGGCACAGTAGGTAGAGCGCCTGGTGGTCCCAGGTTCGATTCCCGACGATGAGTCAAAAAATGCTTTCTGGATGTTCTACCTGGTCCAGTACCCTTTATCATTGGGATAAAATAAATGATAAATAGTTGAGAGAGTTTTGGTTATCACTAAAAATAAAATTCAACTATGCTATTATGAAGACAAAGTACTCTACAATAGATATAGTTTTCCACATTTAAATTAGTAGATATACCACAAAAATTCTACAGAAAAAGCTCTTGTATGTGATTGTGTATTCCAAATCTCAATATAATAATAAATCTAAATTAAAATACTGTAAGCTAGGCCGTAACTAGTAAGTATCAAACCTAGTTGTTACTTAGTGTCGGCTTTACGTACATTATAATGTTATTTTTATTTTAAATTTAAAACACTTAATTGACTACTATACAAGTGGTAGAATTAGAATTTACTGCACATAGTATTCTCGTGATTGACTAGAATCTGCGTGGAAATGAAAGTGGAAAACATCAACAGTCTGAAATTATTCCGATTTGTTCTTTCAACCAAATAATTTGAAATTTCATGGGCTAACCCGAAAAGATCGTTAATAAAAGATATATTTGCAATTACTCGACGATTTGACAATCACAGTAAGTGAATAAGTTTAAAATGGTAGTAGTGAGGGGATAATTTTATCCTTTATACTTTAATATTTGATTGACAAAATTACTAGATAATTTGAACAACCTGTTAAGTCTTGTGTATGCATAAGGCTTTGATAACATTTATTATTGCTTGTGACATGCCACAATATTGGATCTGAAGATCAAATGCTTTTCGGAGAGTTTTGAAAAATATTTTTTATACACATTTAGGTTATGAATTACTACAACTACTAGACTGCTTCCAATTTATGATTTAAAAATTTTACACTCATAAATAGATCATTACTATTAAACAGCATTGAACTCAGTCCGATAATTCTAATTTTTTTTAATATCACAGAAAAATTAAAAGATGATAAAATCAATCAATTCAAACTAACAATTTGAATAGGCCATGTACTGTTAGCATGTTTCACTCTCTTCTTAACAATCTTGTAATTTCGCAAATACATCTACCTGTTAACAAAATTTTCAGAAACTGACTTAAGTAAGTTAATGACCCGAGAAAAAAAAATGATATATTAAAAAATGCAACAAACGATATGTTTCACAATTACAAACAGAAAGAACATATTCATTGCATTACACTGACCAATTAACCCAATTAATTATAAAAAAAAAAAAAAATTCATTAAAAACCTAATTCTTGATGATTTAACAAAATTTCACTTCAAATTAAATTTCGATATAAATATCAGAGAAATTAATGAAACAATTATCAGTTCACTTCGTCCAATCCAAGTTAACAAATCAAAATGAAATTCTTTGTATTCGCCACTTTAATTGTACTCTTCGGTGTTGCATCAGCACTCCCGTATCAATATCAATCAGATTATGAAACAGCTGAATATGATGGATCAGAATTAACCAGAGTTGAAAGATCATATGGTGGTGGTGTTAAATGTGGAAAAGCTGTTGTTGTATCATGTGGACCACAAATACAAAAAGTTAAATGCAAGGGTGGATATTAAGATCAAAATTTGATTTGATATACAAAAAATAAAATTAAGAAACACTGCATTAAAAATTAATTAGAAAACAAATATTAAAACCATTTTTTTGTTATTTAAAAAATTTTATTTGAAATTTTTTTTACAGAGTTTGAATTTGTTATTGCAGTTTAAACGAAAGCTATTTATTATGTATTAGAATTTGTTTTCAGAGTTTTCATGTAGGCTCTACTTTTATCCCAGAATTTAAAATAATCGATGAGTGCATCCTAGCCAGGTCTGGAGCTTTATATCATGGATATAAATAATACTTATTTACTGCCAATCTTACAAAACTGTTTAAGCAATTTATTTATTCAATTTTATGATACAATAATAGTCCATAATTATTGTCTTGAACTTCTTGTCAAATCATAAAACCGATTTAAAGCGATGAAAACAACCAAATTTAATTAAGATTTATTTAGAATTTTAGATTAGCGTTTATAGTATTTTCAGAAATTGTCTTCCTAAACAAATGTTTTAACATTTCATAGAACTGTTTAGCAATCTGAAGAGATTTAAATTTTAGAATTTTACCCAACTCATATTAATATTACAAACTACCTACAAAATTTAAAAGGTTAATTTCAAATATGATATTATCGCCATATGCAGACATGGTATGATGAACACGAAACATTGATTTAGTCACTGTAGGAGCAATCTGTTACTAAACCATTTATGATTGTTAAAAATATAATAACTGTTGTTTTTGGTAACAGTGATAAACAGTGCTACTTTTTATCAGTGATCTCAAGTGATTAGACATTGATTAATCAGTGATTAGACAGTGATTGCAGCAGTGAAGTTAAGATGCTGGTTGTAATTTTTAGAAACTATCAATCACAGTTTATTTTTTTTTTTTTTAAACAGTGATTTTAAATAACTTGTTCTTTTACGATATTTATTTAAAACATTCCAAATTTTGGGAAATGTAAATAGTATGTAAAAATATTGAATTAAATATATGTAAAAAGTTTTTATTATTGAATATTTATGAACTTTTATTTTTGTAATAAGTTAAGGAATACCTATAAATATACATTTCGTCGGTAAATTTCCATTTTCTAACAAACGCCACTTTAGTGTTTTATATGGATATATCTGAAACCTATACGACAAACAAATTGAGCTAGTTTTGAGCATCATCAACATAAGCCGCCGAATGCAATGCAGTTTAATATTTTTTTTTCAGTTTTCAGCAGTGGGGAGGAAGATAATTCACCCTCAAAAAAGTCAGAAACACAGAAAGATCCAAATTTCTCTGCTGATCCAAATTTTTCTTGTATATTTTTTATTTTAATTACAATATATGCAATTACTATTACCTTTTACATTGTATGACAAATACAGAGACACAAATTTATCTGAAACCAATAGCAGAGAAGATTTAAATTTAAATTTAAGCGATAGCAATATTTTTAAAATATTTTATGATCAGTTTGCAAATTATTGCTTGTTCTTTAGATTTAGAAAATAGTTTTGATAATTCCAAAAAAGGTGCAAGTGTACCATCTAGTTCAAGTTTATGGTAAATAAATATTAGTTTAGAACCTTTTCAGATTTAGAATGATTTATTCAATAAAAATATTTAGAATGAGCAAACAATGCATAGCTTTCATTGATGAAGAAAAAAATTAGAAAATCTGAATTATGAAAAAAAAATATTCAGAAGAAATTACGAGAGGCTGTTTTATCTTATAAAAATTATAAAAATTAAGATACTTAACCGAAATATATTAAACCACCTTGTAAAAATATTTTAATTTTTTCTATACAAACATTTTTTTCAGAAAAAGTAGGGCAAAATATTTTTGAAGCTTTTTGGGAATTTTCGGATAATGAAAAGACCAAATTTTACTTGAAATTTGTAATGCAATGCAATGCTAAACGTCGCCGTACATCCAATAGCAGAAACGTGAAATCGTTTTCATTCAAATACTACTTAGCTTCATCGCATATTCACAAAGTATGCCGACTTATTTTTTACGAAATAACAGCTGTGAAAAAAACTGTTAATTTAAAAACGAATTTAAAAATGAGTAAACATTACGGTTGAAATACCGTTTTTCTCTTATTTTATTCAGTTTTAACCTTTTTTGATAGACTACTTTATCTACTTTACAGTAAAAAAAAAAATTGTGCTAGAACCGGACATATCCGAGCAAAATTCGGACAGTTCACAGAATGTTAACAAATTTCTTAACTCTCCATGTAATATAGCCAACAGCAAAAAAAGATGGGTCCGGTCATTCAAGTCTATCTTTTCGAATCTTAGGACCAAACAATCATAACAGTTTTATTTTTATAGCGTGAAAATATACAAAGCTCAATACTCAAATTTAAAATAAACTTTTATTGGGCAGTTTTTTTTTTTATTAAACTTCAAACTTTAAACTTGAAACTATTCTAAAACGTTTGTCCGAAAATAGAAATAAACCGACAATTTAATTTTAGTTAAGGGAAATTAAAACAAATAATCCTAATTAATTTTTGTTAATTTGCAAATTTTAATATTTACCTATTAAGTACTTATTTAAATTTAACTTTAGTCAAATTATATTTTCCTGTTTTAATTTAAAGCTAAATAAATTCACTTAAGTTGAGTTCTCTGTGTTATTATTTTTATTAATAAAATAAAAAAAATGGCCTTATTTTTTGGACTGAATAGTAGCAACTGTTCAATTTTAACATTTTTTGCACTGTTATTTAAAAATAGAATTTTTCGCATATTTCGTCATATACGTAGGTTTTGTTATAATATAAATTATTTGTAATAAAATAAGGAAAAAAAAAATTTTTTTTTAGAAATATTTGCCTTCAATTTAAGCGTACTAAAACTACAAAAATAAACTTTAGAATCGCAGCTTGATATAAGGTTTTCAAAGCAAGTTATGATTGTAATTACGGAAACAGCAAATTAGCCGAAATTCTAGGAAATCTTGAGATGAGATTAAGAGATTTGGTAAAAAGTTCGGCTAATTTGCTTTTTCCGTAATTACAATCATAACTTGCTATGAAAACATTATATCAAGCTGCGATTCTAAAGTTTATTTTTGTAGTTTTAGTACGCTTAAATTGAAGGCAAATATTTCTAAAAACAAATTTTTTTTTTCCTTATTTTATTTTCGACTTTTTAGTGAAAATATTTTTTTAATGAAAAATAATATATTTTCAAAGAACAACACATATAATCAAATGGCACTAAAATTCACTCTAACGCAATTTGGTTATTATTGCTCATACTTCAAATGTATAACTATATTTTATATTACTGTAACAAATTTTATAAAAATATAATGATTAAATACCTTTGAATTTTTTAATTTACGTATTAAAAAATTACGCACTTTATAAAAAGAAACCCTGTTAAATACAAAAAATATTTGACGTAAAATCGTAGATTTAAATCTGTGGAAAAGTCTGAAATGTAAACACTCATCCGACTTTATCTACGATAAAATTCGATTTTGTCCGAGATGTATACGCTGCCTAAGCATAAATTGGCATATGACAGTATAATATATACATACATGCATAAATCGAAATTGAACTTTTTTTACATGCGAGAAGAGTAATTTGTAACTGAGTGATAGATAACTGACACTTGATTGGTTCAAATTTTGTTTTCTTCCATAAATAATGTTTGCATTTTATTTTCAATTAAATTAAGCCAAAAGCCATATGATTATGTATGTAACAAATGCAAGCCCTATATGACACATGTACGTACATTTGCATATACTTAGTCAGAGAAAGAGAAATAATAAAAGAAAGAGATTAATAAAAGAAACCAAATTAAAAACACAAAAAAAATATAGTAATAATAATGATTGAAAATAATTGAAAATGATTGAAATATAATGATAATGATTTGTATTGCACACATTTATTTTGTATTCCTTTTTTGTTTTTTTTTTTTGCTTCTTTACACCATAGAAATGTCAATAAATATAGTGAATTTAAAGAGAAACCAAATTTTAACTTTATCAAATATCCATATTCCATTATTAGTACACACACATATGTAAATTTGACCTTAGTTGAATGCAAAGAATATCTATAATCTATATTAACAAGAATACGCACTCCTATTTTACGACAACCTATTTTTTAAGAAATATCAAACCGAGCAAAATATCATTAGTTAAAAGAGTTAAAATTTACATTTAGTTATCGTATATCAAATTTATTATGAGAGAGAAAAGATACAAAACAGATGTTTGTCTTTTCCTTTATACTGTAAAATATTTTTGCGTTCTCATTATTCTCCTTTGGATTTGCTTACGTTTCCTCCCATTATTTATATGAGGCAGGTTGGCAAAAAATGTTAGTTCTAATTTAGTTTGTTCCCTTATACGATGATTAATTCTGATCTTTTATAATTTTAATATTTTCGTTTTAAACATTATTATTTTCGTATATACCTATTAAAAATATTAAATTATAATTACATTACAATAATATAAAATATTATTAATATTTTTGTCAGTAATAATTTGGAGTTACAAACATTATTATTTTTTATCAATTATATTAGTAAACTTAAATTTTTATTATATTGGTATACGATTATCAAATAATACATCTATTTACAAATAACAGAATTTAAAGAATATGATAACGCTGTTTTAGTTAGGTCTCCTAAAAATCTTATGCATAGTTGATACAATTTAGAAAATAATATTGTTAAATATTTCAACGAAAATTTTTGTCGAAAATATTTTTCAAAATTATAAACTTTATTTATTTAATTTCAGCCAACCTTTTTTGTTACTCTCTTTTGTTTACTATATTTTTTCTTTTTCTTACACGTAAAATTCTTATTATCGTCTATTTCTGACAATGTTTATCAAATTTGCATATGAATTTGTGTGCAAACAAATGAATACATACATGAGTTCTTACCTTTTTATGGATATACTTTGGTTAAATGGTTATTGAAATGGGTATTTTGTTGAATTGAAGCAAATTGAAACAAACATATAAAGTCCAAGGCAAGTTAATTAAGGCAAATATAAAAACTAACTTGAACTGAATACTTCAAAGTATACCCCTACCAAGTATTTTTTTTTTTTGCTCTAATCAAAAAATTTCGCTCGAAAAATTTGGTAAAAAAATTATTTAAATAGATTTCCCCTTAACAGAGTCACATTTCAATTTTACTCAAAACTTAACTTCGAGCTATACTGTAATATAAAATAGTAAACAAATATAAACTTATCACCTTTGTTAAAGAAGAAGTTAAAGTGAACAAATCCACTTCTTTCAACAAGAATATTTCTATTATATTATGTCAGTGAGCCGAAAATAATAAATTATCGACATAAAAATGTGATTTATTCATTTTAAAATTTATTATACACTGATCCCTCGCTTTACGGAAACTCTTTTTGCGGAATTTCGGTATAACGGAATTGAAAAATTAAGAACCAAAGTTTCTGTTTACGGAAAGAAACCTCAATTTACGGAAAATATAAAAATCCTAAAAAAATTCTTAAAGAAATCCTAGAAATAATAGGCTTTATTTTTATATATATACGCAATAATTTATAAGCATAATCGTAGTAGGCGATGCGATCTGTTTTCTCATATGTTTTTGTAAGCAAAAATGAAAATTCTGTAGTCACGTAACGTACTACGTAGTCACAAAGTTGTTTTGCATTATAAAGGTCGATTGTGCTGATATTGCAACAGCTCGTTAATATCACCACAACATTTTGAAAAATATTATTGAAGAAGGAAAATACGTTTCGGAACAGATTTCCGACGTTGATGAAACTGGCCTCTAACGGAAACGTATGTCTAATAGAACTTTTATTTCTATGGATGAAAAATCTGTACCAGGATTCAAAGTGGTAAAAGAGCGCGTAAACATTTCTTCTTGGAGTTAATGCTAATGGGGATTTGAAGTTAAAGCCACTCTTGATTTATCTCTCCGAAAGTTCACCAGCTTTCAAAGGATGTAATAAACTTTCCTTGTCTGTTATTTCGAGGTCCAATAGAAAAGCGTGGGTGATTTCAAGCTTGTTCGAGAATTAGTTAAAAAATTACTTTTGTCCCGAAATGAAATTATATTTGCGTGAGAAGAACCTTGATAATAAGGCGTTGTTGGTACTGGACAATGTTCCAGGGCATCCTGTGAACTTGTCTGATAATGTGAGGATTGAGTACCTCTCTAAAATACTACAGTTTTGATTCACCCGATATCTACTTTCAAAGCTTATTATTTGCTTAGACCTTTTAAACAACTGCTACAGAGCAATTATATTAAAGAATTCTGGAATTGTAAATGTTTTCTCTCTTATTGAAAATGTAACTTTATAAAATATTTACATAGTACATATATAATTGTTAGGTATATAGTACATATAACAGTATTTACACACACCTTATGTACATAATTTCATATACATATTTTTAAAAAAATCGATATACGGAATTTCGATTTACGGATAACTTTTTGGGAACGGAACGCTTCCGTAAATCGAGGTATGAGTGTAATACATTTAAGCGCCTCGTTTTATGCTATATTTAAACATTAAAAAAAAATAAAGCATTGTTTTATAACACCCATTTTCAGATGCCTGCTTATAAAGTATTCATATTATCACATTTTCTTTGTAATCAATCAGGTATAATAAATTTTGAAATTAACACTCTTCAAGCGAATCTGACATTTGAAAAGCTTAATTAACTTTAAAGTTAAAATGTGTAGGTATAGCTAAATGATTTCACTATAAAAAATCTAAAAATTTAAATTAAATTAAAATTTACAAACATTTTTTTTTTTTTTTTCAATAATTCAAGTTTTTATTCATAATTCAAAAACAGCCTAGTAAACATTAGTTTTTATCAATTTCTTAATATCCTTTACCACCTTTGCATTTGACTTTTTGGATTTGTGGTGCACATGATACAACAACAGCTTTGCCACATTTTACACTACCACCACCATATGATCTTGCAACACGTGTTGATTCAACAGCTGGTTCAGCTTCAGAAACTTCTGCACCTTCATATTCTGGTTCATATTCGTATGGGTAGGCAGCAGCAACGGCTAAGATGGCGACAAAAGCAAAGATTGCAAAGAATTTCATTTTGATTAATTGAGATTGGTTTACTTTGATTGAAACAAGTGAACTGATAATTTTCTGAAGATTTTCGCGAGTATTTATTGAGAAAATATTTCCAATAAAAATGTTGAATTTGCATACTTAATTTTTTGTTTTACTGTTGCGTTACTTTAAATTAAGTAGTTCAACAGTTTTGAATTGTACATGCGTTTTGTGAAACAATTGTAATTTAATTGGGTCAGTTAATTAGTGTGTAAAAAATAATCAGTATAGGTAGTAGAAAAGAGAAGAGTTGGCACACTTTAAATACACAAATTTTTTTTTGTTTGTTTAAAATTCGTTCTAAGTTAACTTTTTTTTTCAATTTATCCATTTTATTTTTAAATTTTTCTTCTTAATTTGTAATCTAAAGTTATAAAATAAAAACTATGACTACATTTCAAATTCATTTTGTATTATACAAATCTCATGATATACTCATGATTTTGAATATAAAACTTTGACTGAAAGTAAATATAATAAATAAATAATAATAAAAATAGTCTTTATTTCAACAGAATTACAAAGCTAGTAACAAATTTTGAATACATACAAATTAAATTCATTTTTTGTTAAAATTAGTATTTAAAATAATTCAGATTACATTTTCAACTTATACTAAATAACATTTAATTTATATACTATTAAAAAAAAAAAAAGAAAAACAAACATTTGAATTATGAATTAAGAATTAATAATTGTTCACAAATGTACTATAAATATTATAGTAGAAGATTAATACAATTATTATAAACTATAAATATATATATATATACATATTAGAAAATATAAAAATAAAATCAAAAAGTTTGTACATAAAATATCCTTAAATAACTAGTCACTTTTAAGCTTCAAGTTCTGAATGAAATAGTTAAAGATAGACATTCTATTGCCATAGTTCAAGAGACGAATGTCTTACTTTATTAAAATAACAGGTGTAATAGTATTAATGGGGGAAAACAATATAAAACTAGTGTAGAATTATTTGATATAATGTTTTATTTAATTG
Source organism: Argyra leucocephala (assembly GCA_963942445.1). Lineage (NCBI taxonomy): Eukaryota > Metazoa > Arthropoda > Insecta > Diptera > Dolichopodidae > Argyra > Argyra leucocephala. The sequence continues at coordinate 137,088,492 of OZ012680.1, forward strand.
TAGAAGAATGAATTTAATTTAATTGTAAAATATAAAAAGATTTGAAGTTTTTAATAAAAAATAAAATAAAATATAGGATACACTGAAAAAAGAAATAGGAATGATTGTCGCTTTTTATATACAATTTTTCCTATTTTTATAACAACAAGCGGTATAGTGGACATTTTTAACAATTATTCCTATATTTTTTTTGTAAATTACCACCCGTTTTTAGAACAATAACTATATTTTTTTTAATAAAAATTCCCAATTTTATAGTAGGCTTTCTTATTTTTTTAATAACATTTCATAAAAGTATACGACTTTATTGGAAAACGTATAAAAAATTTAGGAATTAGACCCAGAAAATTTAGAATAGTTCTCAAAAATTGTTAAAAAATATTGAAAATTTTCTAATAAAATAATAGTTGTTGTTTTAGTTGTAGAATGTTTCTTACAAAATTACGAATATTGTTTTAAAAAATGAGAAAAACTGATCACAAATATGAGAAACGGTACTATAATTATAGCCATGTCTCCTACAAAATTGGAATATTGACTGAAAACAATATGGAAAATTCCTATAATTTCAGGAAGCTTTACTATACTTTAATCCATTATTGCTCTCATATTTATAGGAACTTTTAAAAACAAAAAAAACACCAAAAATATTATTTTCAAGAAAAAAAATTTATTCTATGATTTTTTTAGTTATTTAATTTTTATTTATTTAAATATACTAATGAACTAATAATATAAATGATTCAATATTTTTATAATTATTTATAATTTTTTCTTTAATTTATTTTTTAACATAATTCTTCTTTTCACTTCTAAGATGTTGATGTAACTTTCAAATATTTTTATTTAATTTTTTTTACATCTAGTTATTTATTATATCCACAAGATAGTCAAGCTATAATTATTTAAATTATAAAATTATATTTTTTAAGCAACTAGTTTATTTATACCATTGATTAATAATACTATAGTATTATTAATCAATGTTTATACTTACATTAATGAACATAAAAAATGATTGATGGACTTCGGTTTTGCTTACTTTCTAACGAATTCTCTTCGCACTTTCTGGCTTTTCCTGTACAGTTTTGTAAACCGATGAAGCTAATAAAAAGGGAAGAACAGCAAAACCCGCAAGTGGTCCTTGTTATAATCTTATATACAAATACAAGTATGGACAAAAAAATATTTCTTTGATCCGAATAAGTTGACTCAACCTATAGAATAATAAAGTGGATAAAATTTAAAATAAAATTTCTTATAATCTTGTGTTAATATTGCAGAGTTTTACTGATTAAAGTTTAGAAACCTATGAATATAAATTTTTTAAATTGCTTACCTTGGAAATCATCCACAAGTTCGATCATGTTCCACTCAATTAATTTAAAAAAAAATCACTTACGTAATGACAAATATATCACTATAAAATGTACTTCACAAATAAAACAACGCCCAGCCTATAAGGTTGCGGGAAACTAAATTTTCTGCAACAAATTTCTTATTTATTATATTTTTAACATTATTTGTCCAAAATATAAGACCTATTGCAATATTTATTAGAAATTTTACTTTGAGAGAAAAATTTTCCTTATTATGATAAATAATTTTTCTTAATATTTTGAGAAAAAATATCAGTTTAGCTCAAATATTCTACAAATAGTTTGTAGTAGATTTTCTCATATAAAATATAATAGTTATTATAATTGTTTTTACATTTTCATAAAAAAGTATGAGATATTGCTATTTATTTTGTAAAAATTCCTATAATTTGTTAGAAATTTATCTCACATATTTGTGTTTAATACTTTGAAAATATCTCAATAAAATAATAAGTTATCTAAATTAAATTGGGGATATCACAATAAAAAAACGTATAAAATCCTATATAAATTACCACTACTATTATTTTTATAACAAAATTGTTGTAAATTTTCCTATTAATTTGGTACTATTTTTTTTGTAAAATTTATTATTTAAACTGGAATAAGTACAAGATACAATAACAAAATTTGCTATTTTTCTAGTTAAATATCCAACAGATTTAAGGAAAATTACCAAGCGATTAAATTATTAATGACTTTGTAAACCTTACTAAAAAAATAGACAATAATCTAAAAATAATAAGAACTTGACTCAAAAAAATTGTAAAATTTACAAAAAAATCGCTTCTTATAAAAATAGGAAAATTTATTAACCATTTTTTTTTTCAGTGTAGTACAATGAATTACGATCTGAATAAAAGCCATTAGAAATAACAAAAAGAAAAAAATAAAATAAAAAAATAGGAAATAAGAAAACAGACAAAAAGTAAGTTTAAATTATGGGTATTAATATTGATTCAATTTGTGCATGAGAAAATGAAAAGAGCCAGTATTTTATTTGTTTTATAAATCTAATTTGTATTCTCTCCGTTCTAAAGGATTCAGGTAACTTATTAAACAGCTGAGGTGCAGTTACAGTAAAAAAGTGACGAAAATGAGATTTTTTAACTTTGGGTACATTTACAACATTTCTATTATTTACACGCAAATTGTGATCCACCAACAATCTCGAATTATTATAGCCCGATTTTAAAAAAAATAGTTTAAATACCTTAAAATAGTATCTGATGTCTTAATGGAAGAATTTTTTGGATTTTTGAAAAAATAAAAACTGGGAGTTCTACGACTGACCTTACAAATAATACGTACACAATGTTTTTGTTTAATTAACAAAGGCTCAATTTTATTATAATGGGTACCACCCCAACAACACAGACCATATTGAAGTTTAGACTTAATCAAGCCATTGTAAAAAAGTTTTTAAACAGAGAAAGAACAATATAAACTTAGATGATACAGTTGCCTAACTGCTTTATTCGGGTATCTTTTTAGATAAGACGTAGTATGATCTTTCCAGTTTAGTCTAGCATCTAACGAGATACTACTAAATATTTGAAGCTATCCACACGTTCAACATAGAAACAATCTTCTGAGCAGTTATGGTTCTCATTAAACAAAATACCAGACACATTATTTACACATAAATTACATAAACTAAATTTTAAGCACTTAGGAGAGTGATATTTTACAGAAATACTTTCACATACTTTTCCTGACAGATTAAAAAACATAAATTTTGTTTTGTTACTTTATTATTAGTTTATGATGCATTTTGAACCATTGTCTTAATATATCCAAATCAAAATTTATATCAGTAAAAGTATTAAAATAATTTACATTTGAATAGAATAGAGCTGTATCATCAGCAAAAGCAGTAATTTTTCCTTTAAACGCTTTAGCAAAAAGTGAATTGACATAAATTAAAAAAAGTATTGAACCTAGTACAGAGCCTTGAGTAACTCCGATATTTATCAATTTTTCAGAACTGTATACATTTGAAATTTTTACTATTTGCATCCGATCTTTAAGGTATGAACTAAACCAATCCGAAATAAAACCTTTAAATCCAGCTTTAAACAATTTGTTTAATAATAAGGTATGGTCCACCATGTCAAAAGCTTTTGTGATATCTATAAATAAAGTAGCCGGAATTTCAGAATCATTTAAAGGACTTGTAGAGCTCACTACATAATTTTAATAAGGCATTTTCAGTTGATTTACCACTTCTAAACCCATATTGAAATTCGCTGAAAAATCTGATGTTATTCAAATATTTTATGATTCTAAACTTAATACCTTTTTCAAAAGTTCGGACGAAACGGAACCCATTATTAAATTTTTTTCAATATAATTATTCTTTGTTGTTTTCTATTGTGTTCAGCGTGATGAATCAATTGAAATTATTTTGAATATTTTTTATGATAATAAATTATCGAATCTTGAGGTATTAACTTTACGATACAAACATTTATTGGAATAAAAATGTTTTTAATCCGTTTCAAGTTTTCTGTCAAGATTTACGCAATATATTTTCGATCTAACGGTTTTAAAACTAATTTAATGAATTATAAGATGGCACAGCTATACATTTTCATTCAAATTCTCTTAATTTCTGTATTAGACTAACATTTATATTAAACCAATAAATTTATTCAAAATGTCCCTATATCCTAATAAAATGGTTTTACATTGGTCAAGATTTTGATTAATTAACAAAGGCCATTAAACCTAATATTCACAGTAAATATCAAGAACTCTATGAAAAAAAAAAATTAGTAAACCTATAGTAGTACCTATATTAATATCCAATACATAGTTGGAAATTAATATAAAAGTAGTATTATTAGCCTAGGTCAGTCATTAGTTAACTTAATATCATTATAATATCCATTACTAATAAAAATATTTAAATGCCTAGTTGACGAATTACAAGTAAATGTAAATTATTATAATATCATATATCAAATCACATTTTTACCTTATCAGGTGATTGAAGTGTCTTCTAAACTGAAATATTAATGGTCAGTTCTTATTTATAAAATGAAAAATCTTAAATTTTCTAAATTAATAAAAACTATGGTGTAGTGTTCAAAATTTCATTATAATTTAAAAAATAATTTTATTTACTTGTTTGCTTTTTATTAGTATTATTTGCTAATTCAATGTTTTTGCAGTTAATTTTGATTTAATATCATACGTTTATGCTAATAGTAATGTCGTCATTCAACGTCGGCCAACTTCAGATCCTTTTTTCTTTCGGTATGATGGCCATTTTAACAAACACATAACCTTAATCCATTTCCTTTAAGCATATAACAATATAAAACTTAAGAGTTAGCTTATCTATACTTATAAAAGGGAAAGTTTGTTTGTTTGTTTGTTTGTTTGTTTGTTTGTTTGTTTGTTTGTTTGTTTGTTTGTTTGTTTGTTTGTTTGTTTATTTGTTTGTTTGTTTGTTCGCTATACACGCCCACAGTTTTAAAGATAGAATTCTGAAATTTTGCACAGTTATTCATGGTACCGGTATGCAAATAACGCGGTACTTTACAAAGCCATCAGATGACAGGTTCGGGTTGCTGCCGTACAACTCTTACCAAGACTCAGAAATATTTTAAAAACCATGTATGTGACAGATATGAAAATTTACATTTAGATACTCTTGCACAAATAAAGAAATTCGACTGTTACCGATTTCAAAAATTTGAACTGGTTCGGGTTGCTGTCGTACAACTCCTAGCACGTACGTTTCAGGAATATTTCAAAAACCAATTGTGTTACAAGCCTGAAAACTTTTACTTAGATACTCTTTCACAAATACAGAAATTCGACTGTTACCGATTTCGAAAATTTGGACTGGTTCGGGTTGCTGTCGTACAACTCCTAGCACGTACGTTTCAGGAATATTTCAAAAACCAATTGTGTTACAGGCATGAAAATTTACACTTAGATACTCTATCAGAAATGTTTCAAAAAAAAAATTGTGTTACAGACTTGAAAATTTATTCATAGGTATTCTATGAAAAATAAATAAACATGTATTATCCTGAAAAAGTATTTTCGAATTTAGGAATCAGTATAAAATTTTTATTAATCAGAAAATACTGCAGAGTGTTCCAGGGGGTCCATGTGTACAAATCGATAGATACAGTTATCGATGAAAATGAATTTGTTCTTCCTTATCAATTGGAATTAAAAGTAGTAGCTTCAATAATGCTTCTACGAAACTTGAAGAACCCAAAACTACGGTACTAGATTAAGAATAAGAACTTGGCATCCTTATTTCATTTAAGTACAAATTTCAATTGATTGTGGAAAAGGCGAACATATCTTTATTTCAAGAATACCTCAACAGCAAGGAGCGTATTTGCTTATACTTCATCAGAAAAGATCACCGAAATATTGTTTACAAAGAAATAATTTTGATATAAGTATAGTTTAAGTTGTAGTATTGTTGATATTTTTTTATCGTAGTGAAAAAAAATATTAGAATATTTTTGATAAACCAATTTTTTTCAATTCGATTCATAAACCAAACTTCATTGAAATAAATTCGATTCATTTTGTGGTCGACCCGGACAACGTCGGGTAACTTTGCTAGTATATTATAAAATAAAACATTTTCATAATAAATTTTATTCTAAAAAATTAAATAAAACAATGATAAACAAAATTTTGGAACTTATTAGCTCATCACTATAGCTTGAATCACAAAAAAGAAATAATTGTTTTATTAATTATTTCAAATGGATTTCAAAATATCTTTATAATACATACAAATATTTTTTGTTACCGAATGAGTGATGGGACTTAGCAGTGAAAATATTTTCTTAGTTTTAGATTCAATTACTTTATCTTCATTTGTATGTGTCTTTCTTTTAAATCAGGTTTTTCAACTCATATTCAAATAATCATATTCAATTCGCAGTATGATTTTGATAACTAAAAGTGACTTACAGACGATATAGTTTTTTCCCTTCACATTTTTAAACTCTTTTAATTTATAGGCAAGTCCTGACAAGAATATTTCTGTAGTCAGTTGTTAAAAAATTTATATTATATTTATGTAAATATTTAAATAAATAATGAATTTATAATTTAGGATTCGGTTAAATGTACTGCACCCATCCGTTAACATATTAATAAATTATCTTATATTTTAAATTGTATTATGATTCAATATTATTATTAAGGGGCTATGAACTCTGTTTTGTTTGTCATACGATAACCTAGAATTAACCAGCTAAACATTTATCAAATTTTATATTCATAAAATGTAGGAACAATATAAATTTACAATGACCTAAGATAACAAAATGTTGTTATGTATTAAAAGTATGTACAAGTATAACGCATTATATATTACTAGTAAGTAATTAGGAGCATTTAAGGTTTTCTTAAGAAAACTCTCTCCATTTGTAAAATTTTGAAATTATCACATTTAATTCACTAAATTTTCATTAAATATTTCCAAAAATTTCAACAGTTTAAACGACCTTTGACAGACAATTTAAAAAAAAAAAATTAACTGACCCACTTTCATAAAATTAATGTAATATTGTTTCATAAAAACACATGAAAACAAAACTGTTGAATAATTTTTTTTATATTTACGCAATTTAAAAAAAAAATCAATGCAAATTCAACATTTTTATTGGAAATATTTTTTAAATAAATAGTCACAAAAATGTTCTGAAAATTATCAGTTCACTTGTTTCAATCAAAGTCAACCAATCTCAATTAATCAAAATGAAATTCTTTGCAATCTTTGCTTTTGTCGCCGTCTTAGCCGTTGCTGCTGCCTACCCATACGAATATGAACCAGAATATGAAGGTGAACAATACGCCGAAGCTGAACCAGCTGCTGAATTAACCCGTGTTGCAAGATCATATGGTGGTGGTGGTGTTAAATGTGGCAAAGCTGTTGTTGTATCATGTGCACCACAAATCCAAAAAGTCAAATGCAAGGGTGGTAAAGGATATTAAGAAATTGATAAAAACTAATGTTTACTAGGCTGATTTTGAATTATGAATAAAAAATTGAATTATTGAAAAAAAAAAAATTATTTTTGAATTTTTAATTGTTTTTAGTTTTAAGTTATTTGCAGATTTAATATTCTGACTCCAAATTATTTTGTGATAAAATTCAGGTTATTTCATGGCATTCATTCAATTTCTTTTGGTTTTCAGAATTTTTTTTTAGGGCTGTTAATTGTTATTTTGTACTTGACTAGTTGTATTCATTCTGTCAATATAAGAAGAACAAATATATCTACATATTGTCGGCTACATTTCTTCATATGTAAATCTAATCTACCAAAAGTATAATGTGGTGAAAACCGATTTTTTAAGTTTTACGCAAATTTTTACTGATGGAAAAATTTAAAAATAAAAAAATATTTATAAACATAAATAGTTGTTATTATTGTAATATTTCGAAAATTCAGTAGAAAATTATATAGAAATGTACTGTATAGTGTAAAGCTTCATATGTGTTTCAAAATTTAGAACAAAAAATTGTGAGGATAGATAGTTAGGATTACCCGGTAATACGCAATGCTTACAACTTTAATTCGTGCAAAAACTATGTTTTGGGTAAATAGGCAAAACTTGAAGACTTAAAAAGCAGTAAAATATAGGTTGTTAGGATAAATCAGAAAAAAATATTTCGAAAGCTATTTTGACTGTTGGACACATATGCAGCCGACAATATTTTAGGTATATAAGAATATAGGTACAATTATTTCAGAATATTTGGATGCCATAAATAACATTTTTTCTACATCCATTCAAACATTTCCATTAATTCCACCTGTGTCCTAAAAACATTAATAATATCTTCTGATAAATTTCACATTTTTTTCTACTTCATACTTGAACTTATTTTTATTTTATTGCATTCTAATTTACTTTAAATTTTTAATTATGATTTACTTACCTCTTTAATATATTTTAGTATCGTATTATTATTGTTGTTCTCTTTCTTAAATATAGCTTCAAATAAATAATCTCAAAATATGTAAGCACCTATATTGGTATCGGTATACAATTTTTTTTTGTTATTGCATTCATAAAAAAACGGCAAAGCTCTAGACTCTATTACTCTTTTCAGCTCTGGCATAATTTAAATTAAATTTGATATGTCAATACAGGAAGTACACAACTATATGTTACTATATATGTGTATATTATGGGTCCTATAATATTGAACAACAAATTAATTTAATTTATAGATTTTGTTAAAAACATAACCGGGCTACGTACAAAAAAAAATCAAAATATTCTGGAAAAATGGGCAACTCTGACATGATTAAATTTTAAAATAAAATGTACTGTTAGGTTTTGGTAATTTGGTTTTCTGAATTTTTTTGTTTGTTCGAATTTAGGTTTTTGAAATAAATACGCGATCTCAATATGAAAACTGAAACGATTAAATCTTTTATTGTACACGAAAACTCAGAACTGAAGATATAAGATTTTATATAAATTTTTTTTTTTTTTTTGTAAATGCCTAAAATTTCTCTGTATGAGTTCTACCAATCCAATAAAATTTATAAACAGGAAAATTCGGACGATAGACAACACAAATAGCGATTAATATGGGAAAATTAAAAATTTCAGTCATATTAAAAGCCAAAACCAATAGGAGGCCATCAATAGCTGGCATAAAGCTAATCAATCAACACATTACACGGTTATTAATCATGGCTTAAAGATAAATCTGTAAATGGTCTTAAACTAAAGTAAATTAAAATTCACAAACAAATTTTTGTCTTCAATAATTCAATTTTTTATTTATTAATAATTTTCTATTTAAAGTCAGCATATTATTTTACGTAATCTCCTTAATATCCTTTACCACCCTTGCATTTAACTTTTTGGATTTGTGGTGCACATGATACAACAACAGCTTTACCACATTTTACACTACCACCACCATATGATCTTTCAACACGAGTTAATTCAGCAGCTGGTTCAGCTTCAGAGAGTTCAGCACCATCATATTCTGGTGCATATTCGTATGAATAGGCAGCAGCAACAGCTAAGACAGCAGCAAAAGCAAAAACTGAGAAGAATTTCATTTTGATTAATTGAGATTGGTTTACTTTGATTGAAACAAGTGAACTGATAATTTTCAGAACATTTTCGCAAGTATTTATTGAGAAAATATTTACAATTAAAAATGTTGAATTTGCATACTTATTTTTTTTGTTACTGTTACGTTACTTTAAATTAAATGATTAACAGTTTTGTATTGTACACGCGTTTTGTGAAACAATTGCAATTTAATTGGGTCAGTTAATAATCGTATAGGCAAGAAATAATCAGTATATGTAGTAAAAGAAATACTGGCACACTTTTAATATAGTCTTTTATTTTTTTTAACTTTACTTTATTTTTAATATTATGTTTTTTTGAGTTGACAATTAAAAAGGAAGGTTAAACTAATATTCATTCTAAACTAACTTGTATGACTACGTTTTAATATTTTTAGTTTTCAACTATTAACATTACTTATTTTATTTTTTGTTCTGTTAATGAAACGCAAAACGTTTACTAAATATTTTTTGTATTTTGAAAAATTATAAAAATCAGAATTTGTTTATATTGTTTTTAATACAATTTTCAAGACTGACTATACAGGTACTATATATATAAGCTAAATTATCTATCCCTACTAAACTCTGAATCAAAACCCAACTCTATGATTAGTTTTTTCTTGTTTTTTAGACTAAATATTAAATGTTTGGTTTTGGTTTTGAAAATAAAATTTATCAATTCAACTCTAATAAAACTGTTTTAATTTGGGATAACTGTTATATTTTATATTATACTAACACTTTAAACATATCGATGATCAAGTATAATAACTACAGAGCTAAACCCAAATTCGAAATACAAAAAAAAAGTTGAATTTAGTTTGTTGTTGTTGTATTTACATAACATGTCTTGTAGAGATAAATCGAAATCTGATTTGGATTTGTATAAAACCATTATAGTCTCACCATCAATAATTTTTCAATATTCGTTCATTATTTGCAAAACTTAACATGTTGAAATTCGATTAATTGGTTTCAAGATAGTTTGACAATTTATTGAGTTAATGTATGTGGTCGACATATCGGCTTTCTGCTATAGTGATACAATAGGAAAACGTACTCATATAATGTAGTAGATATATTTATTATTAATCATTATTAAAATATCTTACCTTTGTTTTATTAATGCTCAATATTGAATTATTTTATAATAAATGAATCTTACTGGTACTGTTATTGTTTTGTTTTTCGACTATCCTACACTATTTACATTGATTTATATTAGTATTTTGTATATTTTGAATTTTAGTTACACTGATCTATTTTATTAGATTATATTATACGAGCAATTGGGCTCATTTGAGAAGTCTTAAATAAATAAATAAATATAAGCTTTTGACTGAACGTAAATAAAATGTTCGGGTTCGATGCAAAACCCATTTTTTAATTTTTTTCAATATATTTCTTTGTTATGATAATATATTTTGAATATTAAAACGTTTTCTCTTATTAGTAGAAATATATTAAAATGATTCTGAATAATTTGTATAAAAAAAAAAAAATTATCAAATAATAGCTTTACGCTTTACGATACAATCATTCATTGTAGTAGCAATGCTTAAAGTTTTCTGTGTTCAGCTACCCAGTCTCTTATAGATTTTCATTCAAATTCTTGCATTTATATTGAACCAATAAAGTTATTCAAAATTCCCCTCCTAGACCATCATATGTACATCATTTGGTGCATTCGAATAAAGAGTTATTCCATAAAACCAAATAATTAGGTAAGTTAAAAAAAAAAAATGCATCCAGCACGTAAGAGATATGAAATATAAAGTTAAAACATTAATACATTTTCAATAATCGATTTTGATTTAAAAATTTTAATTAATATAGCAAAGGTCATTAAACCTAATTTCCACTGTCAATTTTCACATTATTAGGAATCCTATAGCAGTATATTAATATCTTATAGGTACGGCATAGCTGACAATTTTATAATATACACATAAATATTATTGGCCTAGGTCAGTCATTAGTTATATCCATTACAAATAAAAAATTTTAAATGCTTAGTTGACGAATTACAAGTAAATGTGAAATATTATAATATCATATGTCAAATAATTAATATTTTTACCTTATCAGGTGATTAAATTGTCTTCTAAACTGAAATATGAAGTGTCAGTTCATATTTATGAAATGAAAAATCTTAAATTTTATAAATTAATAAAATCTATGGTGTATTTCAATAAATGTTGCATTTACTGTCATATGTTTTTATTCAATTTAAATCTCAATAATTTAAATCTATTTTGTTTCAATATTTCGTTATAAATAAAAATTTTAATTTAATTTATTTCTTTTTATAATAATAGGTTTTTGAATTTAAATAAATGTTAAATTACAGAGCATTATTATTATTTAATTCACCACATCAATGTTCTGATCTGACCTTCATTAGTGTGGTGCATAGAACGAAAAATTATTGAGTTATGATAAAATTTTGAATAGAATAGTAATAGTCAGGCATCGCTACTGATAGCTCATTTTGTATAAAAATATTCTAGGCACCACCAGCTCAATAGTTTGAACCAAAAGTAATCAAATAAAAAAATATTAATTATTTTATTCATTATTGCAAATGGATTTCAAAATAGCTTTATATACACTTTTATTATCGAATGTGTGAGGGGTCACTTTGCAGTTTAGTCAGTTAGTTTTTTTTATCTTTCTAAATTCATATCCATACTAATATTATAATATTACACCGTATTGCTTTTCGCAGTACGATTCGATAATTAAAAGTGAATTGCAGACAAATTTTTGTACACACTTCACATTTTCATACTCTTGTAACACGAAGGCAAGTCCTGTACAAAGATACAGCCACAAATATTTAAATAAATTATGAATTTTGTAATTTAGGATTCGGTTGATTGTACTGCACCCACCCGTTAACATATTAATAAAATATTTTATACTTTAAATTGTATTATAACTCAATATTAGTATAGGGCTATGAACTCTACTGTTTTGTTTATGTCATACGATAAGCTATAATTAACCAACTAAGCATTTAAAAAGCTCTTGTTACCAATTATTATACAAAATTTTATATTAATAAAATATAGGTACATCGTGAATTAATAATGACCTAGGATAACACAATGTTTTTATGTATTAGAGTATATACTTGTTTAATACATTATATATTAATAGTAAGTAATTAGGAACATTTAAAATTTTCTTAAGAAGATTCTCTTCATTTGGTAAAGTTTTTAAATTCTCAGATTTAATTCAATAAATTCTCATTAAATATTTCCAAAAATTTCAACAGTTTAAACGACCTTTGACAGACAATTTAAAAAAAAAAAATTAACTGACCCACTTTCATAAAATTAATGTAATATTGTTTTATCAAAACACATGGATACAAAACTGTTGAACAATTTTTTTTATTTTTACGCAATTTAAAAAAAAAATCAATACAAATTCAACATTTTTATTGGAAATATTTTTTAAATAAATAGTCACAAAAATGTTCTGAAAATTATCAGTTCACTTGTTTCAATCAAAGTCAACCAATCTCAATTAATCAAAATGAAATTCTTTGCAATCTTTGCTTTTGTCGCCGTCTTAGCCGTTGCTGCTGCCTACCCATACGAATATGAACCAGAATATGAAGGTGCAGAATATGCTGAAGCTGAACCATCTGCTGAATTAACCCGTGTTGCAAGATCATATGGTGGTGGTGGTGTTAAATGTGGCAAAGCTGTTGTTGTATCATGTGCCCCACAAATCCAAAAAGTCAAATGCAAGGGTGGTAAAGGATATTAAGGAGATTACGAAAAATACTAGACTGATTTTGAATTATTTAGAAAATTATTTATGAATTAAAAATTGAATTATTGAAAAAAAAAATTATTTTTGAATTGTTAATTATTTTAGTTTTAAATCATTTTCAGATTTAATCTTCTGAGTAGAAATAATTTTGTGATTAAACTCAGTTTGTTTCGTAGCAATTATAAAAATCTTTTAATTTTCAGAAATTGGTTTTTTGGACTATAAATTTTTGTTTGGTACAACCTTACTATAGGTTGGTTTTCATTATGTCTATATAGCAAGAACAGATGTGTGGAAAAATATGGTTTTAGTTAGGGATTTAGGTACAATTATTTTACGAAATATGTACTGCATTCCATCATCTTCATCTTTTTTTTATACATTTTAGCTTTTACATAATGTTTGAACTTGTTGGACATAATGATTGCATTAATTGCTTTGTAATTTACTTTAAATTTACTTGTAATTTGCTTCTTACCACTTTCATAATATTTTAGAATTGTATTCATCTCGTAAAGGGATTTTTTTTTTAGAGTGATAGAACTTTAAATTGAAATAACACACTTTTAAATTAAGATTGAAGACACATTTTTTTTTTTTGAAAGATAATTTTATGACATTTATGTTTTGAAAATAATTTCCGGCATATAGTATGAAAATAATTTCCGGCATACTAGCTCTGAGGAACCGCATTCGATCAGACCAATTTTGGACCTTTTTTCGAGTAATTCAGGCCTTATTTCATCAATAACACGGGTTATGTTGCCTTCCAAAGAATCTATTGTTTCTGGTTTATCAGCATAAAGCAATGACTTCACATAACCCCAAAGAAAATAATCCAATGGTGTTACGTCGCATGATCTTGGAGGCCAATTAATTGGACCATTTTTCGAAATAATGTTATCACCAAATCTTTCTTTCACTAAATCTATTGTTGCCGTAGCAGTATAAAGTGTAGCACCATATTGTTGAAACCAAAACACTTCCGGGCCGATTCCAATCAAATTTCGAAATAGAAAATCATTGATCATTTATCTGTAACGAGCACCATTCACTCTAACATTTGCTCCAGCATCGTTTTTAAATAAATATGGACCGATGATACCTCCAGCGTGTAAACCACACCATACGGTGCATTTTTCAGGATGCAATGAAACCTGCAGAATTTCTTGAGGATTTTTTTCGCGCCATATACGGAAATTTTGCTTGTTTACGTAGCCGTTCAACCAAAAATGAGCTTCATGAGCACAAAAATGAAGCTGTTCTAGGGCCCAATCAGCAAACAAACGCAGCTTATTATGGTCAAGTGGCTTTAGTTCTTGAACCAGTTGAATCTTATATGGGTGTAGACCAAGATCTTTACGTAAAATTTTCCATGTGGTTGTTGCACACAGTCCAACTTGTTGTGAACGTCGACGAATAGACAAATTTGGATCTTCATCAGCGCCATCTCTTACAGCATCGATATTTTCTTCTGTACGAACAGTTCTTTGTCTTGTTGTTGTTGTTGCATCGAGTAGAGAAAATGTTGTCCGAAATCTATCGATAGTTCGACGAATAATATGCTCTGATGGATGATTATGTAAACCATAAATTTGACGAAGTGCTCTATAAGTTTGGCGAATAGAACACTGATTTTGAAAATAAATTTCAACAATTTGTAAACGTTGTTGCGGCGTGAGTCTTTCCATGATAATTTGTTAATGTTTACTGAACAGAAATGTCAAAACTACATGGCTTCTATCTTCTGTCAAATCACAGTTATCCCTATCGAAAGTTCTATCATTCTAAAAAAAACACCCTATACATATTATTTTTAGATTCCCATATAGGCGTTAGTCCCAAAATATGAGTGTATACCTATATTACAATTTTATTTTACTTTTAAGGTAACAAAATTGTTAGAAAATAAAAGCATGGTTTTGCTTTTTGTTTTATTTATTTATTTATTCAAATAACATAAAAGAGCCTAAGGGATCGTACAAGGTGTATATAATTATTATGCGAACAATAACGATTGTTTTTTTTTTTTTGTTTTTTTTTGGAGGTTTTAGAGGTTTTATTAGTAGAACTAAAATCTAGAATTATAATATTCAACATCTAAAGAATATATTAATTATGAAGTCAACACATTAACAACTGTAATGCCTTAACAATATTAACAGTATAGATTTGTAATAAAAACCACCTATAATAAAAACTAAACTCAATATTTTTGTTTTTAATACTCTAGACAAAAATTTAAATTTAAGTATAGTAAGACAAGATCTATATCTACTATACACACTTATAATAGAAATCGGCGATAAGCACGTCTTCAAAATTATTTTATTCAAAAAACACAAATATGTAAAATTTTACTAGAAATGTCATTTGCCTATTAAGAAGGGGCTGGCAAAGAAATCAGGAACGTATTAACTAAATTGAAACGGATAAATGTGTGTTACTTGAATTCCATTGTACTCCTCTGATTTAAAAATGAAATGAACATTTATTGCTATGATTAGTGGCTTATAATAGACTTTTCCAAAACGATTTCTAAATGACTTTCTACTAAAGAATGAATGGAATATTGCTGAAAACCTGTAAAAATTCTTTAAAAAAAACAGTAAAGCTCCTAAATATAGAGCTATTCATTTCCAGTACAATTTTTTATTATATTTTATAGATTACCAAACTATATGCGAGTATAACTGGGTCCTATAATACTCAACAAAAATTTGTTTAAGTTATAGATTTTATAAAAAACATGGCTGGTTTGGGTTCGATAATCCAGCAAAAAAAAAAATTCTAAAAACCAAATTGTTCTGGAAATGGCGCAACCCTGACATAATAAAATTTTGGAACAAAATTTGCTTTTAAGGTTTTGGTAATTTCGTAATTCAAAATTTTTTTTATTTGTTTGCATTTTTGCCTTGGAATGACAATACGGTCCTAATATGAACTAGAATGATAAAAAAATTCAAATTTTTATTATACAACAACTCAGAACTGACGACATAAGAAAATTCTTAGAAATTTTATTTTTTTTTATAAATGCCTTAAATTTCTCTATATGAGTTCCACTAATCCGATCAAATTTATAGACAACATCGTAAATGGTCATTAATACAGAAAAATGAGAAATTTAAGTCATATCAGGTATTAGCCTTTCCAAAACGAGCTCAATTAAAGACTTAGGGGTTTACTTTGACGACAAGCTTAACTTTAAATCACATTTTTGTAATATTATCAATAAAGCTAATTCTATGCTAGGTTTTGTTAAACGTTGGTCAAAGGAATTTAACGATTCCTATGTTCTCAAATCTTTGTATTCTAGTCTCGTTAGACCAAATTTGGAGTATGCTAGTCAAGTTTGGTCACCTTTCTATGATGTTGTTCATATTAATAGGATTGAAGCAGTACAAAAATTTTTTTTAAGATTTGCTTTGAGTAATTTCCCATGGTCAAATCCATTAATTTTACCTCTCATATGAGCATAGATTGAACTTAATTCATTTGAAAACTTTGAAATTAAGACGAGACGTGGCGGATGTTATTTTTCTTACTGAAATTATTAAAGGAAACATTGCTTCTCCTCAGATTTTGAATAACATCAACATTAATTCAAATAATCGCCTACGAAATACAAATTTCTTTACATTAAGTTTTCATAGGACCAATTATGGCAATTATGAGCCAATTCATAGATTGTTACTAATTGGTAATAAACACATAAACTATATTGACTTGACACTTTCGAAACAGACACAAAAACTTAAATTATATAAGTAATCTGTAGTAATTAAAATATGTGTGCAATTTATTTCAATGTTTTTTAACTAGTTCTAAGTTAGATTGTTTAGATATAATTTTAATTTGTAAATTGAATGTGTTATGTTGTATTGTAAAAACAACAAATAATAAAAAAAATAATAATTATTGTAATGAAGTTTGAGCTCAACTAAATAAATAAATAAATAAATAAATATTAAAAGCCAACCAATCAAAGAATTACTGCATGGCTATTAATAACGGCTAAAAAGATAAACCTGAAAATGGTTGCAAACTAAAATAAATTAAAATTCACAAAATATTTTTGTCTTTAATAATTCAATTTTTTATTTATAAATAATTTTCTATTCAAAGTCAGCATATTATTTGACGTTATCTCCTTAATATCCTTTACCACCCTTGCATTTGACTTTTTGGATTTGTGGTGCACATGATACAACAACAGCTTTACCACATTTTACACTACCACCACCATATGATCTTTCAACACGAGTTAATTCAGCAGCTGGTTCAGCTTCAGAGAGTTCAGCACCATCATATTCTGGTGCATATTCGTATGTATAGGCAGCAGCAACAGCTAAGACAGCAGCAAAAGCAAAAACTGAGAAGAATTTCATTTTGATTAATTGAGATTGGTTTACTTTGATTGAAACAAGTGAACTGATAATTTTCCAAACATTTTCGCGAGTATTTATTGAGAAAATATTTCCAATAAAAATGTTGAATTTGCATACTTAATTTTTTGTTACTGCTGCGTTACTTTAAATTAAGTCATTCAACAGTCTTGTATTGTACATGCGTTTTTTTTGAAACAATTGCAATTTAATTGGGTCAGTTAATTAGTGTGTACAAAATAATCAGTATAGGTAGTAGAAAAGACTGATGTTGGCACACTTTAAATAAATCATAATGAAACAATTTTTTTGTATTTGTTTGATTTGAAAAATGCTTGTAATCCATTTCAGGTATTCTTTGTAGATTTATGCGGACATTTTCATTCAAATTATCTTATTTTCGTTATTAGATTTGTGTTTGTATTAAATATAAATTGGTTCGGCATATGAAATAGAATAAAACAATGTGAAAAAACACGTTTTTAATAATCGGGTCTACATTTTCATCATTAAGGCTAGTTTACACAAAACATGTTCTAAAATCGGTATAAACTTTCAAAAGTTGTTGAATTTTAAAAAAGCTGCAAAATGTTTTTCTGCTCATAGCTTCCATCGTGTACTGTAGTTGGTATAATTTGGAATAAAAAATGGATTATTTGAAAACAAAAATTGTTTTAAATTTTAATTAAAATTAGTGTTGATAACTGCAGTTTATAGAGTTTTTTCTCAACTTCGAATTGGCACAATTTTTCTCTTGAAATTCAATTTCCTAAAACCATTCTTTACACAATGCTTTACTATTATTTGTTAGAAGTCATACGGCTTATGTATGAAAATATTAACAATCACATTCAAGTCAGCTATAAATAATCATAGTTGTGAGAGACCCTTAGACATTGTGTTGCATACTGTGTGTTATTAACAATCATAATTAGGTCAGCTATAAATGATCCGAGCCCACCGTTCAACTGGTGATCTTATGACTTGTCTCTGCGAAAAACTAAATATCAGCTCATATCAATCTGGGGAGGTTGCTGTTGATGTGGCCTTAGATATTTACTTGGCTAATAGCTTTCGACCGAGTATGGCATAGTGTTCTAATAGCAAAATGTCATGCTGTAAGACTAGGCTCACTTTTTACTAAATGGGTTTTTAAGTTTTCTTTCGAATCGAGCCATTCGAGTTTTTGATCGAATAACATCTGATCAACTTCAAATTAATGCCGATATTACATAGGGCTCTGTTCTTTCTCCAACTCTCTTTCTAATTTATGTTAATGATCTGCTCCAAACAACTTTCAACCCGATCCATAGTTTTGGAGTAATCCATATAGTATTCTCGGAATACGATCCATAGATCCACTCGATCCATAGTATTCTCGGAATACGAGTAAATCAAAATATGCTTTGCAGTGACCATGTTTTCGATATTACGAAATGCTCGGCAAACTATTTGGTTTTTTTAAGTCGGTGTAAGGCATATTTTACACCTAAAGTTCTGCTTAATATCTAACGATCAAAGATATTTTTTTTTTTTTGTTTTTACACTGGACAGTAACTTAGGACAGTACAGTAACTTAGGTAGAATCACCTTTTTGTGCTTAATTAAGTACGGTACTGCAATTTTACACTGCAATTTTACACTACAAGACGGAGTATAATTCGAATTTATGGGCGGGTGCATTAAAGACTACCCTAGGCTTTCTCGAAAAAGTACAAAAATGCGCCATTCGCCTCATTCGGGTGATGTAAATGTCATATTAACATTTGTTCCACTTGGTCATCGTCGTATTTTATAAATATCTCGTGGCAGTGGCTCGGATGAACTAAAATCATTATTTCCACATTTTAACCAATTCCGTCGGGGAACGCGGAAGGCTGCAAATGCCTAGGGGTGGAAATACAAAGATTGTTCAAGACTGTTTGTAGAAATTTGTTTATAGTCAGAACTTCTAGAATGTGGAATCGCATTCCACTACAAGCATTACAAAATCCAACGATGCGAACATATTAAGGCTTTTCTGACCTAAGTTTTTGCTAGTAATATAAAAAAAAATAATAATCAGAACTGTGAGAGACCCTACAATATTGTGTGGTGTCCTTTATTTCAGTGAGCGCTTACTTATTCAAACTTTATTAAAAATAAATAAAAAATTCAAAACACTTAAAAGGTACAGAAAAAAAAAAGTTTAAAAGCAAAACTTTTCAAAAGAAAATTGACTTGAACTTAATTTTGTTTTTTTTTTATTGGGGGCCAAAATTATTAACTGAATTGTAAAATATTGACATAAAAAATGTGTTAGCGCCTCTTAAATTCTATTCAACTCAATATTATACACGATTTTTCACCCATCATTAAGTTTTTTCCCTTTCCGTATATACATATAATATATATATATATATATATATATTTATTTACTACAATTTTATTATACGAGTAGTTTGATTTTGAACGAGTGCCAAAATATTCTTTTCCTTTTTTAATTTCCTTTAAATAGTTTTACACAAAGATTCCATCTGCTTCACTACTATTTTGTAATGGATTGTAATTTTTTTTTTGCTGTCAGAAATAATACCATTACAGTGTTAAATAGAAGTAGAATGTAATAAAGATTGGTCTAAAGCCAAAAAAAAAAAAAAACAAAATGTCCCTTTTTTAATAATGAAAGAGAAATGAAAATTTTCTCTCTAAGTATATTTTTGTATGATTTTAGTTGTACAAATACTAGGGTAGGAAGCTAGGTGTGATGTCTATGAGGTATTCAATAAATTTTTTTTTTTGATTACAACTGCTACTGCCTTTGTTGATGATGATGTTTAGGTTTATATATAGGTGCTATATAGTGATAATACAATAAACAAAAATGCAATTTTAATTCATGAATGTCAGTTAGAATTTTATATGTACTGTATTGAAGACTAGTTAAAATTAAAACTAGTTTTATTATACTTGTTGGTTGATGAATGTATATAATATGAGGTATAAATGAGTCAATGAATTTCAGTTGAATGATGAAAAAAAAACTTCTAGAAGTGCTCTGGGATATTTTTGTTCTTTATGTTCATGATGGTGTGTAATAATGTAGGTAATATGGATTGTATAAGATGATTAGATTTTATTGTTGAAATAAATGTAAAATATTAATCGTAAGATAATTAGATTTCGATTTCATTATTAGAGTATTTAATTATATATTAATATCTTGGATGAGCTACTAATCCGGCTTTTATTCTTGCCATTCATATGAATAAACTACCATTGTAGCAATAGAGATATAATATATGGGTAAAGTGTTTGTGGAGTCGGTTCTGAAATCTCGGTAACGATAGTAAAAAAGGATATTTTGAAAATACGATATTTTGGAAAACGATATTTTTAAAAAGGATATTTTCAAAAACGATATAAAAAAGTGATATTTGGAAAAACAATATTTTGAAAAAATTAATATTGTAAAACTTGATATTTTGAAAGATGATATTAAAAATACGATATTTTGGAAAACGATATTAAAAAAAACTACGTATCGTTTTCAATAACGATATAAAAAAAGCGATATTTGGAAAAACAATATTTTGAAAAAATGATTAGATTAGAACAGGATATTTTGAAAAACGATATTAAAAAAAACGATATTTTGAAAAACGATTATTTCCAAAACGATATAAAAAAGCGATATTTTGAAAAACAATATTTTGAAAAAATGATTATTTTAAAACATGATATTTTAAAAAACGATATTAAAAAAAACGATATTTGTAAAAAAATATTTTGAAAAAATGATTATTTTAAAACATGATATTTTGAAAAACGATATTAAAAAAAAAACGATGTTTTGAAAAATTATATTTTAAAAATCTATATTTGGGAAAACGATATTTTAAAAAAATTATTATTTTAAAACATGATATTTTGAAAAACGATATTTTTAAAAACGATATATTCAAAAACAATATAAAAAAAGCAATATTTGGAAAAACAATATTTCGAAAAATTATTATTTTAAAACATGACATTTTGAAAAACGATATTTTAAAAAACGATATTTTGAAATACGATATTTTAAAAATCTATATTTAGGAAAACGATATTTTAAAAAATTATTATTTTAAAACATGATATTTTGAAAAACGATATTTCGAAAAAAATGGACTTGCTTTTTGAAACAATTTATAGGAAAATTCTACTAAAAAAAACTTGTATTATTGGTATAACATCTTTTGATTAATTTACAAATTAGTTATCACTCAGAAGACAAACTATTAAAATCAACGAAAACGTATTTTTAGAACAGTGTGAGCTTGATGCGCCATAAGGGTCAGTATTGGGACCTCTGCTATCTATAATATATATCAATGACCTTTCCAGGTATTAAAAAACTGTAAACAATTAATTCACTATCGATGTGTTAGTCTGTTACAAAGATATTAATTTGAAATCTGAAATGTATAAAAAATAATATAGTAATGTATTAAATATTTTTGTAATAATAAATTTAAAGCTTTGCTGCTAATTTGTTCTAGAAATAATAAAATTAATTTGTATGTTGATAATGAATTTGAATTAGGAGCATATTTGATTTAATAATATATTGAGATGTATTGGTGGACCATTGCTTTGTATACTGTATCAATAAATAATATACAAGGCAATGGGTGGCCAATAACAAGTTTTAACAATAACAGTGTATGATAGGGTTGTCAAATTTGTCAAATAATATGTATTTATATTAATTAGTTCAGTTACAATTCAGTAGCACATATCACATATAATAATTAAAGATTAAAGTACAATCAAATTTCAACAAACAAAAAACAAAATTCAAAATATAAATAAATAATAATTATATACATATATATATTTACATATTCATATATTTTTTTGTAATTATGAATTAAAAAAATTGTAGTTTACAAAATATTCAATAAATTTCATAAAATTTTCATCAGATGGTATGTTCAAAAACTGAAAAATTTATGTAATTTTTAAATGTATTACGACAGTTTTTAGCATTCTACTAATGGGTTCATATTTCCTGTAATTTATTCTATGTTGTTATTGTAAAAAAATCTGAATGGTGTAAGGCAGTATTTGCATTAATAATTATTTTATTATTTTATAGTTGAAGGAGAAATCACTTTATGTATTTTGCAAACAAACCTTAGACGGAGTAGACTTAGCCTATGTCGGAAGCAGGCTTCTATAATCATTCCAAAGGATACTGAACAGTACAAATCCTAATTAATTTCTTTTGAACAGCTTCTATTCTCTGTATAGTGTGATAAATAAAATGGTTATCAAATCTGTCATGAATATTAAAGATGGGGCTTAA
The DNA here is from genome assembly GCA_963942445.1 of Argyra leucocephala. NCBI lineage: Eukaryota > Metazoa > Arthropoda > Insecta > Diptera > Dolichopodidae > Argyra > Argyra leucocephala. The sequence continues at coordinate 137,111,473 of OZ012680.1, forward strand.
CATGGCATGTATATAATGATTTAAGAAGGTAAAGGTATTTAAACTGTGATATAATTCACTTTATCAACTGAATATAGGCTTGCTTTAATAAATTGACTTGCTTGCTTGCTAATTAAGGCTTGTTTTAAAAATAAAAAATTGATTTGTTTTTTTATCTAAGGGTTCAATCGCCACTTATCGTTTGGATAACAGATTGAACCTAGCTATTTCATTATAATACTAGGCTAAGAATTCTGTTGTTTTGAATTAATTTGTTATATAAATTTGTAAATTTAGTACGTAAGTTAGCTTAAGTTGTTAATGAATTAAAGAATTATTATTATTATTATTGCTTTAGTATCAGATTTAAACGAGTACTTCTTTATTAACAGTAACAACAAATCGTTGTATATGCCAAACTGTTATTCCGACTAAAGTTAGTTTTGGAAGACTATATAATAAAATATTAATTAAACTAGTCGATAGGATATTTTATTTATTTTTTTTTAATATGATATTTGTATCTGTTAGATGATTCTTTGAGATTTATATCTGAACGGTGAAAAATTTGAGTTTGTAATCTATTTATTTTTATTTATTTATTTTAACAGTTAATCCTATACAGATAAATCTGCAGGCCAACTTTATAAGTCCTTTTCACTAATTTGGGCCAGTCTGAAATCTATAATGGAAATATTTAACTCAATAATTCTAAAATGGCGTATGCGGTAATTAATATAAGTAATTGTTCGGACAACGGATCCAAAATTATTTTGAACAACCGTTTTCAAATATTTAGACAAAAGCTTATATATATTAAACAAGGAAGGCCATGTGGGGAATATCTAATATTATAATACAGAAGATGAACGACGTGGTAGTAAATTATTTAAACCACAAAAATATTAAAATTTTAGCAAGCTCTTGGTGCTGAATACTTAAAACATTTTAAATATTTTTACACCAAATATTGAAGCTATTTCCAAGTTGAGTGCCATCTATACTCTAAAAGAAATTTCAATCACTGCCACTTTTTAAAAAGGCTTCATAAAAATTCTGTCATTTTGAATAAACAGATAAACTTATAGAAAAAAGTACAAAAACAAAAACACAAACAAAAATTGAAAACAATCAGATCTGATCATACTCTTCAAAAATTATATAATAAATGTTAGTTAATTTGCTTCTGCTATTATTAAAAAAAATATATGCAGTAAAAAAAGGTTATAGTCATTCGCTAAATTTTAGTAATATTTCTGACTATAACCGTTTTGTGACTATAGGCGTAGTAAAAACAAAAAATTGCATCTTTATAAACAAAATCAAATTCAATAAAATATCTTTCGTATAACAATTTTAAACTTTATTTTATTCATAAATAGTAATTCTGTTATGTAATCACAAAATATACACATTTGTAACAAAGAACAGAAACTTTATATAAATCAGTGTTTTAATAAAATAATTCAATGTTGACCTATTGCTATAACAGAATTGTGACTACAAACGTTTTTGACTATAAACGAATTAAAATATATCGATCTACTACTATATCGATCTAGTGTTAATTTCGTCATAAAGTATTAGGTATTATACTTTAATTTCATTATATATTCAATAATCAAGCGATTAATAAAGCAACTACAATTATACCAAAACAAATATTTATTTTTACATAAAATTGTGTAAAATTGTGAAAAAACTACTTCTGTGGAATTGCACAGGTGATCCACTAGTTTTTATTTAAAAATAAAATAGTTTTTGAAATAATTTAAAGACTGTTTGTGTATGCAAAATAATTATTATTAAAATGTTGTAATAATTAAAATAAATTATATTTAAAAATTGAATCAAATTTTTTTTATACATTAAGGTAATAACGAAATGTTTTAATACCTACTCCAGAAGCATTTCAAAGAAATTCGTTGAAAATTTTATACCAAATTAATGAATTTTTGTTTTAAATAAAATTATTTTTAAATTTAATGGCAGACTTAAAAAAATATAATTTTAATATTTTTTTATTTGAAAATATCTCTTATTTTCGTCAATTTATATACGAGTACAACGCTCGTGTAAAAAATTGTTTGAAATATTTAATACTGAGAATTATACTATAATTACAGTTGAACATGAATATTCGAAATTGTTCTGTCTGTTGTATTTAAAATATAGAAATATCAAAATAAATTGATAATAAAAAAATAAGCTTTAAAGAAGGGAAACTAATGACCAGACCACAATATAATATTTTAATATTATAGCCAATAGTATATAAATTAAAGTGACCATATGTACTACTTATCATTAACATGTATAGTTAGTATGTATAGCAGTGTATGTATATTTAGTATGTATAGTTAATATGTATAGATGTTAAGCTATGCATGGACCTAGAGCGATGCTCTTCACAACATCACAATACAATTTAAACTTTTACTTATTCTTTGCGCAGACCCATAAATCTATGAAATCAATCTGTGCATATACATTTACATACATTTTGGAATCAAATAATCAAACTATATTTTGTGCATATCAAATAATTTGGAAAATAATTTTTGAAATCTCTATTCAACATGCTACCTCTAAGCATAGTTTTCGCCTCTACAGTCGCAGAAAATATGTTTGATATAAATTCGGCATATTCGGCAGCTATGATTATTGTTATCTTAGTTATTGTAATTGACTAGTCGCATTGCATATTTGTTAAGCAAACAGTGACCTGTCAATATACCCATTATCGTTTGTAGAACAATCTACTTAATATATCTATATCTATTCAGTAAGTACAGTAAAGCATTTCGATTAAATTTAATTTATTTATCATTTTAATTAGTCTAATATGGCTCTATCTTATCAGCCTTGATAAAATTAAATATTTAAACATTTTGCTTAACTGTAAATTATGAAAATCATATCATACTGAACTATAAAATTATGTTTTCTTGTATATATATATATATATATATTATTTTAATTGAGGCTGGCTATATAGCACCCTATAACTGCCTTTGTAGTTCATTTACATCCGTTTTGTATTATTTAAATTTGGTTACTTTATTTTATGAATGGGCATTACAATAAAATATATTTACGTAGTATGTTATTTTATATACATATATATTTTTGCAGTATATAATATGTAGTATGTATGCATGTAGTAGGGTGTTTTTTTCACCAAAATATATCTATCTCCTACTATATGGGTAGCCGAAATCGTACTGAGTAATATTTGTTTTAACGTTTAACACTTTGGTACCGGCATTACCAGTGACATACAAATTTTCAAACTTTAAGCTACAATAAAATATCACCAGTAATCATACCCATTTTCCTCCCCAAGTGCTGTAAGAATCAGTAATATTTAAAATGTTATAATTCGTTCCTAGGAGAACGAAAATTTCGGTATCAGTGGTGATCGCGGTACCAAAGAACGAAAATGGAGGTGTTTACTAGTGTTAACACATCTGTAGCTAACTTTATAAAAGTGCAGTTCTAATAATTCATATGTGGATGGAACAAACCAGTTTACCTTTTGTATTTTACATTTAAAAATCTGCTAAGTTTATAAATTTTTTAATTATATTGTTTTTTTTTGTATATAGGTACAAAAAGTAATTAAATTAAAAAAACAAAAAAAAAAACCGATACCCATGGTAGCTAGTGTATATAATTTTAAATTGTATCCAATAAAAAATAATAATAATAATAATAATAATTAAATTAAATTTAGATTTTTTTTAGCCTTACGTCAACGTACAATTTAGCCTATACCTCCAATTTACGACTAATTTATGCTATAATTTTTTTTATTCAAAAATAACCTACCATATTGCAAAACAAAAACCTACCATGTTGTAGAAACACCCTGTACATTATATACTATATACATTATTATTAAAGTTGATATTTATCCATTAACTACCAATTCAATTTACAACACATTTAAAGCAAAGTAAGAAAACAAATAAACAAATGTATACAAAATAATAAAAAAAACAATAAATAAAAAAAAAAAAAAATAATAAAAACAAAAGAAAATTAAATAAGAAAAATATAAAAAAAAAAAAATAAACAACATTCAACTAAGAAACCAATATCCATTAATCACACATGAAAAACTTTCAAATCACCACCACTGTACCGCAACACAACACACGCCAAATTTTGTAGGAAAAATACATACCACACAGAACACAATAGTTCCAAAAAAAAAAAAAAAAAAAATAAAAAAATTGCGAAACAACGAAAAGGAAATTAAATCTCAAAAGGAAAAATAAAAAAAAAAAAAATCGAATGAGGTTTGTTTTATTTTTGTATACTGTAAGGGAATTAGCAGCCAGCTTCATTGTGAGTTATACATTCCTTAGTCATATCACAATAAATATTGTCATATATATTTTATATATATATATACATAAGTATTTAATATACATAAATAAGCACGTGTATATTATTTATATATATATATATTTATATATATATATATATGTGTGTTTGGTCTTATGAGGACGAAATCGAAATTAGTTCAAAACTAGTAGACAAACAATTGGAAAAGTTTTCATAAATTTTTGGGGTTTATTTGTATTTTTTTTTTATTCTTCTCTTTACTAATTATTACAGACAACTTTGGTACCTACCTACAAGCAATTTAAGAGCAGTTGTAAATTTTAGTTTAGGAGTAGTGAAAGTACAAACAAAAAAAAAACAAATAAAAAAAACAAAAGTTTGACCTTGAAATTTAATAAGTTTATAGTTTTGTTTCAAATGTCCTTGTTGCTAAATCTTTGGTAATAAAAATAAAATTTCAAATAAAAAAAAAAAAAAAATTATGTAGGTACGTAAAAAAATATTTTTTTTTTTTTTTTTTTATTAAATTTTATTTGACATGAATTTTAGTTTAATAAATCGAATATAAAATAGTACTGAATAATATTTATTAAATGGTGGTATTATGATTCATAACAGGTTTAAGCTGACCTCAGCTATACTATATAGAACAACTCAGTGACAACATAATCAGTTTGGACATTATAAATAGAAACATAATGCCAATTTGTTGTTTGTCAAAACAATATTGTTTCATTTATTCATACTAAAAATTGACTTTAAAGTGACAAAATTTGTCTGAAATCACAAATCAGCTTTAATCATAAATTAATGAGGGAAATAGTTTGTTACAAAAATGTTCTTATTAGATAAAGACAACTAGTTTTACATTTAAACAGAAAATGTTGACAATAGCAATAGCAAAATATCCATGCAACACAGCTTAAACAATTAGGTTGTGTTGTTAATAGAGATTTTAAAATTAATTTGTAAATTAATGTTTTTGTTAGTATTAGCGTAGTCTTGTAAATTAATTTTTAAAGTTCATGCAAAGAGTAGAAGAAAATCAGGACATTTTATTTGGTTAATATTTTTTTTTTTGTTCAATTCAATATTTTTTTTTCAGTATTTTCTTAATCTATGATATATAACGGACTAAAGAGTTAGTATTTGACCTGCAGGCTGCAATTACAGTTTATTAATAATACTATGTACTATTTTGTTATAATATTACACAATGAGCCACAAATGCTTGTCAAAGCATTTTTGATCACAAATTCGACATTGATTTTTCTTTTAAACTCGTCAATTCAATTCAATTTATTTATTTTTAATTTTTGTAATAAAATAAATTGCTTTTTGGCACAAGCGAGTAAAAATTCAATTTATCAGAACATTTTTGAATTAATTTATAATTTTAGGTTTGCGAACAAAAAAATGGAATTAATTCCAGAAATTTGATAACGAGACCCTTGTTTCGTTATGTCCGAAAATTATCATTATATTCACAATAAAATATAGGTACACACATTTTTGGAAATAATTAATAATTTTCTGAAAACGGAAATAGCCTCAATTTCGATAAAGTAATATCATTAAATTAACTCCGAAAGTGTTACTTCAAACTGACTTTGATAATTTCTGTCTCCGGTATACAAATAAATAATACCACTCAACATTAAAAAGTGCGCATTAATCCGTTATAATCGCCATTCTAATCCATTCGCTTATAATTATTCTTTTAATGGTGAATTATTACTAAAAGCTAATTCTATTAAAGACTTAGGTGTGATTTTCGATGATAAATTAACATTTAAATTACATTATACAATCACAATCATACATAAATCAAATTCCTAATTAGGATTTATAAAACGATGAATAAAGAAATGTTCTGATCCTTATATTTTAAAGATCCTTTATACAACATTGCTCCGACCTAATTTGGAATATGCCATCCAAGTATATGGGGTCAAAGGTATTGAAAGAAAATTTTTTTTAGATTTGTCTTCGTTATATTCCTTGGGCAGATCCTATTCGTTTATCTCCTTATGAGCATCGATTAAATCTAATTCATTTGAATAGCCTACAGAAAAGATGGTAAATAGCTGATATAATTTTTATTGTTAAAATAGACGCAATATTATTTCTCCACCTATTTCTGATCAAATTGTTATTGACACAAATTATCGGATTCGATCTGTTAATATTTTTACTGTGTGACATTATAGAACTAATAATGGTATAGATTTGAACCAATTAACAAAATCTTAATATTGGGTAATAAATATAAGGTTTTAATTGACTGAGTTGACCTCTCAAAGTCTATTATAAAAAACAACTGCACGAATTAAATTTTACACATCTACTCGTATAACATTCATTAGTATTTAGTATTATTGTTAAGCTGTACAACTTTAAGTTTATTAGTATATAAATAAGCTTAATTGCATTTTGTATTATTTTTCATTTCTTCATTTAAGTTTGAAATAAATAAATATCATAAAAATGATAAAATTTCATTAATTATTAAACGGTAAACACAATTGCGACTACCGACTAAAAGCTCGCGACGAAAAAATTAAAATACATACGTTCTTATGAATATGCTTACAATTCCAACTACAATCGCTCAACCATATTTTCGTTGTCGTCGAAATAAGGCAATTTTCTATTTTTTTCGCTGGTAGTTGGATTTGACATTTCTGACAACCTTTTTAAACATCAAAAAATAAAAGCAAAACAATTATTCTGAAATCTGATATTATAATATTATTGTTCTGTTTTTTTAAAAGTTTTATATGTTCTATTATATAATTATTTATAATTATTTATATTTTTATTTAGATACATATATGAATTTAGATTTATTAGCGATGTATTTGGATCTGATGATGCTGCAAATAAATTAATAAATTATTCAAAGTAATTTTTTTCATTTTGAAATTCCGCCATTTGTTTTTCTGTTTTGTTTTTATTTATTTTTATTTTTCGTTTCGCTGCAGTTATGTTTCATTTGACGAAAAATAGTTGAGCGAAGCGAATTTTGTTAGTAGTCGGTGGTTGGTGGCCGCAATTGTGTTTACCGCTTTACTTTTATTTTTTTTAATATGAATTTTCCAAAGCTAAATTCGATTTGGTCCAAAGCTATTGAAATATTTTTAATAATAAATGTCCAAATTTTACTATTATTCTATTTAATTTTCTATTAACAAATTTATAATTAAGTAAAATATAAATGAAGGCTTATTTGCTAATAATCTTAAAATACTTATCAAATTCATGGCCATGGCTGTCACCTAATATCTACCAAACAATATTATCGCAATGTAAACGTATATAGTATCGATAGTACCAAACAAAATAATAATTGTATGAGTCAGCACTGCAATATTCTCAATCAGAGTCAAAAACCAAACTCAAAAACATCTGATTTGACATAATTTTTATGTAAAAAAAAATAAGCCAAAACCATTTAAGTATTAGTATATAATTTACATTTGACGTTATATTTTCAAGTTTATTGAACTTTTATCATGCTTTAAATTATATTATTATTAATTTTTTTATTAATTTAGTGATTGTTTTTATTTTATATGCTATAACAATTATTTAATTTTAATATTTAAAAATTTATTATTAACAAAATCATAATCAATACTATGCGTTAATACTAAGTTTGTATTTATTAGGCGATCTGAATACTATAATATTCAAGATTTTGTAATATATAATAACTAGGGGCCCCTGTTGAGTAATTATAATTCAAGTTGAAGTCAAATTTAAAGTTTTTAAAAAAACAGTAATTTACGTACTGACATAGACTTCGAACGATATAGCAGACACCATTCGTGTTTAATAAAATGTTTTGTGGTTAGTAAGTTTTATTCAGGACATATAAATACACATCCGTCATATACAATTTCGTTTCCGATATATTCCCTATAGTAAGTGGCATTTAGTGGATAAAATTACTAAAAATAGAAAATTTGGTCATTAAAAAGGTATGTATATATATACCTACATAATACATAATTTTAATAAAAACTTTATTATTACTACAAATAACCAAAATTTAGAAACAGTTACTTAAATAGATAAAAAATGAAGAATTCAAGTGATCTGTTTTTTTTGTTGTTTTTATATTTTTTATTTGACATGTATTTGTTTTTTTGTTTTTATTTTATAGACGTACATAATTTCAGATGGATTTGTTTTTTTTATTTGTATTTGACATACATATTTACAATGTACACAATTTTCACTGCAAGTAATTAAATAACTGATTTGTTTGCTTTTGTTTTTTATTTTATATAGTACGCATAATATATTTATTGAATAATAAAACCATATCAGTAAAAAATTTTCAACTGTGTGCGCATTATTGTTTTATATACAACTTACTTATATATTAGGAGTTCAATAGAAGCGAAATAAAATGAAGAGGTGTCTACTGTGCAGTGTGCAGGTCCTTAAATGCTTGTCAATTATAATTATAGATATACTAAATTAATTAATATACAATATACTATATATATTAAAATATATAATATTTATTACTTTAGTATATAAATATATTTGTTATATCACATATCTGTCGGTAGTATAATTAACAAACTCGGTTGCTAATTAAGCTGGATAACTCTTTAATTGGCTCCAAAAATAAATCTAGGCGTAATTCTAAGTGACAGTTTCACAAGAAGGATTACATTGATAAATTGGCTACTTGTGTTTATTTTAACCGTATAGAATATTTTGGAAATATTAGTTTTATTATGAGTGAATTGGTTACAAAACAATCATTATTTCAGTTTACAAATTGACGTGTTGTGAACACACAGCATGTACTATATTGCGAATACACAGTATACTGTGGCAATACAGTATTTGATGAATTCAAAATTAAATATTTTGACAGTTCAAAAATTTGTATACCTACTAAAATCGATATAGATATCATTTCTTATAACTGCAGTCATTTCTTTTGCATACAATAATTTTTTATGAATCTGTAGACATAAAAAAAATACATTTTTTTTACCAAAAAAATAACTTTATGAGATGACCAATGAAATATGGACCATATTATACACTTTCCACTAGTACAAAAATAAAATTTGTTAAGCAATAAAAACTGCAAATATACCAAGGAATTACCGAAACACTTAAAAAACGTAAAATATTTTCATTTCTATAGATATTATACAATATGTTATAACCAATTTTTCTAAGTAATACTGTACATGCATATCTTTTTTTGTATTTCTATTTTTTTTTAATGTGATTAAATCTACAAAACTTATCCTATAGATACTAAAAAAAAAAAAAAAAAAAAAAAAAAAATCAAAAGTGATTCGTTTTCAACTATTTTGCATAATTTTATACAAAAAAATATGTATTAATGTAATTTGATTGTATTGCAAAAATTACTTTTTTATATTTTGTTATTTTGTTTTTATTTTTATTTTTTATTCAGAAACCCTAGTAAATCGAAAAAGAAAAATCATTTAAAAACTTTAAGTCCTTTTTATAAAAATTTTTAAGATTTTTTTTTTTTTCGGTTCTCTTGATTTTCTTTAGACGAGTTTATTTTTAGTTTTATTCGTTTTTAAGATTTTCATTTTATATAAATTTGTCTGTCATTGTCACGTTTTTTGGATTACTTGTGCTATAAAGAGTATAAAAATTAAATTTTTGAAGACAGTTTTATTTTTGTAATTAGGAAAGGTAAAAAAACTATTTTTATGTCATAAAATATAAAATATGAAATAATATGGACAAAAATATGCAATTACATACTAAAGTATTCACATTACGACTAATGATTTCTGAATAACAACAAAGAGTAACAAATAACTTTTATCCAGGCCCCGAACAAGTATATTAAGAGTGGTAGCGATCAGTACGGAGCACTAACTGATGGAAGCAACACTTTTGCAGATACTAAAAAAAAAGACGAGACAGAAACACATAAACAACACCTTTGCAGCTAACCCAGCTTTAGCTTAAGTCAAATTTTAGTTGAAAAATTTTCTAACTATATATTATGTATTATTGCTGGAAGCATGTGTCGTCGTAGATGGAAAAAAAATAAGAAAAAAACTCTTCAAATGCTAAATTTTGAATTTTAGATATGAACTAAATATTACAGGTATTATTCATTGAAGTAAAATTCGTAATCTGATCGACTTACCCAATCGCAATAGGTGTCTCTAGTATACTAAGTTCTCTAGAAATCACTATAAAACAATCAACAAAAAGAAAGAGGTTGTTACACTAGTTGTGGCATCAATAAGGCCTAATTAAGTGTTAATTTACTTTCCAGAAGTAACTGGATAGATCATTTCTACCTACCTACCTACTACCTACGATACGCTGTTATTTATACTACAAAGTAATGTTATAATTGGATTTTTATTAGCTTCTCTATCTATTTAAATCTTCTAACAAAAGTGATTAAAATTAATACCAGCAATTCTGCCAAAATATATTGTTTTTTTACACTCTTGACTGTAACGTAGATTGAATAACCTTTTCGTGCCTAATTAAGTACGGTACTGGCAATTTTACACTATACAATATCTACAATATTTCGAGTATTTATTTAACAAATTATTTTTGTTTTGTTTCATAGGGAATCGAACCTGGGACCTTTTGGATCAAAAACAGGCGTTCTATCTACTGCGCTATCCAGCGTATGGCATTTACTCACCACACCAGCTTACTATAAAGAAGGCTTTATAGTAAGTTGGTGTGTTGAATCTTTGTGAATGAATTTGATATGGGTTTTAGCTGCGCATCCCCATATTTGAATACCGTATAACAAAACCGGTTTTAGTACTTGATTATAAATAAATCTTTTATTTTGTATTGACAAACGGGATCAAACCTGTAATCAAATTCAATTTATGATACGTTTTTTAATTCTGCTTTCTTCATTTTTACATAAGTTTTTTACTTAAGTTTAGCATCAAGTGTCAGACTTTAATACTTGGCTGTGTTCTCTATCCTTAAACCTTCACCAATAATGGCAATAGATGGTACATTTTTCAGCTTCAACTGATTTTTCTTCATTTAGCGTTATATGCCAGTCCTTTGTCCATTTAACGACTCCATCAATGTCTTTTTGAATATCGTTTGACATTTCGCTTATATCTTTTCTTACAGTCAGAATTGCAGTGTCATCTGCAAATGTAGGTATTATCGTGTTCTGTAATTTAGGCAAATCATAAATTTAAAGTTTAAGGTTTTGTATTTGTTAAATTGCCGTATTCATAGCTCTTAATATACTGTAACCATATTGTAATGTTTTGCAATTTCCATATGCTAAATAAATAAATTGCCCTTAGCCCTTAATAAAAATTACCATAAATTAATTCTTGGTATAAAATTTAATAACCCCTTATTGATTATTAGTCTACGATTACCTAATCGTTCATAAGATCAAAATTTGCTAAGTAAAACAAATCAGAAAAACATAGCCATCATGAGTTACTATTAAAGTATATAGGTTTCAGATATTCCCCCCAAGTAAGTTGAAGCTATTAAATTTCTTAAAACAATCCCAAAAAGGGCAACATTAAATAAAATAAAATTCAAATTGAAATACTGTTACTCCATATACGACATAAAATTTGTTTTAATTCATTTTTCTTAACACTCATTGTCGGTATTTTTTCATTAGAATTACCCACGATGTTAGTTTAAAGATCCTGCAGGGCTATTCAGTTCAATATTTTTTGAGTTCAATATTAAACATATTTAAGTATAGAAAATCAAAGAAAACAACGTGAATTGAATTTTCAATGAACCAGTTGGGTTCAATAATTTCAAAGAAGAATATAGAAAATTAAAAAAAAGGATATGATGAAGACGATTGGGAAAGAGAAGAGCGAGGAGGTGGCAAATAAATGAAAAAGAAGAAAAAAAACTAAATGAAAGCACGATTTTTTTTTTTTTTTTTTTTATTAGAAGCAATTCAACAGCATTTAATGAGATTTTGATCTTTGAATTGAGGCTTTTATATTAAATACTATAAAAGAGTTCCTTTCAGGTTGAAAAACTTATCGAACAACTAAAATACAAAATATATATATTTTCTATTTTTTTTTTTTTTTTTGAAAAAAAAAAATGATAAAAATAACATTTTAACATTGGTTTTTCTAAATTTTATGAAATTAAGATGTTTAGTTATTTCTTTCAAGTAAAAAAGAAGTGATTAAAAAAGGTAAAAATTTGGACATATGAAAAGAAAGTGAATATAATAAAACAAGATGAAATTAAATTAAATTTTGTATTGAATTTTTTTAATATGAACTAAAAATAAAACTGATTAGATCTGATATTGGAAATTATATTTAATTTATTTGAGGGGTGGGTTAAAATATTCAGTTCAGATCGCATAGTGAATGTGATATACATATTATATGTATCGCAATTAAATTTATAAATGCTAGTTGTGGAAATTTATTTTTAGAGAATTAGTTTTGAATATGTTGGACAATTTTTTTTTGATTGAGTTCTGATTCTGTTGTGTACACTGTACAATTTTTTTTTATTGACTTATTTATAACTGTTCAACTAATTGAATACAAAATAAGGTGGAAACAAATTATTTGTAACTGTTCAACTATTTCAACATATGGTTGCGATGCTTTACTACCTCTAGTGGATGATAATATATTGCACAATCAATTGTATCAAGCGCTTGCATTGTAGTAACAAACTCTAATATGATTTTTCTATAACATTAATCTGTAATTAATAAATAAAGTCAAGCATCAGATGTTTTAATATTAAGATAAAATAAAAAATGCCCCCATGTTTTTAGAATAAATTTATTCAGAATTTATGATTAAAAATTTCATTCATTATAATTATTATAATTGTACTAATTTTATTAATTTGATGATAGTTTAAAAATAAATCAATAATTGGTATATTCCAAAACAGGAAAATATAACTTTATAGGATATAAAAATTATGCGGGATCTAGACTGGCTTGATAAAGATAAAAAAAAGTGTCAAAGTGTAATTGTTTTATAAATAGCGGATAATATAGATGTAGTCTAGTGTAAATAAAACATAATTGTGCCTTATTATTATCTTCTGTCTTTTTTTTTCAATTACTAATACCATTGGATTTACATCACATTTGATTGGCTTGAACACAACACATTTTCTTTAAACTTTTCCCTTTGCATATTAAGTGTGGAAAACTACATTTACGTTTTGCATTAACTTTCGCTTTGCATTATAATTGAACTTTATTTTAGTGATAACCGAATATACATTATATATATATATATATATATATAATATACATAATAAATATATATATAAAAAATTATACATTTATTAAGTTTTAAAGAATAAATTGGAAAATATTTTTAAAAACATCCATGCCACAAGCTTGATTAGATCCCATGACTTTGGTGTTAGTAGTCAGATAACTACAGAACAGAATCATTAGTTATAATTGGATGTCATAACCACTATGCTAAATTGATTTGCATTTTCCATCCCTATAATTATTTAACCATTTATGAAATTTTAGCTCTTTTAATATTATGCTAGATTTAATTCGTAATACAGAGGCTTACGCTGATTATAATAAATTTCAATTTATATTTCTAATTATTGTTTTTCAACCTCTCATCAACTCTTGTTCGACTGGAACTGAGAATAGATGTATTGTTGGAACATTTGTCTAATTTTAAGTGTATTTTTTACTATAACGAACTTAAAAAGCCAATACCAGTCTCAAATACTTCCGTTAAGGCACTAGGGTATTTTCAAGTGTTCATTGCTATGCAGTTTTAAGTGGCTTAATATCAGCTATGGAAATTTGTTCTTAGTAAAATTTTCTCAAATGTTCAACCATACTCCAACAATAGTTTATCTCGAAATTCAAGGATTAAACCACATATAGCCTTCAAATAACTGAGAAGAATATAAACAGTTTCGTCTAACATATTCCTACTATTTGTCAGTTCAAATTTTCGATAGTCTACGCACTGCATTTATGTATAAGCATTTAGGATGAGCAAATTAAGTTTTGTAAAGATTTTATGATCAAAGTTTGATTAACATCAATACAAGAACAACATCATCATCAACATCAACATCAACATCAACATCAACATCAACATCAACATCAACATCAACATCAACATCAACATCAACATCAACATCAACATCAACATCAACATCAACATCAACATCAACATCAACATCAACATCAACATCAACATCAACATCAACATCAACATCAACATCAACATCAACATCAACATCAACATCAACATCAACATCAACATCAACATCAACATCAACATCAACATCAACATCAACATCAACATCAACATCAACATCAACATCAACATCAACATCAACATCAACATCAACATCAACATCAACATCAACATCAACATCAACATCAACATCAACATCAACATCAACATCAACATCAACATCAACATCAACATCAACATCAACATCAACATCAACATCAACATCAACATCAACATCAACATCAACATCAACATCAACATCAACATCAACATCAACATCAACATCAACATCAACATCAACATCAACATCAACATCAACATCAACATCAACATCAACATCAACATCAACATCAACATCAACATCAACATTAACATTAACATCAACATCAACATCAACATCAACATCAACATCAACATCAACATCAACATCAACATCAACATCAACATCAACATCAACATCAACATCAACACCAACATTAACATCAACATCAACATCAACATCAAAATCAACATCAACATCAACATCAACATCAACATCAACATCAACAACTAGAATAAAATGTATGTAATATAACTAACATCCAGTCATGGATAACCATAGTCCAGAAGATAAAATTTACTCAACAAAAAAAAAAAACAAATGAAACGATTATAATATCTAGTGTAAATCTTTTATTTAATCCTCAAAGATACAATTACCTTTACATAAATATTTATTCTTTTAATTTCCATATATTTAAGTTTTTTTTTTCTTTTAAATAAACAAAACTTTTAATTGAAGTTAATACGAATGTATGGTAGCATCATTTTGTTTCATATGGAGATTTTCATCAGAAATTTGAATAAATCAGACAAACAAAGATGTACAAAAATAATATTCTAACACATAATAAAAAGAATAAATTATAAATATGTATGTACATTTGTGCATACAGGGTGTTTTACTTTCCCAATTGTATTATTTTTCAATTAGCTAAAAATTGTGTTATTAGCTATTTTCATCATCATTGCCTTGTAACCTCATCCGCGAGGTATTGAGCGGATGGGTCTAATGAGGCTGAGGATGATAGGTTTTATTGTCATTGTATTCATCTTACACTTGTTTGGCTCTCTGACCTTATTCCCTTACTCTCAATATCAATATGGTGATCCCTGTGTTAACCCTATCAACCCTTACGGACGATCGGTTTCCAATCCATATGAAACTAAAACTAAATTTTAAAAAAAATTACAAAAATGACCTAAACATTTGTAGGTGAAACAATATATAAATAAATTGGCCTATACAACCTACTATTTATCACTTTTAATTCGGCTTTTTATTGCAGCTGGAAGATAAAATGTTAGTTAAAACTCTTATACTAGTAATTAAAAAATTGATTTTTTCAAAAAGAAATTAACGGAATTAATTGTAAAAATATTAGCAGACGAGGATAAAATTTAAATGCTTTATAAAGTCACTATTTTCCCCCAAAGAAAGTAAAAATAAAAAAAAAAAAAAAAAAAAAACAAATTCGAATTAAAAATAATAATAAATCCTCCACCCCTGTACTTACTGTCAATTATATATATTCTTTTTTTAGTTTTTTTCTACCTCCCCAATAACTTCCTTCCTACTCAGCTTTAATAAAAAAATATTGACAAAAAAAAAAAAAAATTTTATTCAATAACAACAAAAACAAAAAAAAATAAAAAAAAAATATACAATTTCACTTTAGCTCTGTTTCACAAAACAATAATAATATTACCCTAAAGGATATATCGCTTGGTTTTGTACACTTAAAATTGACCATAAAAATCGAATAAAAATGGAAATTATCAGATTCTCTAAAATCAGTATACGGAAGTAAGACAAAAAAAAAAAAAAAAAAAAACGAAAAAACAAACCGAAATTGTAAAAATGAACATGTCAATTAGTCTGTCAGAAAATTAGTTTAAATACTTACGAAACAAATATAAATATAACTATATACATAAATACATATATCATGATGAATGTATAACATATATATATGTTTGAATATACAAATAGATGTAGGTGTATCAATATATATATATATATATATATATATATATATATATAGTAACATCTACATATAAATTAAGCTTAGTAAGTTTATAATAAATAATTGATAGGAAAATCTATTGAATAAAATACAAAACAAAAAATTTGAATTACATAAAATTTCTGTATGTCAATTTATTTACTACATATTATTATTATGTACATATATGGTTAGTTCTACTGACAGTGTCGGAAATGGAGTAAAATAAATAGGCTTTTAAAATTTTATATTTTTATTTAATTTTTAAATTAAATTTTGAATTGTATAATAATGAAAATTTAAAGTTAATTTTCAATGCTCATGATATTTAGAAGAAATATAGGGTAACTGAGTCAATATTTGTTCAATATATCACAATATTATAAAAATAAAATTAATAAATATTAACAAATAAAATTTTCTAAAAATCGCTTAAGTCAAATAAGCCGTTTAAATGCTCACCACATTTGAAAATTTACAAATGATCTTCCAAATAAGTTCTTGTCACCTAATAAGTTCTTATGACTGCTAATTGTAGCAATATATTGAAAATATTTTAATTTAAATAAGCGATAATGACAAAAATATTTTTAGGTCATATTGACATAAACGATTATTACCCTAGCAAATACGTGACTTACAGTGTTCTCAGAATCAAACAAAATTTTGACAGGAACGTTCGAACACTATACAGCCCAGATACATCTAACATATTGGAAAATGTCCTTACTTATTATAAAGCTGACAGGAATTGCATTGGACAGAGTCCGGAATAATGCGATATATACTATATAGTTGCCACGAAAACCACTATATTTTTGGATGCGGATTTGAAATTGGAGATAGGCTAAGACGAAATATTATTGATTTCAAATCTATTACCGGCCATCTAGCCATTGTTCGCATCAAAGGCACCTTTTACAACATTAGCCTAATATGTGTGCAAAATAAGATGCAAAAGAAGACTTCTATGACGCGTTAGACAAACCACATGAAGTTTACCCGTAAAATGATGCTAAAGTCATGCTAAGGGATTTCAACGTTAAGCTCGGTAGGGAGAAAATTTTCGGTAGATCAATTGGTAAACATAGTTTTCACCAACACTCCACCGATAATGATAACCGATTGATCAGTTTTGCAGCGGCGCATAATACGATTATAAGTAGCTCCATATTCCTCCATAGAGATATTCATAAAGCCAGTTGGCTATTTCTAAATGGCCGTGCAACAAGTCAATTTGATCACCTTATGATTGACGTGCTATATTGTGCCATATTCTTGCGTACTGAATTGCGTACGGTCACACAGTGAGGCTAACATTGACTCTGATAATTTTTTGTTTATAGCACTTTTCAGAGCCAGAATTATCTATTTTTAAAAAAGTTGATATTTAAAATTAAAAAAAGTGATAAAATGTCTCTCATCTACTAGACAGTAATTGGCACAAGCGACACTAATTAGAATAGCATATATTACACTAATAAATTATTTTGCAAACAAAAATTAATGATCAAAAGAAACTGATGGGGTTACAGGACAGTGATGATAATGACAAAAGCCGGAGGAATAAGTCTACTACAACTGAAAAGCAATAAATCGGTACTATGCCGAAGCCGTATACTACACCAAAAACAATTTAAAGGATAAATTTTAATATATCTAAGTTACTTACTCGGACATAATACAATCAAACACTTTCCATGGAACGACCCAGAAAAAATTATAAAGTAATACATAATTGTGTACATATACATATCTACATATATATAGTATCAAGTAAATTGTAATTTAATATATGGAATGATGAAATCAATAACAGGAATTATTTCAATTATTTTGTTTCTGACAAAAGGATTTTTAAAATCAAATCAATTCTCATGGGTGGTTGGTTGTTTTTTTGCTTTTTTTTTTTTGTTAATATTTTTGTATTTTTGTAAACTATTCTTATATGTCAGTTTATTGATGGACTAAAGGATTTTATTGAATGATAATATACGTCATACATACTACATACATGTTTTATTAAATTTTATTAAAATGATAATAGAATTCAATTTGTTTGTTTTAATGTGTGTAATAGCTGATAATATAATTTTTAGCTGTTGATGCGGTCTTATAGAAATAATTTTTCAAATAAATTGTGTGAAATTCAAAACATTAAAGTTATTTCCAATTTATTCTTACCAATATTTTTAAAATTGAATTACTTTATAAAAAATTATAATTAAACGTTAATTAAAATCAATGCTCTCTGAGTGGGATTCGAACTGCATCAGTTGGATTCGAAAGTTGTCGGGTAAATAACCATTGCTGTTTTGATTTGGTCAAAACATATAATAATATAGTTAAAGCTATTTTAAAATATCGAATTTAAAGTAGGTACAAATAAAAGTATAAAATGTATAAATAAGATTTAAATAAAATGTGAAACCTGCCAGTTCTGCTTTTCTGATCCAATTATAACATAGTGTTGTCAAATTAGTCAAATAGTGTTTTTTATTATTGAACAAACATTTTGTTTGTATTATTCAATTTTTTTTCAATTCAAATTTTAACTTATAATATAGTTAGTGTTTATCTATATATCTTATAATAAATCATTGACTTATTAAGACCTTAACCGAGCTGACTGGTCCTATTGTTTATAATTTTATAGTTCAATTAACAGGATTTTGTTTTACGTTATACAAATACGAGTAAAACGAAAAAAAAGGAAATTTATTGAACTCATAGTGGAGTGTTTGAGAAAAAACTATTCGGGTCTGGAATAGAAAATATATACTGATAGAGAGAGTCAAATGATACTAAACTATATGAGTTGCATAATAAAGTGGTGGTATTTATAAAATTTAAAACGAAAAGATTCCTGTGGATCGGACAAAATAAAATGCATGAAAATATTTCAGTCAAGAGAATCTTCAGATCTATATAACAACACAACAAACATGTGTGCTCTCAGATCCGGAGAACCGATGAGGTGTGTTCCCAGTTCTCAGAGAATCTTCAGATCCAAACAATAACAAAAATGTTAAAGCAGATCAAATTTTCACTGAACAGACATAAATATCAAAATAAGTAAAACCAATTTCGGCTTCCAACTGAAGAGAATATTATATTCATTATTTTGTTACAAATTGAAGGTTCAGAACTTAGCTGGTTATATGTAATATTTATTTGTACGAATAGATCGAACAAATAAATATTACATATAAGCAGTGGACAACATCTAAATCAAAACAAAAAATGCAAATTATAGAAATGTGAACTCTGCGGCAAACATGAAGATCCACATTAAGAGATAGGAAACGTGGTAACGAAACCAGGATCGCAATTCAATATATACAAGATATTGTCGGTTAGAGTCGAAATAAATGAAAAAAAGAGAATGGCAAAAAATAGTAAATAAAATGGGAGAAGGCCAACTGGGGAATGTAATAATGAATGGTCAAATTAATATCGAACATCTATCAGGAAAACCTCCGTTAACAATATATGAATGCGGCACGTTATCATCGACAAATTAAGCATATGTATTTTAACCCTAATATTATCCTCGTGTGAAATTTCGCCCATTTTCAATTTTATGCACCTTTATATTCCATAATTTTAAATTGTTTTTCTTATTCCTTTTACTTATTTCTCAAAAATGGTTACTTCTTTGCAAATTACAACACTTTTTGGAAAAATTAAAAAAATGTAGAGTTTATGCAACGTACTACGTGAGTGATCCTCCGGTGAAAATTTACCCAATATGTAAATTTTCTTTGGGTGAAATTTTACCCATTTAAATTTGTATACGTTACTGCATAAATTGACCAAAATTTAATCACAATTTCAAAAAACAAATCCGTTGAATGGTCAGTACAACCTCCAGTATTAAGTGTTTTTCCACTTTCCAATAGAAAATGTTATCAAAGATCGACTTTGAATTACTTCTTATGTTGCTGCCAGAGTTCACAGTATTAAAAATGCATTTGAATTGTGTTTTAATTCCGCTATGATAAAGATTGTCGTGGATAATACAAACTTGGAGGGAAAACGAGTGTATGGGGAAAAGTGAAATAATATTGATGATGTAACTATAGAAAGCTTTATTGGATTACTCATTTTTGTAGGTATGATCAAACTGCTTTTCAAACTTTTCCAAAGCCTTGCAGCTCTTGAACTATTGTATTTTATATGTATATATAAATCAAAAAGAAAATCTATCATGAATTTATGGAATGATAAATTTGGTCAATCAATATTTCGTGCAGTAATGTCGGCTAAATTTTGTTTAAAGGTTCATCGGATAATTCAATTTGACGACAAACATGAACAACGCCGAGCTAAGGACAAGCTTGCTTCAATTAGAGAATTATGAGATAAATGGGTTAACAATGCTCCATATTTATGTACTCCTTATAGAGTAAAATGTTACAGTTGATGAACAACTTATTGCTTTCCGGGGTCGAATTAAAAATTTCATCGGGTGTTCATTGTCAAATTTGCATAAAATCGGATAGAAAAGCAAATGCGGAGTGCGAAGTGTGTAAAAAAAATTGTGTGCCAATATAAATATCCATTTTTTTTTTGTACTCCGTGTCACAATAATCGTAAATAGGTGCTTGGAAATAACCAAATAATGTTCAATACATTTTAAATGTTTTTTTACCCATAAAATAAAGTGCAGAAATAAATGTTTTTTATCTGATAAAATATCTTTTTTAATTTACAGGAATGATATTTTCATATTGGATGAAATATTTTCCAAAGAAAATTTACATACTGGGTGACATTTCACCAGAGGAGTGTTTTTGTAACTTTTTTTGAGAATGAATGAGGGTTAAAAAAACAGGGGTACTAAATGCCTAATTAAAGAAAAATTAGATTGAACTAAATCACAAAAATTTTATATTACCCGCATATGATCACTTGTGTTGGGGTTATTCATGAATTTAAGATCAGTGTGTTATCAATACAGTTCGGAATATTAAATTTGATATATGTAGAATAAATTTATATGTAGCTTTAATTTATGTTGATATATTGTGATGATTATGTTATGTTGAAGATAATTAGATAGTTTAAAAGATGGTGGATGCTATAGCAATACGGTTTCTATTGATCGCATAACAACTTTAATTTAATAAAAAATAATTGAAAATTTTAATTCTTTAGTATTGCTTTATATATTTACAACTTTTATACCAATATTTACGTTGTTATTTGCTTAGTATTCATGAAAAAAGACAATGTGAATTTCAGTTTTTGATAATAATAAAAATACCATCACGCATAAACTAGTCAATAATAAAATAATTACCAGGAGCCAGATATATGTAAGTAAATCGGGTATTTCCAAATAAAATAAAATGATTGTGATTACATATACATATATATATTGGACAATCTGGAAGAATTTTTTAAACTAAATTTAAGACCTGCTTTTAATGGAAAAAATTATTTAAACATACACTGAGCAAAAAAATATGTTTGGCTCAACTATAAAATTAAAGAACAATAAAGTTGGAAAATATAGTTGCATTAACCATATTACATCATGTCATGGTTGAATGAATTATAATATGGTTGGAACAAAAAAGATTTATAGTCCACACAACAATTCACAACTATTATATTCACAAACATAATTATGTTTGCAGCAATATTATTTATAATTGAAACAAAAATAATTACGTTTGAAGTAAACATATTGAAGTTATTTTTTACAAGATGATATTTTGTTCTCAACTATAATATTGTTGCTTTAAATATAATTCACTAATATATATAGTTAAAAATAAATATAATATGTTTGAATGAAAAATGTTTATGTTTACACCAAACATAATTTATAGTATAGGTTCAATAATAATATTATTCTCTCAAACTTGAATTATGGTTGCAGCAACATCATTTTCAATTGAAACAAAAATAAATATAATTAAGGTAAACATATTATACTCAAAATAATAACACAACACAATATTATATATTTAATTTCTATAGGATTATATTTTTCTGTTAATTATAAAATGGTAGTTTAAAATATGTATTTACAACGAATGAATTCCAATGAGTTCCAATAAATATTTGGTTAAATTGTTGCTTCTTTCTTTAAATCAGAATTGATAATTTTTATTTTTAACTGTAAGAAATAAAAAAAAAACATATTTAATAGTTAAGATTATCCTTAAAATTAAAAAGTACTTATATTAATAGCATTTGACAAGAGACTCTAACTTTAACTTTCGTAATAAATTGCCATAGAAATAAGTAAGTTTTTGATTTAAACCAAATTATTAAATAATCATTATTTAACCAACCTGTTTCTTTACTTTGTCTTAATTTTGGTTATTAATTAATTTTAAAAAAAATTTTATCCAGTTTCTCCTAACGTACTTCATTGTCTATCAAAATCAAGAGAAAAATTAATGGTTTGTTTATAAAATGTTATGCAAAAATGTATGCAAACACTTACCAATCTAGATAGTTATATCCATTAACTGAGAATTTTTATATTATTACGCTTGCATTTATAAACACGTTTTGACTTCTTAAAGAGCAACAGTAGACTGAAAATTACAGTGAATTTTTATTTTTGAAGGATTATTCAATAATGTGATTATTTCAACCGTAATATGACTACTTCAACCCCAATATTATAGTTACTTTAACCATAATATGATTACTGCAAACATAATATAACTATAATATGATTACTTCAACTATATACGATGATTGCTTCAACCATTATTATGTACTTTAATCATAAGGCAACTATAATATGATTGCTTCAATCATAATATGATTAATATTACTACAAATATTTGCAAAACAACTATAATATGATTTATTTAATCAAAATATGTTTGTTACAACTACTGCATTATGAGCTTCTTAACTATATTATGATATCCACAACCATAATATTTTTGTAAACAATATAATTTATAGTCGGTTTATAATTTTTTTTAAATATAGTTGTAGAAACCATAATTTATTATAACATTTTTAAGACAAATATAATATGTTTCTATCAACCATAGTTATATTCATCATTAACATATCAAATGTTTGATTCAACTATATCTAACATAATAAGCTTAAAGTAACCATAATATATTTCTCTCAACCATTGGATAAACATATTATTTCTCTTAGTGTAGTGAAACATGTCTTAGAAAACAATCATAATTGCTCAATAAATAATTTGGAAATATTTTACAGAAGAGAGTAGGAGATTAACATACCTGGAATCATATGTTTGCAAGCATAATTTTATAAAGTCAAAAATAACACAAAAGTCTAATGAACAAACAGGTAGACCTAATATAAAATCAAATCTCTTAAAATTTATTAAACAATTGTAAATGTAATAACAAAAAATAATATTACAGGTATTATGTAAAATACAAAAATGGTTGGTGACTAAATCTACAAACTGAAATCCACAAAAAAAAATATTATTTAACTAAGACAGGATTACCAAACTGTATTAAAAAAAATATATATTGCCCTTTTCCGGAAATAAATATAAAAATTTAAATAAATTGATTTAGTTATTATTTATTAATATACTGGAAAAGGGCAATATCATTTTTTTCAGACTGGTAACCTTCTCCTTTTTATTTCGGCGATTTTTGTGTTTTTCTATGGTTCTTTATGGATTTTTTTTTGTGTGGCAAAAGTGATTATGGATTTTTTTTTTTTGTGGATTTGCTCATCAAACCCATACAAAAAATGTTATAAATTTTAACTTTATCAGTCTTCTGTTGATGGTGTAATAACCGAAATCGATTAAGATATTTAATAAAATTTGTGATTTATAATTTATAATTTATTTATTATCGAGCTTAATTCAAGCAAGTTACAATAAGTCATACTTAAATTAAATTTAAATTAAAATAAATCATCATTCTATGAAATACAAGTGTGAAAATATTAGGTGATCGAAGTCGAGTGTTATTGGAAATTCGGGCAGAATTCAATATAAATGGGGATGTAATATTCCCCTTCACTATTTGGATGATGAAAAGAACATCAGCAACTTCTCGCCTAGTTTTTAATGTAGCTAAATGTAGCAAATTTAATCTGTGTTCATATGGAGGCAGGACAAGTGGATTGGACCAAGGAAGGTGGCGAAGTGCATATCTTATGAAGTTCTTTGAATAGCTTCTATTCTTTTAATATGAATTTTGTAATAGGGTGACCAGACCTGACTAGCATATTCCAGTTGTGGCCTCACAAGACATGTATATAGGGATTTTAAGATATAAGGGTCATCAATTTCTTTAGACCATCGTTTTATAAAACCTAACAGTGATACATATCTAGTTTACATATTTATTTAATTTTGATAATATTTCACCTAGATCTGACAATATATTCTGTAAAATATAATCTATAAAATATATTTTATAATATATATTTTATTGAATTTGTTTTAGTCTTAATAAAATCATCAGCTTAACAGTTTCAATATTACATCCTGAATTTAATTTTACGAAAAGTAAAATCCTATTATCAACTGGATTATCAACTACAACTCAAAATGTATATTAGTAAAAAAAGTAAAAAAAAACTCTTTATGTTTAATTTACAGTTTTAATGCAAATACTTTTTTAATATTTCACTTCAACCTCTTTTAATTTCCACTATTTCTACTATTTCCACTAATTTCCTTAATGTAATAATCTTGTTGTAACATTTTTATCAAAATAAAAAAAACTATAACAAAAAATCTTAGTAACACAATGTAAAAACATAATCAGCAAAATAAATATAAAACAAAAAAATAAAAATTAACTTTCAAGTTAAAATTTCAAGGACTTCCTTAAAATGATAACTGTAGAACTGCTTACGAATTCTATAATAATTATAGTTTTCATTTCTTTGTTATATAAACCATTTTTAATGAATTTACTCTCTATCTCTCTCTAAAGACAATATCCTGCTTAATAATATAGATTCATTCGGAACTCAGAAAAGTAAATCTAAGAATTTAAAATATAAAAAAAAAATAAAAACAACAACAACAATTAAGTGAAAATTGTCTTACACAATTCCAAAATTCAAAGGTAGTCAGTCTTGTTCTATATTTTATATTGAATAAAATTCAACATAATATCCTATATAATATTATAATGTAAACCAGTTCCAGTTTTATAACAGTTATGACTAGAGTTGTATAAAATGTTAAAAAATATAACACAAGAAAAAAACAAAAACAATAGAAAAAAATTAGATGAAAATTTCAGGACGACATAATATATAAGTTTTGGAAAATTCAAAATATGTTGACTGTTGCCGTATCCAGTATGAATTCTATATACATAATGTAGATCTTTATGTATGTTTGTATGTATGTATATAAAAATGATTGTAGACGTGGTTGATAATTTGAATGACGACGATGTCGACACACATGATAATAAAAAACGTAAAGTAAATATATATATATATATATATATGTATATATATATATATAAATGAATTGTATTTTCTTATATTTTGTTTTTGTATTGAATAAAATATCATTTTTCATCATCAGTATTTTATTTCTCAGAAATGCTCTTTATTTACAATAAAAATTTACTTTTTTTCTTTTATTCTTATTTATTTATTTTGAAATTCTATACTCTTTTTCTACCCCATTATATATAAATTTATTATTTTTTTATTTAATTTTTTTGTTTTTTATTTTTTTACACACTCTAAAAAGTAGTGGTACCTACCAAAGTTTTGGTAATTGTTTTCATCATCATCATCAAGTAGAAGTCATTCATAATTGCTTTTTTTTTTTTTGTTTTTTTTTACTTAAGTGTTGTTGTTGTTATTTGTTATTATTGTTGCTACAATATAAAATTTAGAATAACCTGAACATGAACTGAACATGAACTTGATATACTTTCTCTAAATGTCATTTAACTCTCTAGAGAATATGAGAAAAGAGAGTAAAAATTATTTTATAGTAAAGTTTAATATAGGAAAAACAAATAAAAATGAAAAAGTATTCAGATTTTCATACAATCAGTTCAGTTTTTTTTTGTTTTTCTTTTTATGCGGTTAAGTTTTTTGTACTCTCTATGGAGACTTACTATAGAACAAAACAAAAAAATTAAAAAATAAAACAAAACGAATACAAAATTAAATAAAATGTCAGCAGGATATTTGGTGGAGTAAATAACATTGATTCCTATATGTGGTTAATGTATTTATTTCAGAGAGTAGGTAACATTATGTAAAATTTTAATACTCACCAACACTAATGTATAATATATTTTATATTTAAAAAAATGTTTTTTTACAAAATTGAGAATTTCAGTGTTTTAATAAAGCTTTATTGGATTATGTATGTATATTACAACAATATATTGTAGTATATACAAATGATTAAGCAAATGAAAATACAAATACATATACAAAAATTTTACATACTCGTAAATTTATTTTTGTGTGGGTGTAGGGAAATATTTTAGAGAAGATAATGTGAAAGGATAAATAAAAGTATAAAAAGCTATTATTGTCCATATGATTGCAATTCGAGAAGGACATGTGCGTAATGAAGGAGAAATTTTACAATAAAAAAAAAAACAAAAATAAAAATAAAAAAACGGAAGAATTTGGAAGTAAATAATTTTTATTGTTTTTTTTTTTTCTTTACATTCTTAGTTTACTAAACAGAATTTAAAATTATTGTTTTTAGAGCAATAAAATTTTTATAATAAAAATTTCTGAAATAATTTAATTGTTGTCAGATTTCTGTTCACTAATAATTGTTTTTAAAATTTTATTGAAAATATTGGGGATTTTAGAGGAGATGGTGTACCCACGTATGACCTAATGTCTGTATCCAAAGATAGTATATTCTCAATAGTGCCGCACCGCAAATCAAAAATTTGAAATTTTGTTCAATTGGAAAATTTTAAATTAAACTAAGACAGTTATTCAAGAAGCCAATTAAGTCAATTAAAGCTTGTCAAATCTTGTGATAGCCCAACTGTTGGAGTTGATCTCACAACTGAATTGGGATTATTCCGTTCCGCTGGTCCATCCAGGCGCCTCCACTGGGATTCTTTGGAATTACGTGATGCTGAAAAACGAGCTTACCATGGTAAAGGTGTAAAAAAAGCTGTTGAGCACATCAATGAAAGTATTGATCCAGAGCTTTTTAAAGCTCTAATTTAGATCCAACAAGAAGATATTGATAATTTTATGATTAAATTAGATAACGCTGAAAAAAAATGCAAATTCGATGCAAATGCTATTTTAGGTGTATCATTGGCTGTATGCAAAACTGGTGAAGCCACAAAATGTTTACCATTATATTATAATCAAGAATATTGCTGATTTAGCTGGCAACAAAAATATTATTATGCCAGTACCTGCATTCAATGTTATTGTTGGTGGTAGCCATGCTGGTCATAAATTGGCTATTCGAAAATTTATGATTCCATCAACTATAGCATCATCATTTACTGAAGCTATAAAAATAGGCTTAGAAATATATCATCACTTAAAGAAAGATATTAATGATAAATTTGGTTTGGATGCTACAACTGTTGGATATTTTAGATAACAGAGATCTAATTTTAATCCAATATGCTATTAAAAATTGTGGTTATGATGGATTTTGCTACTTTAGAACTCCACAAGGATCATTTGTATGTTTTGGACTTCTTCAAAAATCCCCACAGTGACAAAGCTGATTGGTTAACACCAGAAAAATTAACTAATTTATATGTTGAATTTATTCCCAATGGTAAGCATTGAATATACCTTTGATCAAGATTATTGTGAGACATGGAGTTAAATGACTACTACAACAAAAATTTAAATTGTTGATGATGATTTGACTGTAACTTTATAAAATAATACTTTATAAAATAAGCTTGCATGCAAGATCATTACTAATTTATTTGTTCAGTTTTTTTGTTTTTTTTTGATTTTTCAATTGTTGAACTAAGAAAGTTTTTCATCGGAAATATCAAGTGAAAACATATTTTTTTTCATGTTCTCTGATTCTGATCCATTCGTATTCAAACAGCTATTGAGCAAAAACTTGCAATTGTTTATTGTTGAAATTAAATCAAATTCGTACAGTTACAGAATCAATTAAAGCACATTTATTGGCAAAGAGTGGTGGTTGGGGTACAATGATGGTATCACATCGTTCAGGTGAAACTGAATATACATTTATTATTGATTTGATTGGTGATTTTAGCGCTGGTCAAATTAAAACTGATGCTCCATGCTGTTCTAAACATTTCGCTAAATATAACCAAATTCTTCGTATTGAAGAGGAACCTGCTCAAAGTTAAATTTGCTAGAAAAAATTCACGTGCTTCACATTAAATGCACTAATAATACAATTATTATAACGTCTATTGTTATTGTATTTTTTTCCCTTGTTTAAAGTTATGTTATTTAAAATTTGAATTAGATTTGACTGATAATTTGAAATTTTGCTGGTTTGTACCTTCGAATTAACCAATTCGAAATGTTTCTAAATGATGACAGCTCAATTGTTATTGTATATATTTTTAATTAATTTATATACACATGTACTTTGATTGATAATTTACAATTTTGTATTATTTGTTGCCAAATTTAAATGTCAAAGATGTCCAGTTGGTCCAGTTGGTGTTTAACTAGACCTAGTATTTTGATATTTATATTTGAATATATTTTATTTAAATATTTATACATAGATTTAATATTTTTTAAATTTTTATAATTTATTAGAAAAAAATAAATGTACTTTATTTTTCATTATTTTTATTAATTAATTTAATTCAGTTTAATTCAAATACAATATGACATATTATATACGATCACCATCTTATACGAAAATAACTTTATCAGTTGGGTGGATATTTGTTCAAAGTGAAATACAATAAATAAATAAAAAATTTAATATATAATATAATAAAAAATAATAATCCTTTATTTCATTAATAACTTAAACTAACTTATATTATATAAATAAAAGAATATTCTTGAAAAATGGTCAGAAACTGTAAATATCAGTTCATGGTTATTTATTAATTTAATTTTTATTTTCTAATACCCATAAAATATAATGTTATCAAAATTTAAATAGAAAGAGATAATAATATAATTTACTATATGATATAAAATGTTACGCATGTGCTGTTTCTTATAATATATTATATTGTATTCTATTACATATGGTACACATTATATATAATATACATGTGACTTGTTATTATGAACATAGTTAGGTTAATATTAATTTATTTGTTTTTTTTTTTGTGAGAATAAAAATGTAAAAAAATTTGTGAGAGAAATTTTTATAGGTGAGAACTGAGAATATATATAGTAGAGAGAACATTATTACTATATATAAATTTTTGTATTGTTAAAGAAGGATCATAAGGATGGAGTAAATTTTGTTTAAATTATATTGGAATAATTTTGTTTAATAATTTTTATATTTAATTGAATTTTTGTAGATATCAGGATTTTTTTTTTATAATTTATATTTTTGCAAAATATTTTTCACAATATCATAAATTCAGAAATTCAAAATCAACATTAACATTAAAATAATTTAATTGTTTCCAGGTTTCCGTTCACTAATCATTTTTAATATTTTATTGCAAATATCGATATTTCGGAAATAGCATACTTTTTTCATCAGTGCTTGTGACTAACTTCCTGTTGAAATTGAATTGTTTTCAGTTCAATTAAGTATTAAGTAGCTCACCCTGTATTTATATTTCCTAACTTTAAAACTAACTGTATATGCTCTCATTTTAATATTAGTTCTTGTTTGCTTACTTTGTAAATACTTTAATATCAGTTCTTGTAACTCTCTAATGAAATAAAGACACGTTGAATAAAACTTACTATGGTATTTTTCACTCAACAGGTTATCAGGGCCCATCAGTCACGTTTTTTTTGTAAAGTTTTTTTTCCAATAGAATATTAGTTCGGTAACGTGGGAATAATTATTAAAATTATAGCATGAATTGACAACAATTAAATTATTTAATTTAAATTATCGCTAAAAATAAAAATCTAATATTAACGGTTTTTCAATTCATTTCCATATTAATTTGCATCATACTTTTCATAAAATGTTTCCCTATCTAAGCGGTAGGTATGTATAAAAGATTTAATCGTAGCGCGCAACTGTTATTAAAACAAATCATGTTAATGTTATGTCCATGCACTTAAGGTCGCTACTGTTGCCAACAGTTGTATTCTGTATTACACTATTAATAGTATAAAGTAAATGGTACAGAACTAATCGGTATTATGTATTAGGTATGATAATGATTAGTTTTAAGTTAGTTGGTGATTAAGATTAGAATAAAGAACAATGATAGGTACATTAAAGCTGGATTTGATAAGTATATACTCAAAATAAAATTTTCACAGGTGCAAAATTATACCCGTTGCGAATGAAATAAATTATACTAGTATTTGATAATTTGCGAAATATATAATTAATTAATATTCGTTTAGGCTTAATTACGTTACACAGGTATTTCGTAAAGAATGTTTGAGATTTTAATTTGATATAGAAAAAATTCGACTTAACAAAATTCCCAACTCAAAAAATTGCTGAATCAAAAATTTCCTAATACACATTTTTTTCTAAAAATTTGTATACAGCAGTTTTTGCCAATACAGATAAACGGAATCGACAATGTTTTGATAAAAAAGAAAAAAACAAAACAATATTTTTACTGTCGAACCTCTACTACTCTGAATTTATTAAACATTTTTTTCTATTTTTTTGGGGATTTCAAATACGGAATTCAGAGATGCAAAAAAAACATTTCTAAAACAAAATCTATATATTCATCTAAATCACATGATCGGGACCAACGAGGGTACCTAATTATAATAAATCAGCTTAGAGTTAAAATTGATAATTTTGTTATTCAATTAATCTAGTTTTGGGTTACCCAGCAAAATTATGTGTGATTAGGGATATTTAATAGATCCAAAAGAATGAAGATAGAAATGGCCAATATTGTGAAATTCACTTCTTTTGAATTTCAATTCATTAAATAGAATTTGATAACATGAAGAAACAAAAATTGGTACCCCTATTTTAAATAAAAGTATTTTTACTACGAACTTCTATGATTTTGGGAGTATAAAAATCAGATTGTGCTAAAAAATATAATATTTTTTAATACTATTTATATATCAAATTACAGATATTAAAAATTTGGTATGAATATGAAAAGTTGACATACGAAGAGTCCTATAATGATTTTTTACCTTATTAATTTTGTTTATGTCCTGTAAACCTTAATAGTAAGTCTGATGGCGTTAATCTATTTATGTTTTTACTCGACATGACGGCATGAAACAATGCCGAAGTTAGTTGATTTGTGTGATGAGAAAATTGGAGTTATATCAAAATTTAGGTAAAAAAAACACAAATATTCGATACTAGAAAAATTTGTATTTAAAAACCGTTATTTTTTCTATTAAATTGACATTAAAATATCTATATATGTATATATGTAATCTTTAGATTGTATAAGTATCTTACTTTTATTTTTAAATATGGATTTTTCTGTGATGTTTTATACCAAAACTAATGTTTTGTCTATATCTTGGTTAAAGAACATTAAATTTTTTTAGAGAAGTAAAATATAAAAAAAAAAAAATATTTACTTGAATGTGTGAATTTTATAAAATATTATATATTTCTTAATTTGTATACAATTTTGTCAATAAAAGTAATGAAAAAAAAAAAATCAAAAACCTATCACCGCCCTAGTACATTATGCCGCCCAAGCCCGTTTTTTGTAAATACAATACTTCCACGCTTTATATTCCAAATTTATTTTTGAAATAAAAAAAGAATATTATTTCCTCGTTGTAATGCAAAACAATGCACATTGGTATTCATATTAATAAAAAAGTTATTGATAGAAAACCAAACTAGGTAGACATTTTAGTGAAAATATTGGTTCAAACGTTTAAATTTTTTTTTATTTTGTTAAGACCATAATAATTAAACTATGATGTTCACTTATATATTTTATTTAAATAGTTGTAAAAGATATATTATTAAATAGATTATAATAAATACTTTCTTCAATTTGTAAATAAAAAATATTTAAAATTGCTAATTAGTTTTGAGCGCGAATTAGGGACACGTAAATTTATGTTGTACGAATTTACGATCGACCGGGCGGAATTAGGAAAATGATATATCGAAATAATTGATTAAGTTATTCACCTATTTTTGATTATATAAGGATGCAACTGGACGATTTTAAATTTAAATTGAACAAACTAAGCTGGACCAAATTACGACCTATAAATTTAATTTCGCATATGTGTTTTTTGTTACAACTAAATTTTGAGTTTTTATAAAAATTTGTATGAAAAAGCGGGTCGGTAATACGTGCAATATGTCCTAATTCCGAGCTAAATATGCAGGTGTAAGCTATTTTCACTAAATTCATACCAAGTTTATATTTAAAGAAAAAACTATATTTTAATTGTTGAAAATAAGCGAATATTTTCCTTTTATTAGTAGACGAAATACGCGTATCTGTATATGATAAGCATATTTAGTAAAATTAAAAGGAAAATATTCGACTATTTTTAACAATTAGATAAATTATACTCTAACGCTAACCCTAAAGAATAAGTTTTTCCAAAAATATGTTTTATTTATATTATAGTTTGTATAATTTAAAAAATCTCTGGAATTATCTTGTCTTGCCACCAAAGTTTTATTAAGGCGTCCATTATAAATTATCAAAATAATTTCTTTGTACACATTTCACAATAAGTTAAATAGAAGAGTGAAAGCCATGACCATGTCTGGCACATTTTGGAGATGTGAATATATTCAAACAGTGACATAGTCTGCAAAATTGAGCCTCCAGTTTTAATCAACAGCAGAGGACAATATAATGTACCTGAAATCATACAAATAAAAAATGCCAAAACTAAGAAGTAGTAAATGTGATTTTTACTTTGTATGTATATGAAATATTTTGTATTTTTATTTATTTATTTCAAATGTGCATTGTTATAATATTTAAGTTAATTATGTTATATCATTGATTAATAATACTATAATAGTATTATTAATCAATGGTTATATTAAATTATTTTTTTTTGTTTGAAATACTTGTATTTGATATTGAAATAAATGTATATTTTTATGTGTAAACATTATAAATATTTTTTTTTTTTTTTTAAATTACTTAAGCATAGCAATATTGATTTTTTTATTATAATAAATATTTTTTATAATTTAACTAAGTACTAGTTAATTATTTAAAAAATAAATTATTAATTTTACTATTAATAATTATTTTAAATAGCTTTTTTGAATAAAATCGTAAATAGGTACTGCGAATCGCAAATAGGTTCAAAAAACGAAATTGAGTTTATATAAGGGCGGAATTAGTTCAGATTGAAATTGTTGAGCGGAAATACGTACAATAAAATTTTTTTTGGCATCAGTTATGATATTTTATTATTTATTTAGAAAAAATTAAATTATAATTAGATGAAAATATTTTTTTTTTTAATTAAAAAATACTATATATTGTAATTTGAAGAAAAAAAATTTAAAAAAGTTAACTTAAACTAATTTTTCCTTAAGCGGGCGGAAATTGGTACATTTACGATAGTCCTAATTTAAATACCAAGTCATTAATTTAAATATTTTACAATTAGGATGACGATTAGAATAACCATAATGATATAAAATTTTCTGATAGTTGATTTTAGAGTAATCTAATAACTTCTGAGAGACATTGACCTAAAATAATGATTCAAAATAATTTGTTGAAATTATCTTTAAAACTAAAGTTGAAATAGTGTTATATCTAAATATTTTTTTTATAGTTGTAATTTTATAAGTATAAAACTAATTTTTTTTTTTAGTTTTAACAAAAACTATCTAAAACAAAATTTGTAGAACCTGATAATAGATAATTTTTATTTATTTAATTTATATAAATTGTACATAAAACGATTAGTCTTTTTACTATACAATTAATACTATAGGTGATAATATAAAAATTATACAATAATTAACGTTATTTCGAAATTTTTTTAAGTCCTCATACGCCTCAAACGTATTGCAAATAAACCCTCGTCTCTAGTACAAAGTTTTGTTCATTTTAACTCTAGTACTGTTCACTTTTCTAGATAGAGGGATATCTGAAATATGAAATATCTATAAAGCATAAATTTATAATAATCAGTTTGAACTTTCTACTGCAAAAACTACTGAAATTAATTCATATTTTAATATACCTATTCTTAAAATTTTATACTTATGTTATAATTTCTACTAAATCATTATCATACACTATAACCAATTAATATGTGCTTAATTTTTACCTAATAAAATATACATGTTTAATATTTCGTATTAATTTCTTGGTAATGAATTTTTTTTTTCAAGTCAAAAAGTTTCAAATTACTTTACTATCTACTTCCAATTATTCTGAAGTAAAAACGTGCTTCCAATTGTAATAAAAAACCTATAAATATTGTGATATAATTAATATACAAATCATATCATATTTAAATATAATTTTAATAACAACTAAAATTATTTAATAATACAAAAAAAAAAAAAAAAAATTGTACCTAAAATGAATCATTATCTAACATTAACAAAATTATTTGTTTTGTTATCAGCTCTATTGAATTACGTAACAGCAATTCCAAAGTAAAATTAAAATTAAATTTTCTTAATTATTAATTTTTAATATATATATATATATATTTTTTTATTTATTTACAGACCTCTTACTGTTATTAGAAATGATAATGGATTGAAATTTGATATATATTCAGATTCAGATCAAAATCCTGTCTATTCATTTGATCCAAATTCATTTCATAAAAATATTAAAAAAAGTGATGATATCAAAAAAATGAATATGTCTCATATGTCAAAAAATTATATTCCAATTTGGAAAGATGATAAAAAAGTTATGATAAATCTTCAAGATTGGTCTAAAGATGAAAAAATTTCTATGGAAATTATTAAAGATTTACACAGTTTATTTGCTCATATCGATGACAGTAATTTGAAAAAGAATAAAGAAAAAGAAATTAAAGATGTAATTAAAGAAGTTTCAAATATTGTTGAAGAATTTAAAGATAAACGAAAATTAAAAAATGATGAAAATAAAAAAGATGAAAATAAAAAAGATAATAAAATTGAAAAAGATAATAAAATTGAAAAAGATAAAAAGGAAAATAATTCTGATGAAAATAGTTCTGATGATTGTGATGATAAAAAAGATATGAAAAATATTAAGAAAGAAAATTCAAATTTGAAAAAATTTGATAATAAATTTGATAATAAGCCATCTGTTATTATTTTGCGTGATGATAAAATAATGGAACCAAAAAAAGATTGTAAAGATAGTTATGTATTTTATATTAGTGATAAAGATGATAAAGATAAAATGATTATTGATATACTTAAAGTAAAAAATTGATTATAATATAGACTCAATGGATTTACATTTACTATATATTTATATTCAAATTTATTATTATAATTTTTATTTATTTATTTAATTTTTGAATTAATGAGAGTTTCAGCTCGAATATATATATAATTTAATTCATATTATATATTGTAATATATTATATTGTATTTAACTTATTGAAAATTTTAAATAAAATAATGTTTTTTGCATTATTAAGAATAATTTAATAATAGTTTAATTTTATAAACGATAGATATCCTATTATAGGAAGGGCTCATTTAGTTTATTTATACGATCAAATTTTTTGATACGATCAGAAAATCGAAATATTTTGTGCAATAAACCAAAAAATATTATGAAATAATCATATTTTTTATATAACTAAGAATTCGATCTAAAATGGCGAAAAATTCTCTTTTTTATATAGCTGGCAATGCTTGACAAATATTTCGGCTTTCATTGATGATGTGAAGCTTACCTTTCTGCAAGAAGGATCTGTGCAATATCTAGAAAGCATAAATTCGATCAAAAATGGTGAATAATTCTCTTTTTTATATGCTTGACAAATATTTTGGCTTTCATTGATGATTTGAAGCTTACTTTTTTGCATGAATGATCTGTGCAATATCTAGAAAGCATAAATTCGATCTAAAATGGATAATAATTCTCTTTTTGATATAGCTAGCAATTCTTGACAAATATTTTGGCTTTCATTGACGATGTAAAGCTTACTTTTCTGCTAGAAGGATCTGTGCAATATATATAAAGCATAAATTCGATCTGAAATGGTACATAATTCTATTTTTTGTGTAGCTAATAGCATTTTAGATCTAAAATGGTGTATAATGCTTACATATGGGTTGGCCGAATCCCCAAACTTCATTAAATTTTGTAAAAAAATATACAAAATCTATGCCATACTCCACTGTTCGGTTAGCCTTTACTTTTCTTAATATACGTCGAAAATTTGAAGCTCTATATCACTCTTTATTAGATATTGCGTTGAAAATTACCCTTTTTTTATTGTATTAATATGAATAGTGCTTCTCTTCACTAAAACATTTCTAGCGTAGCACTAATAACAGGTTATATATGCGGCATATTTCATATTAAATAACTTCCGCAGGCTTTAAATGTCCATTTCTACACCGTGGGAAACCCCAAGCAAGGCCAAAACTGTTTGTAGAAGCTAAAATATTGTCAAAATGGCTGAGAAGTGGAACATATTTCCATCTAATATAATCCCCTTCATTAGAAATGTTGCATTTTAGAGTTTATACATTTCAAAAAAGTTCAAAGATTTTCAAGTTCGTCTTTAATATACTAAAAAATGTTATTTGCTTCACAATCCCATATCCCTAGACAAAATACAATAATTTTGAACAAAGGTATCCACTTCTAGGGTTTAGGTATAGTGTTTGTAAAAAAAAATTTTCTTGTTGACATGGCAGAGTCGGTTTAATTGATTAACTGACGTAGTAATTATCACCCATATTCGTGAAGACTCATCGCCGTCAGTGATAAAAAATTGACCAGCGCCCATGTCCAAATAAATTTGTATTTCTGGAAGACGCCTAAATAAATTTTTATTTCTGGAAGACTTGTGAAAAACAAATTTATTTAGATGTGGATGGGGATCAGTTTTTCATCACTGACGCGATGAGTCTTTAAGAATATGTCTCAGTTTGAAAGAGTCTATATGTCTAGGCTTGGAAGGGATTTGTATATTTTTAAAAAGTACGTAAGATGTGCCACCAGAGTACTGTCTTGCAAAAATTTTGTTGTATTTTTGTTTTACATATAAAAATAGAAAAAAAAATGACAAAACTATGAGCTGAAGGAATAATTGAGCTGAAGGTAGAAAAGGGTAAGTTACTTATAAAAAAAGAATAGGTTGATAAGCCGGTCGAGCACGCACAGATTTACTTTTTTCCGTAAACATTATGTCTCTTCGGTCTTTCCATATATCATTCTCGCAATTAGAAATTAGAATTTTTATATTTGCGGTTTATTTTGGTTTATTGTAAGCAATTGTCATTCGCACAAGTTGGTATGCATAAGCACTGTTTTATACCCACTGGGTCCAATATAGAATAATGGCCAAATAACTAGGAAAACATAGATTAGAATATTCAAAGTATTTGTATTGTCAACACTTATATATGGCAGGGAAAATTAATTCTAGCAGAATATTCTGGTTCAGCAGCTAGCTAACAGGAGAACAAACGACAATGAATCAAATTAAGCGTAGAAAATGAAGATGAATAGCAACCAAACAAAATAACCACAATGGCCCTAGAATGGAACACCCAAGATAGCGGAAGTCTTCTTCGCCTGTCCAACAACACCTGGCGTCAAACTGCGACTACTGAATTAATAAGATATGAGAGGAATGGGAAATGGGAGGAAATAAAGATCACTGCGTGCACAACTGAGAACAATGGAAGAGGCAAGTTGATGTTCTATGCTTTCACGAAGAGTAACAGGAAAAAAAAAATACCCACTGAGTAGATTCCTAATCACTTATTATTATTTCAGTTCATTAAACCAACTTTTACTCAATTCAAAATTTTTATATTTTTTTAAAATATTGCCAATTAAAAAAAATATATTTTACATAATAAAACTGAATCTCTTTAATATAACATTCTTTAAATTTTATTTAACCTATATATAATATATTTTTTTTCCCTGAAATTTAAATCTATTTAATTAAATTATTATTTAACAATAACAACAAGGAAAAACGAAAAACAAACATAATTAAAATGAGAAAATAAAAAAAAAACTCTCTCCCTTATCAGAATTTTTTGAAATATCCCGCACTATATACAAAAATTTCCCTTTTTGCCAATTGTTTTTCCTACTGTAAAATGTGTGCGAAGGAATAACAAAAAAAAAAAAAAAATATTACTTTTCCATTTTTTGTATCTCTCTCTCTCTATCTCTGTGTATACTCTGTCTGACTAATCAACATTTCGAAATTTATATTTAATACACACACACAAACATAGAAAAAAGTAAAAAGCGCAAGCTACAAAGTTTGTGAGATTTAAGAATAAAAATTTTTATCAAGTAAATTTTTTTTACTTTCTATTTTTCGAAATTTCATTTCAATATATTTTTTACCATCACCATATTTTTCATTCAATATATTTTTCCATATTTTGCCATCATATACAAAATATGTAATTCAATATCAAAAATTACTATTTATATATAGTAGGTGTATGTATGTACATTATATTGTATATATTATTTACATATTTATTAATTTACGAAATAATCACGTTTTTGGAACATTCGCATACTAGTATAAATAAATAAATAATGATTTCGAATTTATTTTTGATCCTTGTTTTTGGCTATATTGTGAGAATAAAAAAATATTTAATAGAAATATATATACACGTAGTATGTATTGTTGTAAATATAAGATTCCGATCTACATAATATACATAAATGTATTATATAAAAAAAAAATCGGAATGTACTATTCTATTATACTCTTATAACCTTTGTTCAAATATTCTATATATTTTTTTTTTCGAAATTAAATATTTTCGGGGGTGGTTGATTCTCCTACAATACTACAATACAAACAAACAAAATATATATATTTTTGCAAAAACAAAATAATATACTACATATTTAATTGTGTGTCGGAATAGAAGAAAACAAAAACAATATGTAATGTATGTACATGCATGAATGTTTGTATGAAAGTGTATTATTTTCTATAATAAAAAAATATATATATATATAGATCGGAGGAGTTCGAACTTTTTACTAAATTAGGAATTCTATAGGAACAATTCTATTAAAAAACTCTAAATTATTATTATTATTGTTTTTTGTATACATACACATACATATTTTCAGGATAATTGTATACATACATATATACATATATTAACTTTATAATAAAAGTTTACTCATCAGAATTTTTGGTATAATTTTTTTTTTTTTTTTTTTTTTTTTTTTTTACTGTTTAATTTCTAGTTTGAAGGAAGGAAAATTATTTTAAACCATTCGAGGTTCTTCTTGTCTTTGCTCTGTTGCCGTGTTGTCGTGTCGTCATCGTCGCGCGTTTTATTAACACTACTACTACTCCCGTTTTTGGGTTGGAAAAATTTAATTTTTTTCCATTTTTCGGTCCAACCACCTACCATTTAACTACTTTATTTAAATTAATATTTAATAATAATATTTGTTTTTTTTTTTTTGTTATTTTGTGTTATAAATTTTATATATTTTATTTTAAATTGTTTAAAAATAAAAAACAAAAAAAAAAAAATTTAATGAATATTAAAAAAAGAAAGAAGACAAATGGATAAAAAAAAATACAAAAAATCTGAAATAAGAAAATAATATAAAAAAAAAAAATTTTTTTTTTGTATTTGAATTAATTCTTTTTATATACTAAATAATAATAAGAATGAAAAAAAGAAAAATAAATACATAAATAATTGTGAAAGTATCTATAGAAAAATATAAAAAACAACAACAACAACAACAACGAATATAAGAAAGACAAAATAATAAAATAAAACAAAAATAAAAGGATATTCGCAAAACCTAATTATTCATATAGTCATAAAAATAAGGAGTGTTACTTTAACAAAAAAAAAAAAAAAAAATGTTTTATTCTACTTTAGTTCGTTATAAGAATGTCGTGAATATAACTGAATATGTTTAGAATTAAGATTTTTAGCTTATTAAAGTGATTTTGAATTATCAAAAAAACTTAAAGAAAATCGAAAATTTTCCTTTACTTTATTGTGGAAAAATTTAAAGTTATTAAAGTTAATATAAAATTTTAATATCAAGTAGAAAAGTATGGTTCTATATTCAACAAAATAATAATGATATTTTTTTATTTCTACATAATTTAAATTTTTTAATATTTTAAAATTGAATACTAAAATTATATCATCTACGCTTACATACAGGCTTGACATTCTAAAATATTACAATTTATTATTATTGTAGGCTTAGATGATATTTTTTGGTATT
Organism: Argyra leucocephala; assembly: GCA_963942445.1. Classification (NCBI taxonomy): domain Eukaryota; kingdom Metazoa; phylum Arthropoda; class Insecta; order Diptera; family Dolichopodidae; genus Argyra; species Argyra leucocephala. Next base: position 137,152,597 of record OZ012680.1, read on the forward strand.
AATTCAAAATATTGCAATTTTATGATTTAAAATTTAAATTTCGAAATTTGGATAATAATTTAAAAAAAAAAAAAACAAAAAAAATGAAATAATAATATAAAAACGTATAATATAAAAATAATAAAAATAAAAATGCAACAAGAAAAACCAATTCATGACCAATACTAACGATTGTTGTGTTAAGTAAAATAAATAAAATTGCATATCTAGTATTTACATATATCAATATATATATATATATATTTCAAATTAAGGATATCATCAATTTATATGAAAAATTGTATTGTTAAAAATTGCATATAAAATAAATTTTATTTAATTTAAAATTTATTATCCTGGACTAAATCCTGCCGTTAATATGGAGACCCACAGATTCGGGCATTTTAGCTGAATAAAATAAATATGAAATAAAAATAAAATGTTTAAATAAATATAAAATTAAAAAAATTAGAAAGTATAAATATATTTCACTAATTATAATATTAATATTATAATTATATATAATAATATTAATAATAATAGCTTAATCGATTTTAATTGTTCCATCATCATCTGATATAGTTTCGTGATGATGGTGTAACAACTGAAATCTACAATTAATTAAACAAAGTGAAACATAATTGTGTCTATTAAAAGCAAAACGTACTGTTCCACCAAAAAAAATTTATCACTATTTAAAAATTAAAATAATAATGCTAATAAAAGCAAAACCATATCTTATCCATATAAAAATCAAAAAATAAGTTCACAAAATTACTTATGATGGACAAGAGCATCATGTTTTGCTTTTAATAGACACAATTAGAAATTCTAATTTTTATTATTAAGAATGTTTCACCAAGAGCTCTAGCACAGCATATTCAATAAAATATAATTATAATTTTGTTTACTTGCTATTGTTTAAGTGTACAAAATTACATTATAAATAAATTGTATGTGAAAATAAAGATAAAACAAAAAAAACATAAAAACTTTTAACTCAAAAAAAATATTTTTAAAACTGAAGTTGGAATACAGATTTATCTGCAAATCTACTGATCAATTTTGTTTATTTGCCATCATCTAAGTGTAAACCAAACTTGTAAATAAGAAAAATAATTTTAAAACTGAAGTTGAACTACAGATTTATCAGTAGGACCGACCATTGATTAATAAATAAATAAAAAGAAATAATTATTTTATTACCCACAAAAATAAATAAAAATTATTTTAAAAAATAAATTTGAATTACAATTGTATCTGTAAAAATATTTAATATAGTGAATAATTTTTTAAAACGACCAAAATTTAATCATATAAGAAATTTTCATTTTGTTTATTTTACTTTTATTTTTTTTTTTTTTTGATTTTAATGAAAATTTTGAAATTGTCCATGAAAACCAGCAGAAAAAAATAAAAACAAATAAATAAATAAAAAATAAAATTCGTGATTATATATATAAAAATCATTTTTTTTAACTTTAATTTCACCTTAAGTAGCTATTTAATTTTGCAAATACACCTGTATGAATGAAATGGAAATAAATGATAATGATAATGATATTGATGAATAATATAATAATGATATCCTTACAATTTATTTCTTTAGTAGTATTACTAATCTTATATATATATATATTATATATATATATAATATATGTATTTAATTTTCTATTATTTTCCAGTATGTAACGGTACCTATATAGTACATTCAAACATACATTTGAATAAGGAAAATAAATAGAACTACATATGTATGTACATCCATACATACATGTACTTTTAAAATCAGTTTAACTTGAGTTATGCTTTGACGCCGTAATGTCGACGGTTTGAAAAAAAAAATAAAAAAAAAAAAAATTACATTTTCATTTTCTAATTTCAAAAAGGATAAAAATAATATATATATATATATATATACATATATGTGTATATATATCTATATATGTATTCATATTATATTTTTCTATTTTTATTCTTTTTCTTTATAGTTGTTGTTATTATTCCAAAAATATGATTCTGATAAAAAAAAAACAAATAGATAAATAAATAAAACAAATAAAAAGAAAAAAATTAGTAAGTAAAAAAATATATGTACATGTTATTGAATGATAGAAACACAAATGTAACACAGAAAAACAAAGTAAATGTGGAATACCTATAGTAGAATAGTAGATATTATCTAAAGCAAAAACAAAATTAAACTAACTGATGAATTCATAAAAAAATTCAAAATATTTGAATAAATTATTAAATCAAAATTAATTTATATTATAAATATTTATAATAATATAATATACAAAAAATAAAATAATCAATTTGCAATGGAAAATGGTTAATAAAAATATCGACTTGGAAAAAATTATGTGATTTAAAAAGGTAGGAATTTTCTCTTATATATTATGTATACCTGTATTTATTTATATGTGTTGATTTATTTATATTTTAATATCATTATTGTAATTTTAATTTAATTTACATATAATATAAAACAAAAAATAATTTTATCATAATATTATGTATTTTGTTTGATTATAATATTATTAAAAAAAAAATGTATGTTAATAATGAAAATCATTAGATGAAAAATAAATAACATTGCAAGCTAAAAGAAAGTAAGTACTGAATGAAAATTTATTTATTATGTACTTACATATACCTTTTTGTTAATAATTAGTTGATTTCTCTCAAATTTATGGGCATTTTTGTTTATTTTGATCGATGTTTTTCTCAATTCCGACTCAAAATTATGAACTAGCTCATAGGTTCAGTTAGTTAAGAATCTGTAATCTTCGAGCTAGTTCAAATTACACTTAAATAACAATTTTGAGCTATTTACCTGTAGATTAAGCTTAGTTTGTATTTAGTTCAACTATGGTGAGCTAGCTCAGTTGAGCATAAGCTTGACATTTGAATCAGGTCGCTTTATAACTTTGATTTTGATATTTCAATTAAAATAAACAGTAAATTTTGATTTGTCAATATTTAAGTATTGAAGTGATATTTAATCAAATGTACTATATTATTTGTCATACTTGTACTTTATACCAAAGTAATAGTAAAAATGATTGGGGTTATATATTTGAATAATTTTTAATGAATTCTTGTAGTGTAAATATATCAGCTTTAGATGTCGTTATGTATATACGGGAAGAATTTTTGTATCTATTGTAAATTTTGATAATATACAATTCATTTGTTTTTTGCTTAAATTAAAAATCTACAGTTTATTTCCAAATTTTAATATTATAATCCTTTTCTTATATCAGCTTAAACTTAAATTGAGCGATTAAACTGTAGTAGTTTTAGAGATATACTATATCCAATTTTTTGTCAAAATGTTAGTATTGTTATGCTCTATATCATAATTTTTGGATTATAGTATAGGGTAAAATATTAATACAAATCAGTGGCTATACAATTTCATTCGAATTGTTTTGTCTGACGCAATTTTAAAGTTTAGGTTTTTGAATATTGTTTTGCCTTATACGACAAATTTTTGGTGTATAGAGTAATATATAATTATACAAATCATAGGTTCAACTCATTCGTGTTGTTTTGCCCCACATTTTAAGATTTTACTTTTTAATTATTGTTTTAAGAGGTCATATTGTGTAGTATGGGATGAATCCAGAAGTTCATTGTGTAGAACAATGTTTTAGTAGGTTCATAGTTTTGTATTCAAAAACGATTATTCAGCAATTGTTAACAATTTGTGTTTTGATGTCTGGGTTCTAGGGAATAGAAAAAAATTATTAACAACGGCACTAAAATATTTTTTATTTCTAAACACTCAGATATAGAAGAAATAATTCATACATTTTAACATTTTAAATAATATCCTGTGATGATTTAAAAACATTTTATAGGTAGATTTTCGATTAATATGATGTTGAACTTTAAAAGCGACTATCTTGAAATAAGAATTTGGCATATGATGGGCCAAAACAATATTAAGACAACGAACAGTCAATACGAAATGACAGTAATAAGTATAGTATCAATTTAAAATATAATTTTAGTATTGATTTTAGAAACGGTTTTAAGAAATATATATATACAACATGTTTAAAGTAACAGCAGTATAAAAGGGACATGTACAAAATGTAATGATAATATTTAAAAATGATGTAAAACTCGGATTGTTTGATGGGATCGTTTCCGGTTATTACTCTTAGCTTAATACTTAAAGTAAGCACATCAGATGTCTATTACTATATGAAAGTTTGCCACATTTGCCAGTATAGGGTTAGTAAAACACCACCACCATTGATTAGAAAAATGTTTAAACAAACTAAACCAGATACATACTGTTAGTAGAGAAATAAAAATTATTAAATTATTTCAAAATCTTAAATTACTAACCTTCTTGAGACCTCAGAGACTAACTAACAAATACGAGCTATCATAATAAGCTCATTTGCGTAATCACGTAATCTAACCTAATTTTTGATTTTAAATGGGTCTACATAATATATATTAAACATGATATGATCATTTATATTCCATTTCCATGCTGAAAGCTTTAAATTCCAGATCAAAAAAAATTATTATTGTTCCTTCAATTAATTTTTATTTTTGTCCAACATAGTACATTAAATATTTAATCAAGGTTCAATCAATTTATATTTTTCGATCATTAATACATTATATATAAATAAAAAAAAAATAAAATAAAAAGCAAACAAACAAAAGAAAAATTTTTTTCGCCTTTAACTTTATTACAAAATAAAATAAATTCTAATTATGTACTTCCAGTTACTTTTATATTATCATAATTATAATTTGCGGTAATTAGGAGACCAGTTATTAATATTATTACGTAATTAATTTACTACATTAAAATTATAGTCATGAATTAATAATATTTTCGTGGTATTTTTTAATATGTATTATATATATATATATATATATATACAAGTATAATATAAATATTATAATAATATTTAATATTAATTTATTATTTAATCGCAATTATTAACCTCAACATTTTTATTGAATTTCTTGATTAACTATAAATAAGAATTTGTGGGGGAAGGGAAAGGTGTCAAAGTATTTGAAGTTAACAAAATTTTTATGGTAAAATTAATTTCTTTAAATTACATTTTATTTGATGAATCTATGCCCACTGAATGTCACATTAAAAATTATATTTCAAAGAAATAAATCAACAAAAAAACAATCGTCGCACATAATACATACATACATAAATACATAGATATACAGTCGATTTCCAAAATTTGTTTTTTTTTTCGATTTCGTGGTATTTTATATAAGCAAATTTTTTTTTTAAAACTATTGTTTTTTTTTCTTTTGAGTCCTTGATGTATTCAAAATTAATCAATCCAATTAGTATCGCCTAACTAAATTATTTTAAAATTATAATATGCTATAACCACCTTAAATCATTTTTTTTTAGTCTCAGAAATACAATTGAAATTAATAAAATTAGTTTAAAGTCATAGAATATATATATACAAAAAAAAATAAGATATATATATATATATATATATATAAATATACACATACAAACATGTTAAAATATTGTTCTTCAAGTTGAAATGAATCGTATATCAAATGAACTGTCATGGTTAACCAATACCAAAACCAAAATATTATTTTCAACAAATTTAATCTCTTTTGAAATTAAATAAATTATAATAAAAATTGGGGTGGGGCATTTTTTTCCATTTAAACTAAAGAAATTGAAATTCAGTAGAAAATTTGAATTTATATAAATCGTTCACCTTTCATATTATAATACAGTACAGTATTTGAAATTATACAGTGAGTCACAGTAAAAATCTATTTACCTTCATAACAGTATAATTAATGAGAATATGGTCTAATATAAAAAAACTTCTATTAGCTAATTATTTTTATGTATTAAATTAGCGAAAACAAGTTTTTTGTTTTTACAAATTATTCAAATTTGATTACAAAACAAGAATTAACACTTAACGGTATATTTTAGAATTAGAAATCACAATGAATTCTAGTACAGTAATAATAACATGTGAATCATATTGAAAATCGGCTAAAGAAAATTTTTTATTAACTATATTTTAATTGTGTTTAGCTATCTTTAATTTTTATTAATTTAGGTCAGTGTTTGAGTAACGGCATATGTTTGGTTGTGATTTGTATTTATTCGTCCTTAATAGTATTGAAATACATTTTTGTTAATAGCCTGAAAAAATAATGAATATTTTTTTAAATTGTAAATTCAGACTTTTCGGGGATTAGTCTTACAGGTTTTGACATTTATTATCGATTTCGTCAAGCCAATTTTATCTTGGTCTACCTTTTGATCTAGTATTGTACGGTACAACGAAATTCGATAATGTTTGGTAATGTCAGGACATTGTAAGAAATTTTCATGGAATGTAAAAGTATGTTTACCTCATTCTTATAAAAAAAACAAAATGGTGGGTAAAACAATTTCAAATCAGTCAGTTATGACGTGCTACGTTTTAGTAATGATCTGTATTGTTTGTTATAATAAAATTAAAATTAATTAGTAATACCCGAGTAATACGAACTGTTTCTTCATAATGGATCAATACATTTTTCTATTCGGTGCCCTCTATAAAATATAGATTCGAGCATTAGAAGTTTTTAAATAAGAGAGAAATCAAATTCCGGACTTTTGGCTTTTCCTAATAGTACAGTAATTATTCAATACTAATTATGTCAAACGCCAATTGTAAGTACAACAGATTCGAGTTAAAATTTAACAGACGTTTTATTTGTACGGTTTATTTTACAATTCTGTACATGCTACCTACTGTCTTACGTTTTGGTTCGATTTCAACGATTCACTATACAAATAACAGTATGAACGATTGCAGCTTGTTGACAGACAGTTTGTTGACGAGACAAGCTGCACACGAGTTTGTTGACGAGACAGTTTGCAGACAGTTTGTTGACGAGACAGTTTGCAGACGAGACAGTTTGTTGTATGTAGTAGTATTTTTGATTTTGTTAAAGGCCATTTGTAGGTGGAATATATTGTATTGAAAATTTAACAGACAGACCATTTATATAGGTTTGTTCACAAACGTAGCTCCTATTTTACAATTTTGTACATGCTATTTACTGTATACTATACACGTAAGGAAATGTCTATAATATGCTACATATACTGTTTTACGATTAAATTCTGTAATTTCAACAATTTACACAATAATCATACATGATATAATTCTTCTTCAAACGTCATTATGAACAATTGCAGTACAGTTTGTTGTACGATAAATCGTTTCGTATATGAAGCACTTTAATCTGTTTTTTTTTTCAATTATTTATTTATAATTTATTAAAGGACATTTCATCAAGTAATTGACATTGTTGAAATAATTGTGTGCAAACATTTTTTTTTATAAAAATTATATATTATAAATTGTTATACAATTGTGTCAAATTAATATAGATATGATAATATGATCTTGTCAAGCTTAAAATATTTTAAAAATATTATTTATAGATTTTTAAGAAATTAACAAGAAACAATAAAATTAATACCTATATACAATATTTATTTTACGAGCATAGATTATACAAATGTATATACTCTAATCCTATATAAAATTAAATCCAATAATAAAAATAAAATGCATTAGTAGTAATATATGTATATAGTAGCATATTAACTATGGTTTATATTATTTATAACTATGTAGTTTGTAACAACTATAGTTTATGTTTATTTAAAAAAATGTTTTGTTACTATGTAAGAAAACCTATATATATATAAAAATAGTTAAAAATAGTTATTTACTACCTATAAGATACTGATAAAACACATAATAAAACAAATCCCAACCATATTAAACGATATATCTGTATATATGTATATCTATGTATTTTTGTTTTAAAAATATATTTAATTTTTTTATTTTTAAAATTCAAGACAAAATTTAATATCCGCAAACTCCCACTCGTATTCGATATAAACGTAATTATATTGAAGGCAACTTTGAAGGTGAATTAACTAAATAAATTACAAAAATCTATTTTTTATTTAACAAAATTTCAATTCATTTTGAATTCAGTATACGAAATGTCGAAATAGCATATTAAATTCAGTAGGTATATATTAAATTATATTTAAAAAATTTTTTAAAAATTAATTTATATACAATAAGACTTGCTAAAATAAAAATTTTGATTTATTTTTAGAAATTATAAAATTTTAAATTATTTATAGGAACGATAATTATAAGTAATAGAAGAAATTTTCAATTTTATTAAATTATACTACAATTTTCTTCAAATTAAAATTAAATCGATTTTAAATTTCAAGGATAAAATTGTAAATTAAAACTAGAGAATAGGTTTATTTAAATCAGAAAAATAAAATATTTTTAAAATAACAAAATTACATGGTTATACTTATGTATAATAGCCACGTAACACTTCATCAAAAATGACGGAAGCAAAATAAATCATAAAAATAATAGTAACAAATCTATACATAGATACTACATGTTAGTTCAATTATTTTTCATGAACAGATATTTTTGTTTGGGGCTTATTAGAATTAATTTTGATTTCAAAAATAAAATATTTTTGATAAAAAATAAATTTTAACTTAATTAAAAATATTTCATTTTAATATGCTAAAATTTCTCTCCTTAAAAAAATTACAAAAATAGATATTGACAATTTCAACACATTTAAATTGATTATAATACAAGTTATCAATTTTGTTTTCCTTATATATAATTTTTTTTGTATTGTCAGTAAGGTATAAAATTAATACCATTTAACTCCTTTATATTTTACTTAAAATGTAATAAAATGACATTTTAATCTTCTGCTGATTTTCAATAATGTCCTGGGAACAAATCATTAAACACTTCAATCTATGATTTTCAAAATAATAAAAAAAATTTAAAACCTTGAATTTGATTTCAATGTCAATAATATTTGTATTTAAATTAAAAATCGTAAATAAAATTTCATATTTAGTTAAACAAAATATTTATATCTAACCCGCATTTGATAGAAATGGGGCCAAATATTATAATTAATTTACATTAATGTAATTAACTGTTATTTAAACAAATTAGGAACTGTGAAATAAAAATAAATAAATATATATATGTATATATATATAGATCTATTTAATATACATACATATACAATTATCCGAGTGTTGAATTGCAAAACATCAATTTACCTAATATATTTTGGACAGAAAAAGGACATTCCACAACTTTTCATTTGACATGTTTGACCATTTTACAAATGGTTGTTTGGCATAATGAGACATTTCCACAAAAATATATTTTTCAAATATATCTAGTATTTGAGAGTACTTACAATATATATTAATTACTCAACAATTACTATTAATCAACAATACTAAATTGTTAAAGCAACTACATTGTTGTTGTTACAACTAGTTTATCAGTGGTGTAATTAATTAGCAATAGATGTACTATGTAGTAAGAGGTTGCATGTCAAGCATGTATGGAAGTGACAATATATATATATAAATATACATAGTTACAACAATATACTTCATAATTACAACAATCAAAATATACCTATTGCAAATAAACTGGAATGTATTATATGATAAATATGATAAAATGTTCTAATAAAAATTATTATAAAATCAATCTAAAATAACTTAAAAAATAATTTATATTTGCATTGCAGTTCTTATTAATTATTAATTGTTTATTTTGATCAATTTAATAAAATTTGTAAAATGAAATTGTGTGAAATAAGAAATTATCCGAAATAGTATTAGGCGAAATATCAATTTGATATATAAACTTTGCGAACAGGACCGCTCCCCTAATGAACCGATACTACCACTATTACAAAAAAGTTGGACCAACTTTAAGCTTATCACAATTAACAATTATTTTGTATAGTCAATTTACTTTTATATAAACATTTTGATTTGTTGTCTCATCTACTGAGACTCAGGAGCAAAACGAGAGAACAAAAATGTAAAATTATTATACCAGATACTTGAACAGATATAAAAATACAACCAAGATATAGATAATTTTTTTTTGCAATTGGGTGTTTGGTATATTTAAATTTATTTATGAAAAATATATATAATATAAAAATTAAAATTCAGGATCAAAATAAAAGTATAAAATTAATATATATAAATTATATTAAATACAATGGGTTAAAAATAAAATTAATTATGAATTTTGAATTAAAATGTTTCAATTTTTATTTATTGAACAAATTTTATTTTATAATTCCTATTATTTAATATTATTTTACTTACTTACTTAGATGGCCAACAGACCATGCAGGTCCTGGGCCTGACCATTTTTATGTATTTTTTATATTAAATTAATTGAATTTACAAATTAGATTTAAACTAACTGAATAAATAATGTTTAGTATATATATTTAATTAATTATGTGGCCAATTGATTAATTTATGTAGGGCCTGTGGCTGATTCAGCACCGTCTCTCATATTTGTCGGTCATGGGTGTCTTCTCTCTAATTTTAACTTGTCTTCTGTAGATATTTCATCTTTCCAACAAAGGTTTGGTTTGACCCGACATCTTATACCTTCGGGTTTTCATTCAAAGATTCTCTGGCCTGGAGTATTTTGAATATTGAGTAATCATTTTAAAGTCTATTATGTACTTATTTTCATATTGTTAATGTAATTGTAATATATTTTCGTATATGTTTGAATTACTTGTTTATAGTACCGGTGCGGTCGTTAACTCTTCTTTTGCTATTTATTAGCTTATATATATTAATGGTTCAAGAAATCTTACTGTAAACAAGCTTATTACATGGATAATATTAGCAAGATATTCTTTTAGATAATTATGTCAACTGACATTTGATTTGACTTGAATTGACTTGAATCAGTTTAATGTAAAAAGGGGAAAAAAATATTTCCTTTAACTGATTCAAGTTGATACTGAAAAGAAACATTTTCTGACTTTTAAATAGCACTATAGTTCCAAATTATATATTTTGAACATTTTCATAAATGTTTCAGAGAATGATGATTTGGTTCAAATGAAGATCGTTCGTTTGGTAGTAATATCTCAGTATACCTATGAGATATAAAAAAATTTACTTATTTAATCCTAGTGTGCAAGATAAGCACTCTTTTTCTATATATCTGCATATTAAGGCTTATACCCACGTAACAATTTTATTGCTATAAGACTCTTGCGCACTCTTATAACACTATTATAAACACTCTTATAGCATTATTAGTGTTAATTTGAGTGCTCCGCAACTGCTGCGAAATGTTATAAATACGTTATAGAACTAAAATGGAGAATCCTATAAGGCACCGGAGCAAGTGCTGTAATATTGTTATCGGATTAGTTTAGTATACATGTATTAGTGTATATATTTTTATTTTGAAATGATATTCATTTGAAATAATTTATGTTATGCGAGAGAGTGAGAAAGGTATTATTTTTTATTTTCAAATAATAATTTTATGGAGTTTATATTTATTTCCTGAGAAAGGGAGATAGATATTAGTTAATAATATAAAAAATGTCTTACTAATAAATAATATTTTTCGGTCAAAAATAATTGTATTAATATTTATAATTATTGTGACCAAAATGCAAAATTTGGCTGGGAATGAAATTTCATTGACATTTATTATAAAAATAATTCGAAAAAATACAATGCCCTCCAAAAATAGCCGATTTTTAAATAAATAAAATAAAATATATTTTTAAATTGCATCTTTAAAATATTTAATAATATATATGTTAATTAATACATAACATCAAATTTGATATTTAAATAATTATTCATTTAAGTAAAAATGATGATTTTGCGAAAAGAATGCAAAATAAAACTTTTCAGTTTTTGTTTATTTAAAAAAAATTTACCTCGTTTGTAGAAAATAATGGCCGTCGCAAAATATTTATCTAACAGCTACAGTAAGTTTATTAGTAACATTATAGCTTAGTAAGTTTATTAGTAACATTACAGTAAAATAATAACACCACTACTGCTATTTCAGCAATTCTATTCTTATAACAACACTTTAACTCTTAATATAGGATTACGCACTTTTAGATTTATAAAAATATATAACAACTCCCGCAATTGCTATAAGAACATTTTTATAGCAATATTAATCACATTATTCCCATAAAAACATCATTATAACACCTTTAGTGCTTATCAAGAGCCAGAGCAATTTTGAAAAACAAAAATGCGCACACAGTTGAAAATTTTGTAACCATATGATTTTATTATTCAGCAAATACATTATGTATAGTGAGTTCTTATTAAAATAAAAAACAGCAACAAACAAATCAGTTATTATAATTTACATATGGACTTGCAAATGAATCTATATACATATGCCAAAAAAAAACCAAAAAAACCAAATCGACGGACGTGTATTTATGTGTCCTAAATAAAACTTACTAACCACAAAACTTTTTATGAAACACGAGTGGTTTCTGCTATATCGTGCGAAGTCTATGTCAGTACGTAAATTACTGTTTTTTTAAAAACTTTAGATTTGACTTCAACTTGAAATATAATTACTCAACAGGGGCCCCTAGTAATATTTGTAATTAAATAAAATCAGTTGAAAATAACATGTCTAATGCTGGAAACTTGTAATAATGTAATTTAATAAACCGCGTTAAAAAAAAACGTGTTATTTCGTTAGTAATCGCTTAAAACTAATATAAATTATAGTTCTAGTGTAATTTAATGCAATATATTAGATAGACAAGTTCAATTTGATAATCATTATACTCAATAAATTATCACCAACTCACCTCAGTAGTTAATATATTTAAAATAATCGGCCATAGACTATAAGGAAAAAAACTGAAACATTAAATACACTACACTTTAACAATTTGTCTCAACTTCTTTACATTCAAAGTTTGTAACACATTATCTAATATCAGAAATTTTTTTTATTTTAAAAATAAAAAAACAGAATTATTTTAAAAAAATTTAGTGGGTGTTAAAGTAAAAACAAAGGAAATTACATTTTCTTTCAATAAAATAAGGAATAAATTTTCTTCATTCGACTGCGTTCACATTTTTTGCCTAAAGCAATCATCAATTCAATTAAGATGAACATTTTATTCATCCCAATAATTCTTTGGTAGCTGTGTTCTTTTGACATTTTGTAACTAAAAAATATAAATTTAAATAATTGAATGCAATAAAATATGGTTGGATAATCTTTTGAAAATAATTGCAAAACTATAATCAAAAATAATAAATTTATTTAATTAAAATAATTTTTATTTTGTTTATGCTATGTGTGTGTGTATTGATGAAGATTAAAGGACTAATAAAATAATTAGAATATCATAATATGTTCTATTTTTTTAATGTTCAATATAGATAATAGAAAAAAAAAAATCAAATTAGTTGAGAAAGAAGTCAGAGAAATACTATGGGAACGTTGAGAAAATTAGAAAAACATATTTTTAATAATAGATTAGTCTCACTCATTTGATTGAGCTATATTTACATTCTTTTTGTTACATAACCTGAAAATATATTTGGCAAGACTATGTAATGAATATTTTAACTATTTTATGCTAATTTATGATATACTAGATTTTGGGTTCAATGTTAATCCTATAGTTTTAATACTGTGTTAGGCATTGGTTAGGACTTATGTTTCCTGAATAGGATATCTAGTTTGTAGTATTTTGATTTTTCATTGAATTGGATAGAAGTTCTTCTGATTGTTCCGGTAGCTCTTCTGATATATTTTTTTTTTTATATATTTTATTATTGGCAACATAATCGTGTTAACCATATGTATCGGTAAAATTTTAATGTGTTATTGGATATAATCTCTTTCGTCAGAAATATGTGCTCGGTTTTGATATTACATTACTGTCAACGCAATCGGGTTAAACACGTATCGGTAATGTATTGTTGGAAATCATACTTTTCGTTGGAAATATATTGAAAATCTATCTCTTACAAATATACACATATTTTCGTGACCAACTCTCCAACTTTTAATTTGTGTTTTCATAGAAATACAGAATAATAAACATAACACGAAATCTTAATGATATATCAACAAAATAATTAAAAATAAAAATATTTTATCATTTTGTATTTCTAGCCACAAATTTCGTCTTTTTTAACATGCTAAATGTAATTCATAGTCAAAATGTTACAAGACGACTTATGAATGAACGAAACTGTTTGAATTGATTTGGGAAAGCTTCATATTTTATTGATTTAATGCTATCTTGGTATTTGGTGTTTGTACTAAATATATAGTTTTCCTATATGGGTTTAGAACTCGGATATGTTTTTCTATAAATGATTTATTTGAAAGATAAAACAAAATTTAGCACTTTTTAATTTTTTTATTTCTAAATCGGTAATTTTTGTGGTAAAATTTTGCGGTAAATTTTTTTGCGGTAAAATTATTAAAAACCTTAAACCTTCGGTTTTTATTTCACAATAAGATTTTTTTTGATCAAATATATGTGAAGTATTGTTTAGAGTCAAAATTGAATAATGGTTAGTGTATCAAACTTGTTTTAACAAAAGATAAGGCGGTTTTATTGTGTTAAAGTTAGCACAGTACTTTACTTTGCTTTTTCTCCGGAAATAGAACGATAAATTTTAAGTTATCTATCTGAGAAAAAAATATATTTCCACCTATGGTTTTTAAAAATATAATTGGTACCGGGAATTGGCTTTGAAATGATTCTAACTGCAATGTTTATATCACGACTTAAATTTTGAACTATTAAAGAAAAACAGTTATGAATCAATTTATGAACTAATTCTAAAGTGGGAAAAAACTACATCTGTTGTAAGCCGATTTCGTTCTCACCATACCTTTTTATTATAAACAATTGCTCTTTCAGATATAGAATGACATAGAATAGACATAGAATGTATAAGAAAAATTTATATAAATTAACTGAAATGAAGTATACCTACCCTCTTATTGTTATTGAAAGTTGTAGAATGAAATTCATAATCTGACTTGGAATCATAAAATAAATCTCAACAAATGAAATTTCAAATATAGCTTTTTTATTAATACTTACTTTACGAACGAAATCGAAATTTTATTATACATTCTAATTTAAATTGTGTACGTGCCCATATAATGCTTTTAATATATTTAGTTGTCGTGTTGAAAACCACTTTTAATAAAATATTCTCAGTTCAACAATGCACAAAAAAAAAAAACGTAAACATAGAAAAAGGAAAAACGAACACCTTCTAACACATTTCATGTCGCGCTTTCAGTTTTCTTTGAATAACACACGTTCACAATAAAACATAAAAAGTTAATTGAATGGAAAAAATGACATTAATATAATATAAAATATATGTATATATATACATAATACAGATATATATATATACATATACTTATTATATAAGTTTAAGAATTGTACATGCTATGAGAAGTCAAAGTAAAAACAAATGGATTTATATAATAAAAATAGTACGGTCACTGTCATGTCTGCACATATTCTATTAACTATAATTAGTTTATTGTTCGCAACATTAATATTGATTGTTTTTAATTGATTTTCACCTTCCACAAATAATTGTATAATGAAAATAAAAAAAAAAAAAAAAACAAATAAAAGAAAAACCACAATAAACAACCAAAATAAAAATAAATATAATTTTTTTTATATTGGATTTTCCAATATTTTAACCCTAACATAATTTTCTTTTGACTGAAAAAAAAATTGCATATTTTTAGGCAACACAATTTTAATGAAAATTAAATTACACGGTATAATTTTTAACAACGGTAAAATATTCAAAGGAAATTTTTGGAAATATTCAATTGGATTAAAATAAATTTAATATTATTGTTTCTTATTTTTCTTCTATATTCAGCACATTTTAAAATACCTCTGTACACCTTTACTATATCCAAACCAATACAACACAATCAATAAGACCAACATTTTATTTTTTAATATTATAATTTCACCACAAAAGCGAATGAAATTTTTTTTGAGAAGTAACATAAGCTATACTGTCAGAAAATATCTTAAAATGTTTCCAAAAATAAAAATTGTGGTATGCTTCAAAGTGTATACAATGCTAAAAACATCTGCATGTTTTTCTTTCAATATTTTTGATGCAACATTCTGTTTGTTTTATAAACTCAATCTTAAACTTCGTGATATTTATAAAATTGATTATTATTATTTTTTTTTTTGTTTTTTTTTTATAAGAAGATACACAGATAATAAAATCAACATTATAAGTAAAGATATGATTTTTGTATTCAGGATATAACAACCATGCAACTACTTCTAAAGCGAAATTGTTATTTCTGATTTTATTTATTTCTAATATTGCTAATATGAATTTTATTGCCTTCTTTATACAATAATATTATTTATTATTCTAGAGTTGCTTAAATTACCAATCGTTTATTTATATATATTATATATATAATATTTTTGATAGTTTTTCTAAGGTTACTTAAAAAAAAAACAACAACTAGAAACAAAAAAAAAAAAAATTGAAATGTTGCCAAAATGATTTGAAGCAGTTCTGAAAATTCCTAAATTATAACTACGAGTATACATATAGGTATTAAAAATTCATTATTGAAATATTTTTGTTGTGAACTAAAAAATGAACTGAACCAAATCCAAATAAAAATTTAATATTTATACTAATTTTTATACGAAAGTTTAGTGTCAATAGAATTATAAAAAAGAAAGGATAATTAATATGCAACAAGTAATTTTTTAATATAATATTTAAGCAACAGTTTTAAAATTTATATAATTTAGTTTAAGAGTTCTTATATCTATTTATATTGCTCTCTATCAAATCAGTACAATCATATATAATAATAATTATAGTTGGTAAATCATTCTATAGTTATAGAACAATGTAACGAACAATGAGTGAATCAAAATATGCACTGGAATGAACATATTTTCGATATTGCGAAACCTAGTTTTGGCTATAATATAAAAAAAAAAAAAAATGTTTTGACAGTTTTAGAAGCTATTCGTCGTTTATCTATCAAAACTCAGTTAACAAGACCATTAAAACTGCTAAGGTATAGGGCCAAAAAAATTGTTTTACATATTTTTATGTAAGGGAAATAAAAATTAAATTAAAATAATTTAAAATTGTTAATACTTTTTTTGATAGAAGTACAAAATAGGTACGTAATTACAGGCGAGTGAGATTGCAACATCATTACCATTGTATACTTACATTATTGAAATTCTTTTGTTGCAAAAATTAGTTTAATATAGTATAAAAATATTAAGATTCTCTTTCTCTTTCAAAAACAATTCTCTTTCTCTCTTCAAAACCTCTCGTATTTTTATTAGTTATGAAGATATATGCATTTTACAGCATTTTTTAATAACGAAAACTAAAAAGTGTAAAAAAAGGACTTAGTGAGTTTTCCCAGAGCGACAAGAATATATGGTTTTTTTGTCAAAAATGTGTTTGGCTAATTCTAACTCAACTTATATGATGATACTTCATAAAATTTTATGAATATCTTTGAGATAATCTATACTGCTTTTGGTGTTCAGAGGTTTTAAATAATGCCCTAAAAATAATGGTAAATATTTAAAAAATAACAGAAACCAGATTATACGTTGGTATACCAAAATATTGTTCCGTTATTCAGTTTTAATTTTTGGTACAGATTGTCTAATTTGACTACAGGGTGTTTAAAAACAAAATAATTTTTTTTTTTTTCAAATTACAATTTTTGAGCAAACAATTGTATATAACGAATTTTTTTTTTTTACTGTAAAATGTCTTCTTCTCTTTTCTCTCTTATAACAAGCTTTTTTATATATTATTCCTCTTTCAATTTTTGAGTTATGATAAAATGTTTTTCAAAAACATTAATTTTTCATACAAAAGTCATTATTTTGTGTAAATAAAACAGATTTTATAGGTTATATAAAAATATATTAAATTTATTTTGAAAATCAAGTATTATCTTTATTTCAGAATTTTGAATTATTTGATTAATTGTGAAAGAAATATTTTTTGTTGTATTGTAAAATAAATATATATTGTTCTTAATCATACAAAAATGAAATTTTATCAAATTTATTGACGCATAATTTCATTCATTCGTCACTTATGATTTGGATAACAGATTTAACCTAACCACATTTCCTTTGGAACAACTATGATCAATATTATACTTTTGATTTTAAATCATAATTATTACATCTAACTAACTTATATTGAATTGTTGATATAAGTTGTAATTTATGTTTATATAAGGTAGTTAGTAAAGTTTTGATGAAATAAACACTTTTATTTTATTATTATTATTATTATTATTTTTTTTTTATTATTATAAAAGAACATAAAAAATGTACTGTCAAAAAGTACAAGCTACAGAGAATTTTCCACAGAAATAAAAATTTTACCAAATCAGTGACTAACATTTTAATTAATTTCAGAAAATCAAAAAAAAACTTTTGGTTTTATGTTTTTGTAATCTTACATTTCTAAACCTGTAGTTTGGACATTTTTTCCAAGCTACATAACATTGTGTACCCAACCGAATAATGTCTAGTGTAGATATTTAAATTTAGTCGTATAATGAAGTTTCACTTAACTCTTTACACGCAGCTAATAATGATCATTGATTTCTTAATGTTGACTTTGACAATTATGTGATAATCTAATACCACAAAGCAGTATTTACCAAACTGCAGGTATGGTGGAACGACAGAGACATCTAATTACTATTAATGACTATCAATATATGTTACTGCTTAAATTTTACATGGAATTATTTTTATCAAAATAGCCTAGCTGTTCTAAGCCATCATGACAACTATTCCAACAACAACAACCATCAAAGCCGACAATTTTACTTAATTTAATTTAGGAAAACTGAAAAATTTTCGAATAATTTTAATTCTAAATTTTTTTTTAAAAAAACAGTTGAATACAATAACATTTTTTATATATATTTATTTAAGCTTTTCAATTTTTTCACTTTATTTCACTTCCTAGAAAATTCGAATTTTGAGCGTCAATTTATGATATAAATTTGTTCAAAAATATTTTTAAAAGTCGAATTTTTAGTTTTTAAGTGTAAATAAGTTGAAATCTTAAATTACAAATAATTCAATAAAAATATATATATATAATATATATATACATACATTTTGCTATATTATTTTTTATATATATATTATTAGGTACCTATATTTAGTTATCATAATGGAATCTTAAAATACTGAAAATCAGTTTAAATCAATATAAAAAAAATACTTTAACTAAATTTAATTTTAATTTTTCTTTTTGAAGTTACATAAATCCTCTTTAATACTAATAAAAAAAAAAAAAAAACAAAATAAAATATTTTTTGCACGATTTAATCAAAACCAAAAAAAAAATAGAAGAAACAAATTGTTCTGAATTAAATTTATTTTCATGATACTTAAATTTGTTATTAAAAAAAATTTAAAATTTACCTTAAGTGAAAGAAAAAAGAAATGAATTTCTATTTAAGTATTAAATTATATTTTATAAGATTAATTTTTCAACATTAAAACATATGATGAATGAATACTTAAATAGAAAAAATGAAACAAAAAATTCAAAAAAGTAAAAAAAAACAGAAAAGAACTTCAATCTTCTGGAATAATAACATTTAAAATTTTCATAATTATTTCTTCTCATTTTAATTTTTTTTTTTTGTATTTAGTATACACATTCTCGTTATTAAAATTTGTCATCATAACTCATTACTTGTTTTCTACGTCGGTATATAACATAATTATATAATACATCTAGATCAATTTGAATTTAACCATATGTATACATATATATATATATATATATACAATTCCAGAATTAAATAAAAAGCTTTGGATAAATATATATACATTATTAACTTTATGTAGGGTTGGGTACAGTTTGTCAAAAGTCAAATTGGAAAAATATCTTTCATTAAAAGTCCTTGCTGAAACAAGCAATTAGGAAAAATTAGTTGAGAATGTAATTCTTTGGAAAAATCGGCAAGGGTTAAAAAAATGAATTAAAAAATATTTGTTTTTGTCCCGGATTGTTGTTCTCGGATGTTTGTCTCTCCCAATTTGTTTTTTATTATCTTGACAGTAACTTAGGTACCCGTATAATACTGAAATTTACTACTACGATGTTATTCGATTATTTATTTATTAAGTTTTTCTGGCATATCAACTTACTATATATGAAAAACTATTCTATCTACTTTTGTTAGGAACTAATTATGCCTTTTTAAATAGATCGTAGCTGCATTTTATTTAAGTTGTTACCAGATTATTATCTCAATTATTTTTTATCATTTATTTTATTCCAATATGACAAAGGGTACTGGACCACGTCGCAAAATCTATAAATCACTTTCGTTTAATCCGGAATAGACCCTTCGGTTGAAGGTAGTCTATTCACTGGTATATCTGACATGTTATTTGTTGAATACACTATATTGTGTATAATCACAATATTGTATTGACATCAGAAGCTTCTCAAAACTATCACAAAATATTAAAATATTTAAAAAGAAAATTTTAGGGTTGCATTTTTTACAATGAATTTTATATTTGAAATTAAAGACAATATACAGGTATTGCAAATTATGGATATACGTAAAATCCAATGAAATAGCACTAAATAAAGCGCACAAGCAATAATTGTGTACATCAATACAGCTGGGATAATATTTAATTTTCTATTATTTTACTTTTGTTTTAATTCAAAATAAATTAATATGTAATTGTTCGGTCCTAGAATACACTATACCATACACCATACAATAAAAGCTTGTGTACTGATTTTGTTTTTTATTAGACAGCTAAGGTCTTCTTTTTTAATCCGTTTCTAGTTGGGATATTTAGTACGTTTCTTACCAATAAATATGGCTAATGCGAGAGTCTGGTAGCGTCATTGTTTGTGATATTTAAAGCTCTTCTTTGAACCTTATTTTTATTTTGACATGTATTTTGCTTATATTATAATATACATTTTTAGATGTTGCATAAAATTGCTGTTTTTTTAACAAAATACAGAAAATGTTCAGCAACATTTCTGATGGCTTTCACTTTTAATCACAGTCACTATCATGCTTTTTTACAAAATACTTTTCTACAGAATTTTTTTCACAAAGAAAACTAACAAACGTGATATGAAATTGCAAAAAAAGGACTTAGTGAGTTTTCACAGAACAAGAAAGGAACATAGTTTTATTGTAGAAAATGAGTTTGCCGAATTGTAACACAACTTATAATATGATATTTCGTAAAATTTTTATGAATTTCCTTAAAATATTCTATACCCGCTTTTGGTGTTTTAAGGGGTTTTAAATAGCCATTAAAAAGTTTAACCTTAAATAATGGATAGTTTCTCGAAAACCAAAACAGTCAAATTAATTGCTGGTATACCAAAATATAGGTCCACCAATCAGCTTTTTTTTAGTATGTATATATCATTGGTACAGGTTGTCTAATTTCACAGGGTGCTTAAAAATAAAACAATTTTTTGTTTTCATATTTTGATAAAACTTCATTTTGTAAAATAATTTTTGTAATTTGTTCCAAATTTCAACAACAATCATCCTCCCCCCCTCATTTTTATATTACATAATATACAAAAAAAAAAAAAAAAACATAAATTGAGGCATTAAAATTCAATCGTTAGAGTGAAGAATTTTTCATTTTCTTAAATTTATCGCAACAATTTAGGTTTGACCTTCTTTTATTATTATTTTTATGTGGGTAACAGTACACAAATATACACAAACACATATAAATAAATATTAATATTAATGCATCAACAATAATTTACTATAGGGAATGTACATAGGGGAACAAAAAATATACATATATATATATATATATTTTCTATTCCTGTTACATGTCAAGTTGTTTCTGTTTTTTTTTCTTTTAATTTTTTTATTTATTATTATTTATTTTTTCTCTCATTATTTTTTTAAAGAAAAGAGAATAGAATTTGTAACGAATCAACCATCCATTCAATGAGCCAACCAACTAAACCAACCGCAAACATTCAGATCATTCATTTTTATGTAATAACATTTTATTCCATTACAAAATAATTTTATTTTTTCTATTTTCTGATTTTTTTTTTCTTTTTTTTTTTTATATAATAAATTTCATATTTATTTATTTTCTTATTATTATTATTTATTTAAATTAATAACTGTAATATTTAGTACAGTTGTAGGGAATTAAATAACATATAATAATATTATTTTATTTATTTCTTTTAATCAGTGCCATTTGATTAAGGTTAATAGTTTTTGCATTAGAGTGTAATTGGGACGAATTGAAATTATTATGTAGGATTGTCGCGAGTCATAGACTGTCTAACTTATTTTGGCAGTATTTATAATTTAGTAATTATTAATATAGAGAAATATAGAGTCCAAAACGTAGTGATATTAATGGTAGCAGCTACATTCAAACACGTTGAATGGTGCAATAGGTATAGAGTGCCTACCTTTCAACCGAAATATAAAAATAAATAAATAATTAAACTACTTTTAAAAATAAACTGATTTAACTCAGCTACAAAATGGCTTTACTTCTTCAATATTTATTCTAATTTATTTTTTATAATTGATTTTATAATTGATGAGTACATAATATAAAAGATGTATAAATATCCAATTAAATTGTAATCGAACAGAACCAAGTTAACCTTGATATTTTCCATCGAAGCTATTATCAGCTATAACTATATAGTTTCAAATGTGTCTGACGTTTTTCGATTGTTTGAATCGAGCATCAGATTTAACTATATTGTTGATTGAGCAGTATATATTTGTCAAGATTAAATAAACACTATCTTTTAAGTTGGATGATGTCTCTACTTAAATATATCCATTATATTTCTCCCTATTTGATTTACATGATAATCTGATGAAATGTACTAAGTAGATATGCTTGACATTGAATAGCTAAATTTAATATAATAAAATAATGAAGGAGCAATTAATATTCTAAAATAGGGGTATGACGTCATCAATATTCAAGTAATATTGATTAATTATAATAAAAAATTATAAGCGAGTCACTTGTAATATAAAAATAAACAGAAAAGCCGTTATACCATACAAAATTTTAAAATTAATAAAATTAAAGAATTATAAAAATAACCAATGAAAAAATGGGAAGTTTATATATTAGTCGACTTAAGTCAACATTCACACCCTTTCGAATAAAACAGCACGGGGAAAAAATGCAAAGATCACGTGTTTTTTTTAAGGGAGTCCTATCCAAGTGTGTATCAATCTTAAGATCTATTGTACTTCCCCGTTTTTCTCAGAATTGTAAATCTATGTCCTTGATGAACACTATTATTGCTTTGATGGGCAATATGGATCTTAATGATAATTGATATTGCAACTAAATAGCTTTAGCTTTAGCTCTCACAATCTTAATATCATTTTAAAAATTAATGCATAATAAAATCTATATTCATTTGGGATTCATGCAAAATATAGGAATCATCTAATGGAATTAGATGTCGAATTGAAAATGTTACTAAGGGATTTCTGCAAATTTATATTGAACAGTGTTATGATGTGAATGTTGGGCTATAAAAATTAGATTCGTTAAATTCTATTATATATGATCAGTGATGTTGTATAGTGTATACCAGGAACGATTTTTGACAACATCAAATATGAATAGAATTGAAGTATTCGAAATGTAATTTAACAGACGAATTCTTAAAAATTTCTTGAACGAATTGAATTTCAAATTAAAACATTTTTGGAAAGTTAAATATGGATCACGAACTATTAACAATAATCAAATAAAGAAATATAATGTATTTGAACCATATTTTCAGAAATACTAAATATAACTATTATGAACTTTTAGTTTTACGACAAGCTTTCGTCTGAATAAATCTGCTTTTAAATATATATTAAAATAAATTTAGAAAAATATGCCGACAATAAATAAATAATCATTTTCAACACCTAAATTAAAACTTACTGGTTGTTTGAGATCTTTTGCTCAAAGTAGTTATCATCAATTTGTGGTATGGTAAATGGTAATCATATAAAGACAGCTCAACCGGCCTTCTCATAAATATTGTCATCAATCGTGGCCATACTATAGAGTTAACGTTCAACATTGATAAAATTATTTATGAATTACATTTCTTAACTCAAATAAATGAGAACATAAAAACATATATATATATATATATATATATATATTACTTACATTTTGTTGTTCCAAATTCAAACAATTCAAAGATAACTGTACGTTTAGAACAATACCAAAAATATATTCACGTTTAATTTCGAAAATGATGTTTGACATTTTTTACTTCACGTTTGCTGCACGTTTACCCCAATACTAATTAACCGTGTTTCGGGTTTTGCGATTACCACAATAATACCTATAAAACCAGGGTGACCATATTTGGCCAACATGTTAATTTAATTTTATTCTGTTGAATTTAAGTCATGGTTTTTTTTTTTTTTTTTTTTTCCAGATAGTAGTAAATCATCGAAAGAGGCTTCAGGGACTACCTATTACCGGGGAAGGCAGTTTGAAGGACTGTGGGACTTTAACCCACTAAAAACTCCTATCATTATTGCAACATTAAAACTAGTCTTATAGACTAACCATTAATTTACATTTAACTCAAAGAAACATAGATACCTTTGATCTACCAAAATCCAATAAGGTTTTAATAGATAAAAGGTTTTAACCTAACTCAAGTGGTCTTGTTCGTTTTAGTCGCTTCACAAAGTTTTGATTGTCAATTAAGCTAGAAGCTTCGGTATTGACATGTTGGATCAGACGAGTTTTATGCCGTGCAGCGCATTTAATTATTTCGTCTTTTATAGATGAGATCTTCAGATCTCGATGAATATCGGCATTGCGAACATACCATGGAGCATTGACTATGTTGCGCAGTACCTTATTTTGGAACGTTTGGATAGTTTGAATATGGATTTGTTTAGCACATCCCCATATTTGAATACCGTATGCCCAGACTGGCTTCAATATTTGATTATACATCAAAACTTTGTTATAGGTCGAAACCGTAGAATTCCGCCCAATCAGCCAGTATATTTCTCTATATTTGAACTGGGGTTCTTGTTTTTTGATTTTCACATGCTCTTTCCATTTCAGTTTTGCATCCAAGGTCATGCCAAGATATTTAGCTTTATTCTCGTATGGAATCACGACATCATTAATTTTAACTGAGAGAGGAGTTACTATGTTTTTATAGGTGAAGTTTACATGACTAGATTTGGCTTCATTTAATTTAATTTTCCATTTTTTGCACCAGTTGGAAGTCATGGTTATAAAATTATTCTGATGTATTCTGACACACATGCCAAATTTAAAATTTCAAATTGAAGTGCAATATTTCTGTCTACTTCAATTTAACACGGCAAATATTGACATACGTGTTTTGTAGGCCTTCATGCAACATTGAAAAATTTTCATTAGACTGAAACCATCAAAGTCAAAGAAAATTAAGTAATTAAACCTATTTGAGTGATTGTTGTTGAAGGAAATTCCAATGGTAAAATCATTAAGTGAATTGTATGTTCTTACTCAAGCTTGGGTAACAGCAATGACAATAGTTCTGTATAATTTTATAGATAGGATAGTAGTGAAGCATTTTTCAGAAATTGTATATTATGCGACCATGATTTACGACGAATGATATATACTTTTAATATCATAGTCAGGCAACAAAGTTAAAAAAATCTTCCATAAAAGGTTAATTAAAAAACTATAAAATGTCATTTAACAATAAAATTGAATTTTTAATTAATTAAATTAAATTCTAATGCTATTATCATAATTATTATGCACAAATGAAATAAATTTTATTTTGATTTTGATTTTGTTTCATAGCACTCTTTTATTACTATTATTATTATTATTATTATTATTATATTTCTACGAACATTGTAATTCTACTTAAATTTCATTTGTAGCTTAAAGCAGTAGCTGTATACCTACTCTAATATAAAAAAACTAGTAAAACAACAACAAAATACATGATTTCGCATTTCATCTAATTTTAATTCACAGTGTTGGGAACTGTTTTATAAGTTGAGAGAGTAGAGAGTTGTGAAAAAGAAAAAAATATTATAAAAGTACTTTGTTTTTTTTTTATATTAATTTTATAATGATTATGATGGTAATGATGATGATGATAATGATGATGGTGGAAAGTCCTTATTTATTTGAAGTATATTCCCTTCTTGTTGTATACTGTTCAACAACCAGTAAAGTTACTTGAATGCTGCTTTATTTTTGCTTTTTTTTTATAAATTTGAATTTTCCAGAATTTTTTTTTTTTTTTCATTAAGAATTACATATACACACATTCATACATACATACATACAAATATTTATTTGCGTTTTTGTCTTGTTTTCTTCTTGAAAGAATGCAAACAAAAGGCAAAAAAATTAATTTTCCTCCCTTGTACTGTATTTGTTTTTGTTTTTTAAGATTTTTAGATTTCGAAAACAAAAAACAGCTTGAAATTTTATTTTACACATGAAATGTAATGAAAAGATGAAAGAATTTTTGAAATATGGATGCCTGCTACTGATTATGATGGTTTGATATAATCATCTGAAATCGTTTTATTTTTTTTTTTTTTTAAATTTTATTTTGTTTTCAATTCAATTCAAATTATTTTTGAATATTTGTGTGGCATTTATTGGTAAAATTACATTGATTGAATTTTAAAAGTGAGAAATATATTAAATTTTTTGTTGTTTTTTTTTGTTTTTGCTTTTTTTTTATAATTTTAGGTACTTAGTGATCTTGACGTTGTGCTTCAATTTTTTGAAATGTATTAAAATTTTTATATAAAACTATAATTAGGTTAGTCAATTGTTAAACTATCTATTTATTTTATTTATTTAGTTAATTTAACTGTTTTTAATTTAATTGTATAATTTGTATTATTTATGTTTAACATATTCAATCAATTTATTTTTAAATACATTTGTATTAGTTTCACTATTTGATTTCATAACGCAAATCATTGAAATGTTTCCAATCATTGTACAGAAGCACATTTTTTGATCTTTTTCTTTCTAAGTAAATTCAATCTAAAACAATTAAGCTTTAGAAAGGTAGATATTCAAACCATGTCACATATAGGTACTCGAACATAGCAGATGCTAATATTCACTACTTTTGGGCGTTTTTAACTCCTATGTGTATTTTCAAAATAAAAAATAAAGTAGAAACGTACACCATATTATTCCTAAATTCTGTGGCAATAATATAATAATCGCTTAAGTCAAAATTTAAAATTTTACAGTAATGACCGTTTTTGAAAATTATTACCATTTTCAAATTATTCTGTAAAAAAATTGGGAAGACATAAAAATGTCCAGTGTATGTTCATAATATTAATTTTTATTGAATTTAAAATTTTAAATATATTTTAGCAGAAAAGTAAGCTGCTTTGCTCACATGATATGAGGTCCGAACAATTAAATTATACAACGCAAGATTACAAGCAAGAACAATATCAGAAGAAAACAAATGTCATGGCTTAGAAACATTTGGACAGGTATATTAGAACCGTATTAGAACTGGTTCACAGTACTAGGTGTAGAGAAGAGTATGCCAATATCATATACAGCTTTCAGTGATGAGTTGAGTGATAGTTTAACATATAGTAGTGGATTAGCCAACTAAGAAGAGTAATAATGTTGTATTAATTATTTACTTAGAATTAATTAGATCTGCATGTATTAATTACATAAATCTTAGGTGGCTATAAATCTATACCTAACTAGCACTATATTATATAATTTCGTATTATAATTTATTATAAACTTAGGCAATTTATTAAGCTATTCATCAAGAAGAAATGATTTCGCATCTTAACCTAAAAAAGCTATTAAAATAATTCACAAGGGTCCTGTAAGGCATTAATTAGTTTTTTTATATAATGGAAAGTACCTCTACATGAATCTAGCAAATATCTGCGATTATGAGTTATTTTTTTATTTTTTTTTTGCTCAAATGAGCTCAGTCGCTCGTATAGAGTGTATAATAATATAAGTATACATATTATGTGCAAACAAATATATATACATATTTAATTTAACAATATAACAATAATACATCACTGGTTTCCAAATTATAAATAATCTTATCTTTATTTTATAAAAAATACCCTTATTTGATAGCTCTAGATACACATTAATATAATGCAAGGAATAAGTCAAATTTGTATCTAAGCTTATTTAAAACTGAACAGAAAATCAATTATAAAATTTATGAGCCAGACAGTTTGGACTATACGGTTTAAAAATAACATTTATACCTATGTATCTATTTTTTGATGTAATAATAATTAGGTTATAGTGATTTATTCACAACGTATATATAACATATATTAATGAATAAAAAAAAAAAAAACTAGAAAATAGTCGGTCGTGACCAATAAAAGTTGATGACTTTGATAACCCTGGCCCAGAATATACTGGTCTGTTCGTTACCTAAGCAAGTATTTATAAAGCTTAACAAGAAATTAATATTAACAAAAACAAATTCGATTTACAGTTACAATGCAAATATACCGGGTGTCCCAGAGTATGTGTATCAGCATTTTAAGAGCGGAAGGAGCTGTTATTTGAAAATTATAAAAAAAATAATTAAGTAAATAGAGGCTAACTGATTAAGTAGGTAGTAGTAGTAGTAGTGGCTGCCGACAGTACATCGACACACTTAGACCGGTGAGGTCCATTGTGATATAACTGATTAAGTAAATAAAACTATAAATAAATTGCAACAAGCCAATAATAACATTTGGTGCAAAAGGTGGATAGCTAAACTAAATTAAGCAAAATCCACGCACGTTAACTTTAAAAATTACAAAAGTTGAGTCTCACATTCCACTAAGATTAAACAATGTCATCATACCATATCAAAATTTTGCAAAATATCTTCGTATGACGCTTGGCGCAAAGCTTGGATGGAAAGAACACGTTAAGAAAAAAAAACTAGAACTGGATCTATAATACAAACATTTGTATTGGCAAATTAGGCGAACATCTATGCTTTCGACGTATAACAAAATTTTGATATACAATCAGATATTAAAGACAGTCTTAAGGTATTCAAATATGGGGTTGTGCTAAACAACTATAATATTCAAACTATCCAAACGTTCCAAAACAAAGTACCTATTGCGAAACATTGTCAATGCCCCATAGTTTGTTCGCAATGCTGATATTTATAGGGATCTTAGGATTCCTCTCATAAAATGCGAAATAAAAAAATTGGCTGTACGCCATAAAATTCGTCTCTCTCTCAACATGTCAATGTCGAAGTTTCACGTTTATGTGACTGTCAAAACTTTGTTAGAAAACTTAAATGGACGGAACCGTTCGAACTGTGTTAGGATAAAATCTTTAATCTTACAATATTTCCTAATGGAATTTTATAGATATTAGGAAGTAATAGAGCCAAAATTGTATTAGTGGTTAGTCTTAAAGACTAGCTTTAATTTTAACAAAAGGTTGGGAGTTTTTAGTGCGTTAAAGTCGGCCTAGTCCTTCACTTCGTTCTTCCCCAGTACAAGAACAAAAGTAGCAGACTCTTTTGATGATTTTTTTCTAGCTAGAAAACAAAAAAAAAATAAATAGAGGGTGCTCTATCGATTGGTGATATTATTAACTTCCCGGAAAGACCGGAAGTGTTTTTTAAACCCGGAATTCCCATTTCAAATATGGGAAGAGGTGTTTTTTATGCAAATTCGAGTTCTTCATCAAAATTTTGTAAAACAGAATTAACGAGCCCACCCTTATCTCAAAAAATATTTTCTTAATTCTGAAAACTGTTGTAAATTTAAATTTCAAGAATCTTTTCTCCGATCATTTTATCTCTTTAAATTTCAACTTAAGATATTTTTTTTTTTAATTTTTCATTTTGTTTGTTTGTGTTTTTTTTTTTTTTTTTTTATAAAATTTAAACAAAAGAAAACAAATAAATAAAAAATAATTGTATATTAAGTACAGAAGAAACCGTAAAGACAAACAATATTTTTAGCTCTTTTCATAAACATTTTACAATATTGAAATCTTATAAATACATATCTATAAATTTTTTTTTCCATTCTTTGTTCTTATCAGCACAAAAAAAAAAAAACAAAATTTATGCTTATCAGCAAAACAAAAGAAAAACAAAAAATAAAAGTATTTTTGTCCTGAAAGAATATTATTAACTTTTAGTCGTGATAAAACGCCATTTTCATGATATTTTAAAAATAAAATGAATATTTGTCAATTTACCTTCGTTCTCTTTTTTTGTTATCATTTGATTCGTAATGAGTTTTTTAAAGTAGCAAAAAAAAGGAACATTAAATAAATATTGTAGGTATGTATTTCATTATATTTTCATAAGTTTGACTTTTTTGTCCGAGCACAATATTAATTCATTTAAACAAATCTTTGCTACTTTAATGTACATACATAAATTTTGTTTTTGTTGGGAAATTTAAAATGGAAATATGGTCTTTACAAGCGTGTAAAATGATTGTTGAATTTGGAAAAAATTACACCTATTATGCCTAGATGATTTTAAAATGATATTTGGTGTCATATATGGTTATAGTACATATTATAATATGGTTATGGTTATTGTGCCTAGTAGTAATGTGCGAAAAGTATCTACTCGATACTTAGTATCGAGTATTGACCAAGAATAAAAGTATCGGTTACTTTTCTGTAAAAACATCGAGTATTGAATATTGATCAAGAATAAAAATCTCTACTGTTACTATTGAGTATTGGTATTGTTTCAACTCGAAGTATCGATAAGAGTACTAAAAATAAAAAAAATTTTTCTTGTTCAAAAAAGAGAATAGGGAACAAAACAGAATTGAAAAACTAAAAATGTGTATAGTGTATATCGATACCTTTTCGGAAGAGTATACTAAGCGACAAAATTTTCAAAATTAACTTTTTACATTATTCTTAAAGCTTAAACCAGACCCCACAGTTTCGCCTAATCTCCATTATTCTATGTAAATAACAAAAAAAGTTATAAGCAAAATAAATTTATACTAAGCGACATTTTAATACATTATTTTAATATTTGTAATAACAAAAATGTACTAAGCGACAAACAAAAAAAAAATCTGTCGCTTAGTACACTTTTATGCAACACATGTCGCTTAGTATATTTCAATTTGTCGCTTAGTACATAGAAGATTAAAAGTTTCGTACAATTGTTGGCGCTTAGCACGTATTTTTTTGGTGAAAAATTAAATGATTTTAGTTTTTACGCCTTGCAGAAACTTCTTGGTTGCAGAAGACTTAACCTTTATTCAGCTGGCATTCCAAAACCCTTACTTCAACTGGAAAGGTACTATGATTTTTACTATTTTTATTATTATTATTGTGATTATTTTTGTATTTGTTCTACTTTTACTCTGAAATTTAGTTTTATTACTTGTGGGAATCTACCCTGTAAAATATTTTTTTGAGAGTAACGCTATTTTAGGAAAAAGAAGGTCTGTTAAGCATTTCTGTTTTTGATGAAGTATTAAGTATAAAGTTAGGACTTGAAACAGCAAAAGTGCATCTAATTCAAAAAATATTATAAAAAATAAGAAAAGAAACATTGTTCTAGAAAGGTTTTCGATCATGCTATAAAGTTCTGTTACCAGATGGATAACTTTGAAATTTTATCTGCCGCTCAGATAGCAAGGAAAGTCAATTATATGGTTTGTCTTAAAAACCCAAAACACGCAAAAAATGTTTATTAGCTAGTGTTTTTTTCATCAAAAAAACAATTTTTTAATTTTTTTATATTTTATTGTACCTAAATATTATTTAATTTCTTCAAGTTTAAGCAAAAGTATTCAAAATACATTAAATTATAAAAAAGGTGTCGGCTTTTCTATAAATTTTAAAGGGAAAAAAGTCCAAGTTTGCAGACAGTATTTGCTTAAAACCTTAAATATTTCCAGTCAAGTTGTAGCTTATGCAGAAAAATCATCTTGCTTAAATACAATATCGAAGGATAATAGTTCAGCTACTCCTGCAAATGCTACTTCTCAAGAATTGACAGCATCAGTTCATAGTTTTATAAAAAACTTGCCGAAAGTCCCCTCACATTATTGTCGATCTAAAACAAATTGCTCTTACCTTCCATCAGACTACCACAGCATTTCCAACATATACAGAGTGTATAGAGAAAAGGAGAAAGAAGAAGATAAGAAATACGTTTCAGAAAACATTTTTCGGCGAATATTTAAAACTTATAATATCAGTATACATGTTCCCAAAAAAGATAAATGTGCATTTTGTGAAGCCAATAAAAATTGCGAAAAAGATAAGCAACAAAATCAAAAATATTTACAACATATGCAAGATGACCAGGAAAGATCGAAGACTTCTACTTCATTTTTGTGTGTAAGTTTTGAAATGCAAAAGGTACTGAATGTTCCACATACACAAATCATGCTGTTTTATTATACCAGAAAATATTCTTTTTATAATGAACATGTTTATGAAAGCGGAACCAAAACTGTTTACAATCTTCTTTGGGGAGAAATAGACGATGTGCGAGGAGCAAACGAAATTTGCTCAATACTAAATAGATATTTTTTTGAGTATTGCTGATGAAAGGGGAAATATTACAAATATTTCTCTTTACTGTGATAGCTGTCTTGGTCAAAATAAAAGTCGCCAAATGTTAGTAATGATTTTCTTGTTTTTGAAGACTCAAACTAAAAATATTAACGAAATTAAATTAACTTTTTTGCTTCCTGGTCGCACTTACATGCCAGTTGACTCCGTGCTGCAAGTATTGAAAGGTTTATGAAAAAAAGAACAATTTGGATGCCGTCAGAATGAATCAAGAACAAATCCCAAATCATATGAGGTGATTTCATTAACCTTTAAAGATTTTCGAGATTGAAAAACTGAAACCTTAAAATATTTTCCAAAGCAAATTAAAAAGAATAAGGAAGAATGCAATTTCAAAATTTCGGAAGCTAATATTTTTATGTTTTCTAAAGAATCTTGTGATATAAAATATTCAAAGTTTTAATCCGCCAAATGTCAGCTAACTTATTCTACTCTAGAAT
Organism: Argyra leucocephala; assembly: GCA_963942445.1. Classification (NCBI taxonomy): domain Eukaryota; kingdom Metazoa; phylum Arthropoda; class Insecta; order Diptera; family Dolichopodidae; genus Argyra; species Argyra leucocephala. The sequence continues at coordinate 137,185,680 of OZ012680.1, forward strand.
TGGGTCGAACCCGTAAACAGATACAACATCTAAACTTTAAAGGAGCTGAATTATTATATATTACAAACTTACCCATATCGGATTCGAAGAAAAAAGACTTTGAATTATTATTTAAAAAGCAATTAATTCCGGAAAGGTATCAGAATGAATTCAAAGAAATTATAAATACCGTGGGTGAAATAGAAGATCAGTTATCAGAAACTGAAAAAGAAGATGTAGTTCCTGAGAGAGAGGAAATTTAGATGAAGCTGAAATAAAGTTATATTATAATTATTAAAATTATATTTGAATTTAATTTTTTTGAGTTTGGTTTTATTTACATAATTTATTTTTGAAATAATTTTTAAATGCCTTTTTTGTTATTTTTTTAAATAAACTATAATGAATTAAGCGACAAAATTGTTTTTATTTTTCTTTTTTTTTAAAAGCATAAATGTTCTAAGCGACATTTTGCATTGTACTAAGCGACAAAATCGTTGTAAGAAAGAATACATTAATATTATAATCGTTGTAAATATAATTTTCTGAAAAAGCTAGACATATTTGTAATTAAAAATCCTTTTAAAATCAGTATAATAACTTAAAATTGTAAAAAAAACCAGTGCGTGAGAAGTTTATTTCGTTTTGTGAACATTTTTCAAAATGTCGCTTAGTACATTCTTCCAAAAAGGTATCGATATGTATACATATTAATGTGACTACTACACCACATATAGAATAGACTAAAAAATAAAGATATAAAAATATGTATACTCTGCTGCTGAATATCAAAACAAATACAAATGGTTAATATTGTATTAATGCTTTTATTGGGTTCGTTCAGTAGCATTAACCGGTAGATCTGGAATCCATTTTGGATCCATGTACCATATATGTGACCACTGAACGCAATTCACCACAAAAATTTACCGCAATACTAGCGCCATCACCGGAAAATATAATGAGTACTTTTAAAAATAAATTAAATTTGAATGGAATAATATTTATTATCATACATATAATTTATTTTTTATAACTCTTAATTTAAGTTTTATGTAGATAAATCTTCTTTAAGAATTTAAATTTTCACACTAATTCAAAAAATAATGGCGATTTAAATTTAAAAACTTTCATAAAAAATATAAACATTTAATTTTTCCTACGGTAGATGTCACAACACTCAACATAAAAATTGTTGTTGTTGTTTTTACATATAAAAAATCAGATCCATGAAATGTATCTAGAATTTTTTCAATTCCATTTTCGTTAATCGCGATACATTAACCGGTACATTTACCACACCGTTCAGTAAACAGATCCATGGATCTGTGGATTTCAGATCCAATGGTTAATTTCACTGAACGCTACCATTGTGTTCGTTGATCAATACTTTAGAGGTAATCGAGATTGATACTGCAGTGGATACTCGATATCGAATTCGTTGATCAATACTTTAGTGGTACTCGAGATTGATAGATATCGAGTTCGTTAGGAAAAATTAAATATCAGTTTTTTAAGTTAAGATTTTTTTTTTTTGTTAATTAACAAACTGAACTGAGATAAAGAAAAAAACCGAAATATAATATAACACCAAAGATATTAATTTCTTAAACTAAAATAATTATTATGAATAATGTTTTATTTAATGTTATTTTTTTCATAATTTAATATTTTTATTCATTATTTAATATAAAAACTATTTTATTCATGCAAAAAAAAAAACCCAAAATATACAAACAAAAAATTAAATGAAATGAAGTAACGATAAAAACTGAAAAAATGCATACACTATACAAATAAATTGCTTTTCATTTTTCCTTAATAAAATTTTCAGTTAACGAATCTAGAAGTATCGGTTAAATAGTATCGAGTAGAAAGTAACGAGTATTGATGATGAAAGTATCGATTAGTAATGATTACTGGAAAGTATTGAACATGCACACTCCTAGTGCCTAGATGATTTCAAAATGATATTTGGTGTCATATACATAAATATATATGTATATATAAATATATATAAAAAATCGTGTTTTACAAATTAAATATTTTTTATCCCATATTTGATATTATTTGACCATAATATGATCCAAATATCATAGATTATTTAGTTAGATTTTACAACTCCGAAGCTGTTACTACAATTGTTTTGGAAATTTTTTAATTTAATTTATGATAATGTACTAAGGTATGTAATATGTAACATGGTATAATAAGTAAATGAATTTTAAAAACTAAAAAACTAACTAATTCATCGCAACAATGTCCTCTACAGAAATCAATTTGTTTTTATAGAAACAAAATAAAATATTTAATTAATGTCAAATGACCAAATCAAACATTTTTCCAAAACACAGTAAATTCGATTTTTGTTAATTTTGTTGTTAAATTGGTGTGCCATTCCTGTACTGTGCCAGTTGATCGTTTATTTAAAGAAAATTATAATTCATTCTTTTAAATTATGGCAAAAACAGAAAAAAAAAAAACAATAATAAGAATCATAACAAAATTTTTAAGATAATTTCGACATTTTATAACACCGTCATTTTAGTAAATCAAGATAGGAAAATTGTTTTCATATATATATATATATATATATATATGTATATATCTATGTCCTTAAGAAAAATAAAATTTATAAAAATGAATAGGTCAAGTAATTGAGGAAGTACAAAATTGAGGACAGTGTGATGTTGATTTTAAATAAAAAAAAAAAAAATATGATTTTAGGTGTAATCCAGTCAGGTTTAAAAAAATAAATCAAGGATAAAAACATTTTTCATTGTAATTTTTATTGTTATGTACATTTGATATATATTCTATATATTATATAAAATGTATATATTTTATATATTATATTTAACAATAAACATTCGTTAGATTGTAGGTTTATACTTTTTTTTGTCTCTAACGATTATTTCATTAAATTATTGTTTGTGTTATTTTTTTTTTTTTTTTTTTTTCCTGTTACTCCTCGTGGGAGCATAGGGCATCAACTTGCCTCCTCCATTGTTCTCTATTGTACGCAATGGTCTTTATCTCCTCCCAAGTTCGTCCATATCTTATTACCTCAGAAGTCGCAGTCCGACGCCAGGTGTTGTTGGGTCTTCCTCGCCTTCTGCTCCCTTGGGGATTCCATTCTAGGGCCATTCTTGTTATATTATTTGATGGTTTTCTTAGAGTGTGTCCTATCCATCTCCATTTTCTGCGCTTAATTTGATGCATTATCGGTTCTTCACCTGTTATCTGCCATAAGTCCTTATTGCTGATGGTGTTTGGCCAGAATATTCTGCATATTCTTCTTTGGCATTTGTTCGCAAATACTTGAAGTTTTTGACTGATGTTATTTGTCGTCATCCAAGTTCCACTGCCATACATAAGTGTTGACATTACACATGCTATTGTGTTATTTTATTTTTTATTTATTTTAAATTTCTATCTAATTGTAATGATATAATTTTGTGCCTAAGACATTGACTATTGGGGCCCTATTACATATTAATCAATGGTCAATCATTGGTCAATATATTGTCAATCATTGACCGTTGATTGATGAGAAATGATTGATGATGGTTCTATTCTCATCAATCATGCCGTCAAAACTCCCATCAATCGTGCTGTCAAAATCAGCGGATGTAAAAAAATGGCTTTTTGGGGACTGTTCACATAAGGTTATAATATTACTTTATAATGTAATTCTAAAAAGAACAATTTTTATATTAATTTTAATAAATATAGCAATTTTTGTAAAAAAACAAATGATATATTATTCAAATGTGCAAAAAAATAATTTGTTGTTTTTTATACAAAACATTTACATTAAAAATTCAATTTAAACTGAAGTCAAAAACATTCCTCCAGAAATTATATTTTCAATATTGATATATGTTTCGAAATTATCAATATATTCAGAACACTTTCACAGTATGTCCTTGTTTGTTAATGATTGATGTGCCATCGGCCATCATTATTTTCATCTAGATATTGTCAATAAGGACGAAAACGAAAAGATTGATGAAAAGATTAATGAAAAGAATGATGTGTAATAGGCGGCGCCTTATCCTTGAAATTAAATTTAAAATATGATTTTTAACACTTAAAAAACAACAAACAAAATAAATGACTATCAAATTATTTATATATAAGCTTCGCTCAAAATAATTTATTTATTTTTAATACAACTACTTATTCTCTGCAGTATATAATAGGCTATATAATAGTCCCCATAAGTAACAAATGAACCAATTTTGTATATAGCCCAGACAGTTGGGAATTAATTTCAATCACAGATTTATACAAAGTAATATGTATTTATATGAAATCACGGATGAATATCTGTATATATATATATATATATATATATATAAGGAACTATAAACAAATCAAAATATTCTACACCAAATAAATATCATTTACTAATTTCAATTTCCGAATCATATAGCCATTACTTTTTTAAACCAAAATACCTTCCACATCAAATCCTCTATACAGTGGTTATATTTTATTTAGTATATTCATAAAAAATATTTCCATAAAAAAATATATACATACAACACATTTTTTATATCTTGTATTTATTTAAAAAAAAAAAAAAAAAAAAAAATGTCCTAAGAATATCCGTCCAGGAAATCAATTATAATCAAATCATTGTGAAATTTGTTTTTTAAAGGAAATTAAAAAAAAAAAAAAAATATGTAGACAAGACATTGAAGTAAAAAAATTTAACTAAAAAATGTGAAATTGAAAATATATTCATTCTGAAATATTTTTGATTCTTTTTTTTTTTCTAATTTAAAATTCATCAACATTTTTGTATCCCACCGTCTCGGGTGTGGAATATTATAAACAATAAAGAATTAGTTCAAGAATAATACAACACTGAAGCAATAGGGTGTTTCATTTTAGTTTTGTTGGCTATTTTTGATTTGAATTACTGTATTGTATATTTTCCTTATAAGAATTATTTTTGTTTTGTTGTTGTAAAAATAGTTATGCGGGAATTTTTGTTGTGAAAAACAACCAAATGTAATAATAAGTGTAAATTTTTTAATATTATCTACATTGTGAAACAAAAACACAGTAAAAACAAAGGAATAAATATACAGATATAGAGAGAGAGAGAGAGAGTTAAAGATATTGCTTAACAAACTTTAGGAGGAGCATAAAATTACTGTTAACTAATTGCAAAATGAATCTGAGAGGAGCTAGTTAAACTGAAAATGTCATTTGTTTTTTTTGTTCGTTTATTTAATTATCTCATAAAAAAAATAATATTATGTTAATAAGAGGGAAGGTAGGACAGGACCTTCAATTTATGGTTTGTTTGTTTTTTTTTTAAAGTTTTTAATTAATAATTAATAGTACAAGAGTATTATTGTAATGTACTAGTACTTAATGTTTATATGAAAAATAATGTTCCCACTGAAATGCAAAAAAGCTGTATGAGCCATTTAAGTTTAAGTTAGTGTTAAAGTTTAAAATTCTGTGTTCTAAAATCTACAATCAAAATGCCTTCCTATTGTACCATTGTATGTGTTTAAAATATTCCATTCAATTTCAGACATAAGTCTTTATTTTAAGTTTCTAGTCTATTTACTATTTAAAAAAATTGAATTTAGAATTGTGTTACAAGTCTTTTTTAACAAATGAATTTATGAATTGTAATGATAAAATAGTGAATAAAATAAATGAATAAAATAAATAAAATGTATATGTTTACAAGAGATGAATTCACAATAATATTGTACTTACTTTCCCTACACTTCTCCTTCATCTCTTCTCTAACCGTATTGTAATACTAACAAACGTCTATAATTATACTCCACAAACAACTTTTATTATGCTTTTGACAGTAAAATACGTTTGACAGTTACCAGGATTCTTATGCAATTTATTTTACGTAAATAAAAAAAAAAAAAAAATTAGACTGTTTTTAGTATATATAGTAGAGATACATAATACAATCACAATTTAAATCACTAAAAAAACCAAATATTTGATCTAAAATGAAAATGTTTCTGTTATTAGTCAGCTCCTGGATCTGGATATATGAATAGAATATTTTATGAATTTTTCAAAAGTTTAAATACAGTATTAAAATGTCAAAAAAATGTTTCTATGATTGTATATACAAATTGTATATACAAAAGTACAATTTACAAAACACACAGATGTTTTGTTTTAATCTAATTTCTGTTGTTTTTTAAATGCTATTTTATTTACAAGCTTAAGATGTAGTGTCTAGTTTTTTCTTTATTTTTTTCATTATTGTCTATTCATTTTATTTACTACGTAAGTCCTAATCGTACGAAACAAATATCTAAACCATTTTACAATCAATTTTCATCATTATAAATAATAGATACTTAAAAAAGAGACGTAGCGAAATTAAATATTTTTTAAAAAAATTTTGATTTTCAATTAAAAATTTCAATTTAACCTCATGTATAAATAATTTTAACACAAAAAATTTAAATTTTTCCAACTTTTTTTTTTTCTCTTTTTTCTTTTTTTTTATTCATAGACATTTTTTTTAACTTTATTCTCGTATATTTTTTATTTATATACAATTCTGCATTTGCTTTTGGTCTTGTTTAAGTAAAAATTATGTATTTATACCACATTACCACAACTTATCCATCGCCCAAATAAATAAACTATTACATATGTGGTTGTTGTCTAAGATAAATCAATAAAAATATAAGATATAGAGTGCCAAGAATAAATAAATTGAAATGATGGAAAACAATTCGTTATAATTAAATTGAGCACAATTTTTTATCAATATTTTAATTATAACTGCTCGAATTTCCAGGGACGGCCGAATTGTAGTTTATGTTTAAAATTAATTGATTATTTAAAATTTAAAAAATTTACGAAAAACTAAAATTCAATTTATATTCAAATCTTTTTTTATTATTTATTGTATTGTATTTTAATCTTCTTTAGTGGTAAACTGATAATTTAATTAGTTTTTATTAGTCTTATCCTGATTGTCTGATCCTGATGATAATACATACAGTATTATATATTCCAACTTATGACAGTTATATTTTATCAATTATATATTATTAGATGGAGCAGCAATCCAGTAACATTTCATCAATCTTCTACCAATCTATTCTTTTTTATTACAAAATCCAAAAATAAAATTTCACTGTAATATTCGGTTTGTTATTTTAAACTAATAATTAAATTATTCTTGATTTTTAATTTATTTTTAATATTTTAATTCTTATTATTTAAATTATTAATATTGATACCAATTTAAGATTAACAAAATTAAAAAAAAAATTAAATCCTTTTTACAAAAGCTAAAAAAGAAAATACAATCAAATAAATAAAATAAAATTAAAAATGGCAAATAAATAAATAAATTATTAATATTTTAAAAATAACAAATTAAAAATTTTCAAATTTAAGTATACTTAAGTATACCCTGGTATAACCCTTTGGTAATCTATCAAAAAAGAGTAATTTTAAGCTATCAATTAATGATGGATTTAAATTTGAAAATGATGGCAAAGGATAACAATTATATATATATAATTTATACATATATATATATCTACGTTTGTAATAAATATTTTAAGTTTGTTGGTTTCATTAAAATCTTAAGTCATTAAAACAATAGTAATAACTAGGACAATACAATACAACACAATGGTTATAATACAATTCAACCAACTTCTTAGAAATTTGGATGGAAAATTATTTCAAGAAAAAAAAACTATACAGATGAAAAGAAGAGAAAACTAAAAACAACAACACATAATTTTTGTTAACAATTTTTGCTGTTATATTAACCCTTTAAAGTATATAGGAAAATTTTTTAACAAAACGATTGTTACTAAATTGTTGATATATCAAAATATATTATTTCAACTTTAAGCTGTTATTATTTTTATAAATTATATTCTATTAATTAATTACAAATAATGTTAAAACTCTGTGAAAGCGGTTAGTTTGTATTATACCATTATTTTATTTTAGATAAAAATAAATTTTTATTAAATATTCATAAATTCATTATGGACTATTTAGCACTAATGGTAATTTTATTTGATTCCAAAATGGTCAAGAGTACAAATTATAGTTAGATCTGTAGAGTAACGTTGAATTATCATTTTAGCTGAATGGTTATAATTTATATTAATAAACTATGGTATGTCAAAAACAATTTTTTGTGTTAGGCAGATTTAATAAAATAGTTCTTCATATAGCTATAACAGACCAATGATATTTTAAATTCATTCAAGAGCAGGAAAATGCATGGAAAATGCTGTTATAAGTGAAAATAAATAAATTATATCAAAATATTATTTGCTTAGTATATCTAATACTAAGTATACTTGATCTAAATATCTAAAGCTTAGTATACTTAATATAGATTTTAAATAAATTTAGTAAATAAGTATAGCTTCAAAAACTGTATAACATTTGATACATGCAAAACCAAAATATGCTACCAATAAAATAATAAAAATATAATTAATTTATTATAATAATAATAAAATAATTAAAATATTGATAATGATTGTTTGTATCAGTGAAAATTTTGGTTCCAAAAAAAAACTCCTACGACAGTTCAAGTTAAAATTTATTTTTGTTCATTGTGTATCACTTTTAATGATGACTAGTGGATTCCCTTTGCAATTGCACAGAATTTATATTATTTGAAAATTTCTTTGTTAACACAGTATTATTTAAAAATAATATTTGATTTAAATATTTTGAGTTTAAATAGGTATTGCTAACATTATTTTTGGTTTGTATGAAATATATAAGATTAAAGTGAAGGTATTACTCTTAATTTTCTTGTATAGCAAACCTGATACTTATCTACTATTTAAAATCCAGTGAAATTTTTATTCAAAAGAGGTATTACATTAGGGGTAGCTGACTTATTAACTAAACTTAAAGGATGTATATGCCATTTTGCGGTTGAATTAAGAATTTTTCACAACAGAAATCAATTGAACGAATTTAATTAGTTTCATTAAAAAGTACTATGAATTTTTTACACTCCAGATTGGAGGTTTTTTTTTCTCAAAAATTATTTTATGTCAACTACAGAAGCTGCTACAAAAACTAATCTTTTCTTCTTCGATTTATTTTATTTCTGTTTTAATTATATTGGAAATGTTTTGCCCTGCCAAAAAATATATTTTTTTCTAAATTCCAAATTGTCTTAACTCTTTATTTGATTTCCTTGAATCCAGGCATATTTTTGAAAACATGATTTCAAATTGCATGCTACATTTTAGACATTAATTGAGGTATGTGGGTACTTCAAAAATTTACAGTAGAGGTTTGGTGATTTTTTATTAGGTAATTTAAACTGTTTAATTTACATTTTTTTATAGTTTGGGGGGAAAAAAAATATTCCAATAAGTATAAATTGTGTATATAGCGTTAAAAAACAACAAATTTAAATAATTTCACTTGTTCTTTTTTTGCACCATGAACACACTTGTAACCCTTAACTACTTGTACTAAAATAATTTTGTTTTGAGTAGCTTTGACAAAAACAACAACAAAATTTAGCAGATTTGAATATATATTGCTATATACGTATATGCAAATAAAACCGTTTATGCTCTAAAATGCTCAGATGGCTTAAAAATTGCTATCCCATTGGCAAAATTTTAAATTTTTTATTCCATATTTCCGTCACATATCTAACCCAATATACAAAAACAAGCCGTTATCCTTGGATACTATAAAATTCATATTTTATGTACAAATTGGAGCTAATAGTTATGAAAATAAGGCCCAAATTTTTTTAACCCTTTGGCTTCATGCGCATCAGAGTGGTAAAATAGTACTCACACAGTTTATAGTTAATTATGTCGTCTGATTATTAACACAATATAGTTGTTGGTTTGAATTTCATATTATCAAATAGTGACCTATATACCTCTATCTATATCTATATATATATATGTATTAACAATTGTTGCAAAAAAAAAATTTAAATTTAAATTTCTAATTTTTTGTATTTCTTTCAAATTATCGTTGGCTGAAAGCATTTTTGCTCCATACGCCATTTTTTGACATTTTGACTTAAGAGCACTTTCATATGTTTTAAATCAAGCTCTTTCGAATGTTGTATTCAAAATGTTTTTATCTGTTGTAGTTTAAAAGATACAGAGTTGCCATTTTATTCCATAAACCACGTTTTTCCAACATTTATGTGCTATTTTGCTCCAAACGCCAATTTTCTTGTCAATGGAGTAACTTTTATATGAAATTTTGAAAATACGTAATAAATTACTATAATTTCTTATTTGCTCTATTTGCCTGATGCCACATAGAGTAACGAAAAGAAGTGTTTTTGGTTATACTTATTTGTTATACGTGCTTCAGGTTTATTATTAATGCAATCCTATCGTAATTATAAATTTGTAAGTATATTTAAATGTAAGTTGAGCTGTAACCAGAAAATTTGTAGCATAGTGTTTTGCGACATAAACTACATTATGTAGACGTCGACAATATACTTTATAGAGAATATTATTATGTCTAATTCATTGCATAAACAATGTATATAACTAAATAATAATGAATTAATTTTAAGTTAAATAAAAACAAAAGAATGAGCATAATACCAGCTTGAAAAAACTCTTTTCATTTGTGCGGACTTTTTTTTTACTCTTTTACATCAGATTTAAAAAAATGCCAGTTTTTCTGACTTTAATATTGGTACATAAAACATATAGAACATGTGGGATAACAAAAATATTACTTAAAATCCCCAAAACTCTATACAGAAAATCTTTATAAAAAATTTTATAATCTGTCCTTGCTCACGATAGAGGTCAAAGTAGATGGTAGGATTTTAGTAAGCAAAAAAAACAACAAATAGTACTCATAAAGTCGTGGGCTGCCTGCCAAACAACTGGTACTCATTTATTGAAACATTTTTTGTTAAAACTATTTTTTGGTAGTCTCTAATTGTATTTGGGAATTTCAAATATTTTAATTTTTTGGGGAATTTCGTGTTTTCGTGGATTTTGTGTAGTGGAAATTTTGATTGTTGAACATTCAAAAAAATTTTTGAACTTTGATTTTGCGGATTTAAAAAATTTGTGCATTTTGATTTTGGAGATTTCAAAGGACTAATACAACATAAAGTTCTCAGCACAACGAATTCTAGTTCATATCAATCATTAATGACAGTAGAACCAAATACTATAATAATTATTTATGAAAAATATACTGTGAACATTTTTACAAAATGGAGATAGATCAAAATGGCCGATATATTTTTCTCAAAAATTAGGGTATGGAATTAAAATTTACTTCATCCCAATATTTCAATATCAACCAAATTATTGCACAAAACAAAATGTCTCACATTGTACAGACCTTTTGTAAACGTACTAACATTAAAATTTCAAAAATTGGCGTATGAATCATGATAGCATTCCACTAACTACAAATAAATTGTTTTCCAAGTTCAAAAAATATTTCATTAGAAATCTGTGAGCTCTTACAAAATTTAAAATTAACTTAATAACAAGCCTTATTATAATACTATTCTGTTCAAGACATTATTAACATTTATTTTTATATTTTTTAGTTAATTAATAAAAAACAGTCTTTAGGGATTTACAATATTTTGTTTTCAAAGAGAGTCCACAACAAAAAAAAAATATGTAAATTTCAAAGGAATATTTAAAAGTTAAAAGAACATTAATTCAATAAAAATTATTGTTGGAATACTGAATATTGATGGAGGTGGATTTCATTCGCATCTTTTCAGTTAATTAAAAAATATTTTAAATTTAAAAAATGCGAAAACTTAAATCCTCTGAACAAAATTTTCACTGTACTCACACTATTAATATTCTACTACTACTACAACTGGTTTTGGTTAGTTTGTTGGTTGATATAAAAAATAAAAAAAAAAAAATAAAATAAATAAAAAAAAAAAAAAAAAAACAAAAATTTAAAGCAAAAATATATCGCAATATATTAACCTTGGAAAGAAATGATCAAAGGGTATGAGTAAGACAGCGAAAATAAATAATACAGTTTTTTATATTTTATTTCGTTTGTATTTTTATTCTTTTTGTAGTTTTTATTGTTTTTGTTTTTTTATTTATTAAATGGTTTTCATTAAAAATTGTTTTTTTTTTTTTAAATTTTGTTTTTTTTTGTTTTTTGCAAGACAAAGAACCAAATTACGTAAATAAATTTTCGTACATTTAATTTTGGCATTGTTTTTCGTCCTTTTTGCTTTTTTTTTTGTTTTTTAATCTGTTAAAATAAAATAAGCAAATAAGCAGTCAAGCAAACAATGAACATTGTAACAAGATTTAGAAGAAATTTTTGTTTGAAATGAATGAGAATAAAATGCGAGAATCTATGGGACGTCCTATACGGTGTAAGTTGAGAATGGAATGAAAATGTATGTAGCTGTAAGACTAAAAAAAGGTAAAATGACCGACCAAATTGTTTTGTGATTGGAATACTAATGGCTCAAGCCAGACGGTTCAACTTTTATCATCAATGGAATTTGCTTTAAATCTACATGATTCATCGAAAGCTAGCAACACTTGTGTATATGCATGTGTAAATATTTTTTTTGAAAAAAGGTATAAAAAACATATTTATTGAATTCAAAATAATAATAAATTATGCATACACACACAAATTTTCTGATCCTAATAAAAAAATTTGTTTAGTTTTTGCCGGTATTAGTAGATTCAACAGCTAAAATGTTGCCATCAAAAAATAATGAAATGGCCGCCGCAACATTCCAGTTTCTGGAAAAGGGGTAATGAAACAAACGAAGTAGCCGTTTAAATCCGGTTCCGGATTTTAATCCAGCTCAGCGCAATAATATTGTATATTTTCTTTTTTGATATTCATTGGGAATTTAACCAGCTTACAACTACAGTTCAATAAAACTGTTGCTATTATGAAGTCGGAGTCATTTGATAGTCGATATAATTTTAGTCGGTATAAAGCTTGTTGGTATACACAAAAATAGAAAAAATATCTAATTGAAGTAAATATTGAATGTTGTGGACAATGTAGAACACCTTTTCGTTCTTTGAATGAGTTTTGGGTCTCTGCCGAATACCAAACATTCGCTTGTATATAAAAATCGATCTTGAAAGTGAAAAAACAAATATCAGGTTCTAATCCAAGCCATGTCATTAAATTTCCCTTTCCAGCTGGAAATGTTATACTAGCGGCCATATTTGTCAGCGAGGGTATTTAGGTATATAATGGATAAGGCAGAATTAGGAAAGAAGAATATTATTAATTGTCATTTTAAGTAATTTATTTTAAAGTTTAGAATATTAGTACTATACACTGACCTTGCAATAAATATTAATGATTTTGAAAGCTTGTCTTCTGTAATATCAAAATAAATCTCTTTGATCTAAATGTACTGAATTCGGCTACATGTACTGTATTGAATTTGATTCAAGCCACTCGTACGTATATATATACCCACCTGCAACTTAATTTTGTCATAAAAATATATTACTCTGCTCTTCTGCTTCCTCTGATGTCAGGCTTCAGTCTGTTTGGAACTATATTGCACAATTTATTTCAACATATTTGTGGTTGATGGTTATTTTATGCTCTGCTATAGACGTGTTATCTTAGTATTATAGTTTTTGTTCGACAACCGATAACCGTTTGAAGCTGTCCACTTCTATTTCTATTCCAGTCTATTATGTTGAATTATTATAACTATAAGAACAAATTATTGTAATGTTAGTAACACTACACACTTTTAAATAATTTTTGATTGATAAATTTTAATATTCTATAAAAAGTAGTGTAAATTTTTTTTATATTAGGCCAAAATAACGGGATAAGGACCCTAAGAAGGAAAGAAATAATCCACGTATTGAAAATGTTTCCCATCAGTTCACTTGCTTCCAGTTTTTTCAGTAATGAAGCATGCTGGATGCTATCAAAAGTTTTGGACATATCTAGGGCTATGGTTTTGACTTTACCGTATTTTTATATGCATTGATCAAAAAATCACCAGTTGACCTTTCGACCTATTAGCCATATATTGACAGTCATTTATAAGACTGTAAGGCTCTCCGGATATTGTTTGGGTTGAAAAATAATGTTTCCATCACTTTTGGTAATACTGAAGTCAAAGTAATTGGATGATAATTACAGAGATTGCTCGGGGCACCCTTTTTTTTGGATTGGCTGGACACGAGCTATTTTCCATTAAGATGGATGAATACCGGAAACGTATGATGTATGTAAACGTTAACTCAGTGGTCCGACTAGGGTGTTTGCACAGTTTTTAAGGACTAGAAGAAGAGGATATTGCCAGGCCCGGTGGATTTGTTTGAATTCAGATCCTTTAGAACTTTAGCAATAATTTGCAGACAAAAATAAGCTCTTTTAATGGTAATAAGCTGGTAATATAGAATTGGCTGGGAATAATTTTGAAAACATGTATGCCTTCAGTTCCGGATCTGTTATAACAGCATTATTATAAACGATGAAAAATTTTGATGAAAAATTTTGTTCTAGGAAATGAGGGGAATTATTAGGGGTCCAAAAGAGAATTATATTTTGTCTTGACGACTATCACGTAGCCTTTTGTGTAAGCAAAATCAAAAAAAAAATATTATATTATAAGAACGGTCTTTGATAAGAAATAAATTTAAAAATATGTGACAATAATAGTTAAAAAAAAAGGAGTAAAAATAAAATTGTCTTGTAACGGATTTACAACCAAAGAAACACAGCCTTTGGCTATATATAGTTTTAAGAACGAATTTGTGAATTATATTAATAATTGTATTTGTTGCCTGTAGTGTAATTGTTATAATCTGTTCGCTATTATGTAGTCTGGTCCGATCCACTTTGAAATTATCTTCTATTAGGATTTTGGATCAATGTTTGATCTACGAATATTGTTGTTGTAATTAATAGATTACACACACAGTTATTACAATATCTTCTAACAAGACCGCAAGACAACATAAAAATGTACATTAACAGCATTACAATTCAAACGTGGTATAGAAATATGTACACAAACGGAAAATCAACTCTCTAATACCACTACATTTTTTGTTTTTTTTTTTTATTCATGCACAATTTTGGTTAATTTGGTGTTGTGAAGTTTTTCATTTTCTTTTTATTTTCATTTTTGTTTGTTTTTTTTTTTGTTTTTTTATCGGTTAAATAAATGACGGGTCGATTTTATATTGTTGTTGTTTGGCTATGATTTTTAATTTCCAACTATAAGATTTTCATTTAAAGTTTTATTTTAATTTTAATTTTTTTTTTTTTGTTTACAGGTAATTTAAGAACTTAAATGGAATTGTAGTTTGGTTGTTATAGGTGAAAAATTACTCTGATTTTATTTTGTTTTTGTTCTTTTTTACGATTTGTGAATTTATTTTGTTTTTATACAAAAATTTATTTTAAAATTCAGTTTTAAATATTTTTAACTTTTTGAATTTTGTAGAATAGATGTGGAGGAACATTGCAAGAGAAAATTAAATACTTGAGTTCAGTTTCATTTAACTTGTATTCATTATGTGTATAAAATATGTTTGAAGTGTAATATTTAGTGTAAAATAAATAAACTGAAGATTTATTTATTTTATATTTATATTTATTTATTTATAAAATCTCCAAAAGAACATTTTATTGTGTAAATAAAATTGTGCAAAAACTTATTATTTTTTAATAAAATATTTTTGTATGATTAAGTTGAAATAATAAATTGTATAGGTAGGTACTTGTGATTATTTTGTTATTTTTAATTGTTATTTTTTTTATTTTTGTTTCTATATAACAAAAACCTTATAGAAGTCGAAATTTATTTTATTTTCGTTTATTTCGATATTGGGCAGTTTTCATTAACGGTGTTTTTGTTGCTTCGGTATTTTCATTCAGAAAGTTTGTATTTTCATTTTTATATAGATTAATCATGATATAGAAAATATATTCTGAGACTCCAAATTTGTAGGACGAACTGTTATAATGAAATTATACTCATTTAATAAACATTTTGACTTCAAAAAGTGTGCGATTTACTTTGTAATATATTTGACAAGATCTTTTACTGACTATTGTAAAATAGATTGAAGTCCCGCGCTTATTTTGTAATTTTTCTGTATAGTAAAGAGCTTTGCTGAAATAATAATATTGAATTTCTGTTTCATCAATTTTAAGCTGATCAACGTTGGATAGTTTTTTTTTTTTTTTTGTTTTTTTTTTTGTTTTGTTTTAAATAATACATTTGGTTTTATAATTCATGTATATCAAATACGTAATGGATAATTAAATTTAGTTTTATTGATCATAGCTTAGGTTTAAGCTGTCTGATCTTATTGTTTATTTTTCTATATAATACAATTTATTTTAAATAAGATAACGAGATTTTATTAAGAAGACGAAAAGCAAAATTATATAAATTTAATAGAAAATTAATATAAAAGAAAAATAATAAAATAAACAAAGACGAAAAAAAAAAAACAAATTTGTAAATAAATTTATAATTGCCAAGTTAAATAGCTAGTTTTTTTTTTTTTTTTTTAATTATTACATTATAAGTATTTAATTTTTAATAATTTTTAATCATGCATATGTGATTTAATACTGCTAAGCCTATATTCTAACCTATATTCAAACATCTAAATGTTCCATCAACTTAAAAATTTATTGTGTTGTTAATTTGATTCAATATCCCGTTATTGTCATATCATCATCTGAAATTACATATATATACTAGCTTTGTAATCCGCCATAAATGACGGAAGCAAAATTTGGCATTTCTTTCCTTCATTAGAGTTTTCATTTCAAGTTTAAGAAAAATACGTATTTTCATACTAATTTATCATACCTTTATTTTTGTATTATAACGCTTTTAATTACCATATAAAGAGAATATTTGTGTTAAGGTGCAAAATTTTCTATTCCCTAATGGTCATTTACCCGATCATTTTAGCAACATCCTTTTTGACAACGTTGAAAATTTATCGTATAATTCAGAATCAAGTTAATCCTGTTAACATTCAATAACATTCGCTGCGTAAGTTTAGTGTCAAAGCTTATAGCGAACAAATAATATTTTTTAATGATCCACAACTTAGAACGAAAACAATTTAAAAAATAAAAATAAATAAAATTGTAAATATAAAAAAAAACAATTATATTGTATGTACACATAATATTTATTTTGATGAATAAAATAAAAACTCGTGCTGGAGAAAAAATTAAAATAAAAAAATTTACAGCAAATACGTATTTGCAAAACTGTTCATAACTTGTGAACCATTGATCGGTTATTTAAAATTTCATTATCGAACTGTTCATGTTAAAACTCATACATAATTATTATTTATAACATACATTAAAAAGAAGAACAATAATCAATATGGTTTAACCGATACCTATATATACCTACCTACTATATTAAAAAAAATTCATCTCTCTCTCTACAACATATATTTCTACACACTTGAAGAAAACAAATATACCTAAAAATTATAAATTTACAAAAAAAAAGAAATAAAAAATAATAGTACAAAATTTCATTTAATTTCTTAAAAAATGTATAGGTTGTTATTGTTTTTATGTGTAAATCAGCAGAACCAAAACCTAACCCCATAATACATACTAAATATTATATACGATCATAAATTTATATATCATATAGATATATATATATATTACAAAAAAAAAACAATAAACAAAAAAAATAAATAACAATTTTAACTCTTCATCGCATCACATTTCTGGCATAGAAATTTCATTTAATTTCTTTAAAAATGTATAGGTTGTTATTTGTTTTTATGTGTAAATCAGCAGAACCAAAACCTAACCCCATAATACATACTAAATATTATATACGATCATAAATTTATATATCATATAGATATATATATATATTACAAAAAAAAAACAATAAACAAAAAAAATAAATAACAATTTTAATTCTTCATCGCATCACATTTCTGGCTAGAGTATATATATATATACCTATAGTACTATACAGGCTATGCATACGGTATGGCAAAACTATGATGCCATGATCATTGTCATAACAACAACAAAAAATATGTAGACACATATGCATATTGTGTATAATTTTATGTAATAAGAATAACCTTTAAGTGCATTTTTTGTGTTAAATGCTGTTTGCATTTTGGTTATTATACCATATTAAACTATTGACAAAATTTCTATTAGTCCTTATTATTATAAATCAAAAAAATTGTTTGTTTTATTTATATTATTATTATTTTTTTTTTATTTTCCCTTATTATTTGCGAAGAAGACTTACATTAAATTAAAAAAATATATTTCATGCAATGGTATTTTTTCCTGCAAAGGTTCAGAATGGTAGACAGGGGTTAAAAAAGAGTACCAAAGCAATTTGTATACATATTGCAATTTGTATATGTGTTGGGGTGTTCCGTCGGACTTACAAACATCCAGATAAATGCAGAAAGTTATATATATATATATAATCTGCATATTGTATACAACGTAATTCCACAATTCGGCATTAGAATGTAATTTTCCATCCAATATTTAGAGATTGGTTTAGTGGTGGAAGCTCATCTTGCATAATACAGTTGAAAAATAATGATTTTAAAGTATTTTTTAATTTTATTAACTTCGAAAAATTGTAGAGATGTTAACATCACAAAAAAATACGAAAATTTTCAAATTTTTCAATTTGGTTTTATTTTGTTACTATCTTTTAGAATATTATTTTATAAACAAAGTTGAACAGTTGAAAAAACGTTGAAATCGGTCCAAAAATGATGATTTTCAAATATTCAATTTTTTCAAAATAATTTTATTTTGTTACTACTTTTTAGAATATTCATGAAACAAAGTAAAACAGTTAAAAAAACATTGAAATCGGTTGTAAAATGATGATTTTAGAGTATTTTTTCATTTTTATAATTTTGAAAATTTGTACCGATTGTAAGTCTGCTAATTGTACGAATATAATATTTTAAAGTTAAATAAGCGATTATGACAAAAACATTTTTAGCGATTATGTACCCTAGCGAAAATGTGTAATTTATAATTTTCAGAATTAAATCAAACTTTGACAGATAATACTTTTGAAAATTTTGAATATTAGCGGTTATATTATCTCGATTTATGTTAATATAAGCGGTCATAATTTGTTGGTTGCAGATTTTATCTGGATTTAAGCTTATATTGACATAAGCGGTTATAATTTGTTGATACGGCTTTAAGATGTCACAGTTAACATTTCTATTGTAATTCAACGGTTTATCATTCTAACAGATTTATATATGTTAATAATAAATTTGATAACATAAATGTCAAAATTCGCAAGACCACCTATAAATTATAATTATGTTAAACCATAGATATATAAAATATAGATTGGCAGTTAGAATGAAAATTTTAATCCACTTTTGATCAGCTGTTTTTGAAAAATCTGAGTTCAAATAATTTAGTTTCTACTGCAAATAATTCCCTTGAAAATGGAAACTTCGCACCAATGTAATATGAAAAGTTTTAGAGTAAAAGAAATATAAAATTTTAATAACTGGATTATTTTTAAAGTAAAATCTCCTCAATTCATCTAAGATAATTATTTTTAAATTTTCTTTTAAAAACATGTATATGGGTATATTCATACAAAATTCACAATAATAACAAATCAAAAAGTAAGGTTAAAAAAGATGTTTTGATACACGTATATGTATATTTATGTTCTTGACAAGAATTATATAAACAAAATTATTTAAATTGATACATGGGCTAATACAGTTTGATGTTAAACTAAATAAAATGACCAAGAGTGGGAAAAAATTCTTTTACTTTATCGTATACATTATATATTATTTTATAAAACTAAATTCACATAGACTCTATTATTTAGACATTCCCGTGAAATTTTATGTCTACATATATATTGATAATATTAAAACAAATTAGATGATATGTATACAAATTTATATTATTTATAAGTATTATTATTATTATTATTTAATATTCAATGTATATCTAATCACTTGTATTATATGTATGTATGTATATATTATTTATCATTCCCATCAAATTTAAAGTTTTCCCCTCTATTTTTCTTTGAAAACGTTTTCCAATGCTCTAAAATTGCAATTAATAAAATGAAATAAAATGATTTTCAAATTATCGTATTAGCGTAAATAATATATATAAAACAGAAAAACTATAAAAAATAATTTAAAAGTAAATTTGTGTAGTAAAAAATGTTAAAAAACAAAAAGAAAAAATTGAAAAGAATCTATTCTACAAAACCATCAAAATATTAAGAAACTAGCTTTGTAACCTGTCATAAATGATGGAAAGCAAAATAAATCCTAGTTTCTTTTTTGCTTTCATTAGATTCTTTATTCCGAAATTACAGTACTTATGTTTATATCACTTTTTATTTATTTTTATTTATGTTTATATTGGCCTAACACTAATCTTTTTTTTTTATATAACAGAAAAAGAAGTACCATACCAACAAATTTGTATAAAATGTTTGTATTTTTGTATGGTATACTCGTACTCACTTCCATTTAGTTATAATTCGTTAGTTGGGTTCCATTTAGTATAAATTATACCGTATTAGCGTTATTGTGGCCTCTGGGAGAGCAAATTTAAAAATGGGATCTTATTTTCATATAAATTTTGTCTTTTGTATAATGTATAGGAATCTTATTTTGCTATATGAATAAACTGTTATTATGGTATTGTGTTATTTTTAAAAAAATATTCAAAATTTTGTATCTAAATTGGTAAAATTTACAAAAAATACAAAAACATTTTCATCAATAATTTTTAATTTAAAAAAAAACAATGTTTTATTATCCGGCGTAGAAGTAGTGTTAATTATCCTACTCTACTTCTATCAAGTTCTATTGATTGAACAGTGAACCTGAACAGTGAAGTGAACAGTGAACACTTAACACTGAAAATAAAATAATATTTTTGAAATGGAGCATGCAGAACATACAGCAAATAATAAAAAAAAACAAAAAAAAAAACAAAAAAAAAACAAAAATAATTTTTTTTGAGTGAAGTGAATTACGCACACAATAATGACAAAAATAAAAGGTATAAGCAATAAAGTAGTATAATGTATAATATTATACAATACAAATATGCTGATACACATGTGTATTATTATGTATAGTTTTAAGTAATTAGAATAACCTTTGAGTGAATTATGTTTTTTTTTTGTGTTAAATGCTGTTTGCCTTTTGGTTATTATACCATATTAAACTATTGATTAAAATTCTATTAGTCCTTATTATTATAAATCAAAAAAATTGTTTGTTTTATTTATATTATTATTATTATTTATTATTTTTCCTTATTATTTGCGAAGAAGACTAACATTAAATTAAAAAAATATAGTTCATGCAATCAATTTTTCCTGCAAAGGTTCAGCATGGCAGACAGGGGTTAAAAAAGCACCAAAGCAATTTGTATATATATGCGTTTGTATACATATGCAATTTGTATATGTATTGGAGCGTTCCGTCGAACTTACAAACATCCAGAAAAATGCAGAATAATATATATATAATAGCTGTTAAATTTATAAAATCAAATCAGCTGAGTTGAAATATTGAAAGACATATGCTCATTTTTGGCTGAATCTGACATTTAATAGTTAATATGATAATGTATTAGAGAGAAAGAGAAAGCACTACCAAGCTGCCAATCTATATTTTATATATCTATATGTTAAACAATTTCACTATAAAAATTTAAAATCATTGAAAAATTTATTTCAGTATTTCTATCACCGTAGATTCGATTTTGAATTCAATTCATTAGCACAAAAATTGAATTGTACTAAAAAACGATTTCTAAAAAAATTTTTGATATTGTTTTTTATATTGATTTTGATATGTTTTTTTGATAAATTTCATTTTTAATTTAACTTTAGTACAAAAATTGTTATTTTATTTGGAAAATTTAAACAATTTATATTATTGATAAAAATATTTTCTATTAAAATATAATTTTAAAAACCATTTTCCTTTTCACAATTTAATTTGAAGGTGAAATAAAAAAAAAACAACAAAAAAATAGATACATCTATAACTGTAAAAGTAATCTCAAAGAACTCTTATAGAAATATATCTATGAAAAATTTTAAGTTGAAAACTATACTATTTCAAAGGATAGATAGTTCTTATTCCAAGTTTCTTGTTTAGATTTTATAATTTTTTATTAGAAAATATAAAAATTATAATAACAGAGAAGATAGAGAGTACTAGAATTTAATTATTTTTTTATTGATTTAATAAAAAATTTCAACTATCTACTCCCGCTTTGACATACAAATTGTTATTGTTTATTAATTGCAGCGTAATGAGAAAATGAAATTTGTTCGTTTGAAGACATCTGATGCTTAGTTTTTTTTTTTGTTTTTGTATCGAAGTATTAAAAAATGGATTTTCTTTAATTTTTTATTAATGTAATAAAAAAAAAGAAAAATAAAAAATTAAATTTAAAAAATGTGAATTTTGAAAAATTCGTTAATTTAGAAAAAAAAAAAACATGTTTTTGACATAATATTAATTATTTTTTCATTTTATTATTATATTATCAAGTGGTACAGAATTTTGTGAGTGATACAGAGTGTTCGTTCAACTGGTGATGGGTGAGGTATTTATTGTTGTTGAACATTTTTTATTACTGTAATAAAATTTAATGAAATTTTCTGTTTTTTCGGGTGGGTTGCGATATAGTAACGCACCGATATCTGTTGGATTAAACTACTATAACGACATGAAAACATTGTAACGAAAACGTAATAATACGACACGTACCTACTGGACTGATACAAAAGTACAAAAGTATGAATTACTTATTACAGAAACACTACAACTACCTAATGACAAAGCCATGCAGACAGTACGAAACATTTTAATGAACCATGCTGTATGGGACTACATTTAAATGGAAAAAAAGAAGAAAAATATTGAATTTTATTATTTTTTCTTTAAATTGGAATTTTTATTTATTTATTTATTTATTTAACATTGGACCTACAGATTAATCTGCAGACCAACTACAGGCCTACAGAAAAAAAAATAATTATATTGGAATTTTTATTATTTTTATTTTTTAGTATATTAGAAATTAGAATAAGTAAAATTAAATTTAAATAAATATATCTACAGATATTCACAGGTAAAAAGTCTGTACACTAAAATGTGCAGTGAAAATAATAAAAGAAAATTAAATGAAATATTCAGATAATGGATTTGGGATTTGCATTTTGTTACATTATCTGTTGTGGATATTAGTTTAATGATTATATAGTGGCCAGCCAGTTTTGATATATAGTTTTTGCATAATACCATTTACTAGATCAAAAGGTGAAGAAGAGCCTTAAATTATCATATGTTGGATGACTAAAGAATAGTTAAGAAATTACACTATACTGGACCACAAAATAACCATCAATTAGACAGTCAATCGAAAAGCTTCAGATACAGTTGGGGTTAGGACCCTATATTAAAAAACGTAATATATTAGACACCAGTGGGTTTTCATATACAATGTTTTATTATTATGTAATTTTTTACACCATACGATCAGAAGTAGAAGATAAGTTTGTAGTGATTTTGTGTCCAGAATTGTTGATAAAAGAGTAACTAAGAAAAGCGCACTAGCTAGCAGATCCATCAATAATGAGTTAGACTATCGAAACGTATCTAAGAAAGCACAATTTCAAGAGCACAAAATAATCATCAATTGAGGAGACCACCGACTAATTTAAGATAGAGTTGGGTCTCTATCTTAAAACGTAGTATGTTAGATACAAATCGAGTTTGATATATAATTACTTTGTATGATAAAATTTATCAGATCATTCTAAATCAGAAGCGGATATATAGATCCTGGAAAGATTATATGTCGGGGGAAAATGGTTAGAGAGTAACGACGAAACCACAGTACACCAGACTACAAACGAGACATTTAATTCACTACATATTAACACGTATGCTTATAAATTCCGCCATATGTCGCATGAATGGGGTTACAGGCCAGAAATGATCATCTCTTCTTTTCTTCTTTACACGGTTCAAAATGGCCAGAGATTCAAAGAAACACTTGAAGCACTAAAATTATGAATGTTAGACAAATTAGGTGGTGTTTTTGCATCACGGGGACTATGAACAGGTCCACATAAATTAAGAAAATGATTACTATTAATAATTTTTTTGAAAAATTGTTTAAAGTATGTTTTAACAGGTGCTGAAATTACTAAAATT
The DNA here is from genome assembly GCA_963942445.1 of Argyra leucocephala. Lineage (NCBI taxonomy): Eukaryota > Metazoa > Arthropoda > Insecta > Diptera > Dolichopodidae > Argyra > Argyra leucocephala. Next base: position 137,209,928 of record OZ012680.1, read on the forward strand.
GTAATGCAGCGTTTAATTAAAACTGATGGTTCTGCAAATATAAATAAAAATTCAGTTTTAAATCAAACAACCAATTTTACTTTTGAATAGTGCTCTACTCAAATTCCAGAAATCTTCAAAATAATATCAAATAGAAATTCACATTTAAGGGCTATACTAAGTAAATGCCTAAACTGCAATGTAAATGCCTAGATCTTTTTCAAAACTATTTTTTCTATTAAAACTAGGTCAACACCACCAAGGTTTAGCACACTCTGTACATTGAAAAAACAAAATGTGTAGATTATTTTGTTATTTTATTTTTGAATTATGAGCGAACTTTAAAGGCACAATAAAATCGGTTAATAAATCACTCAAAAGGTGAGAGGTAACGAATTTTTTTTTTTTTGTTATTTTCTTTGTTTTTCTTTTTTTTTTTTTGTATATGTCATCCTATATTAAACTTTTATACCGTTCACAAAAATTGTTTATAAGTTTTTCTTTATTTTTTTTGTTTTTATACACACACATATACATATGTGTGTGTCTTTTTTATTTATTTTTTTGGATTGTAGATGTGTGATATTTCTTTGTTCTAAATTATAATAACAAAAACAAAAAAAAAAAAAAAAAAAATGTGAAAAGCGAAAAAGAAAATTTTGTGTTGCTTGCGTTAACTTTTTAGAGATCTTTTTTTTTGTTGTATATGAAAGTGAGTGAAAATATTTAAAGTGAAAATGAAAAAAAAAATTTTTTTTAGATATTGTGGCGGCGGCAAGGTGTCTAAAAAATAATATTGACTCATAATTCGTTATTTAAGTTTTTAATAAAAAATTTTTGAATCCAAACTCAGTACTCTATATATCGTATATAAAAATTACTCTGTATATCGTATATCGTAAATACCGAAAATCCTAAAGTTGATTTATGAATCTTCTGTTTTAAAAAAATTATTTAAGCTTAAAAATTAACGAAATTTGTTAAAGCACACAAATATTACTACAAGTGCTATGTTTAGAAGATAGTTCGAAATTAATTGAAAACTGAATTAAAAACTGAGCTTGTCAATTAATGGAGTAGAAAAAAATTTGGTATGAATTTTATTACAGTAAATATTATTATACTGAATTTCTCTACTACTGATTAGATTTAATGCCACATTATTCTACTAATTTAATTTAATTTTAATTTATTTATTATACGACAAAAATAGATTCTGTCTCCAATATAAAAAACCCGCTACTTTTGCCATTATTCTGATAGATGGCACAAGTGATACTTCGTGGGATAACAATAGTAGACTTTTGTATTGATTGAAAACTGAAAGTTAAGTCTCAAAGCTACAATATCTGACTTATGCCGAAGCCCAAATAACCAAGTGAAGTGAATATATTATATAATTTTATATATATATATATATATATATATATATATATATTATTTTAAAATTGGGATTTCTATGTAGACGTAATCTTTTCAGATATTTTGTGCTTACCCTTTTATTATCTTAAAATTGCAGATCTATGTACTTGGTGAACGCTATTATTGCTTTAATGTCAATGACAAATTTCGATAGATGGCGATCGATAGATGATCAAGCAAAATGTATGTACCAAACTCTCTCAATGAAATTTAATTGGTCTCATTTATATTATATTCATTAAAAATGTTATGTAAAGCCGACCCACACCCCCCAAATGCTTTTGGCTTAACATTTATATCTCTAAACAGATTAATATAGTAAAACAAAGGCTATCGACCTCTCATACAGATCAACAGATCAGATGACACAAGAAGACTGAAAAGACTAAAACCTCACTACCTAGTCGAATGAAATAAAAATATAAGGGAGAAGAAATATTGATTAAAACCCAAAATGTAAACCCAAATAGGTTTTGCTTTTTAAGCATATTTTCCAGCAATAATTTATTCAATATTGAAATGAGATTGTGGTTCGCTGTCAAAATCTAAAGGTTGTCAAAATAAAAAAATATATATATATATATGTCCACCTAAAATTTTAAATTAAATTATTTAAATTTAATATGTTGAACCCACATTTGACAGAATTATTATTGCAAAATATTGCCCCATTTTCATTGACACCATTTTATTTAAATTTATAAGTCAAGATTAACTCATTGTGTTTTAGAGAGGATGACAATATGGTGAAAAGAAATTAAAATAAATTATTTCATATGCTAAATTTATTTTGAACAATTCTTGCGGACCAATACTGAACGCGGAATATCGTGACAAATATAGATGTATTCGAGTGTAGATCTGTATAGACCAAATGATGTATACGAGATAGTTAGTAATGTACTGTAATGAGTAATGATTAATATTATGAATATTGTATTTGTCGGAAACAATTTTTTTTGTTTTTATTTTTTTTGAACAATTTTTTGCGAACCGATCGATACCTAGTGTGCAATATCGTCATCAAATTTGGTTATAGAAAATATATTCAAGTGCAACCTGATTGACAAAGTAATCTAAATAATATTGTAAGCCGGTTGGCAAGATAATATAAATAAAATATTGTAAGCCGGTTGGCAAATTGACTAAAAATAAGTTTATATTGTAATGCCATGCCATTGTATTGTTATGCCATTGTATTGCAATGCCATTGTATTGCAAGGGGTGTGCGAATAGATAGCTAGGTAGTTAGAAGTGGCCATTCCAGTTACTTCTGGAGAATTTAATTGTGCCCCTTTGATACCACAACTCGAGTGACCTATTTCTTGTTATTGGTTGTTATAGGGGGTTATTCAGTGCGAATAAAGACGTATATTTTGTTGTTTGTCATGATTAAATTTTATTATTTTTTGAATATAATCCTACACAAGAGTATATAAGTATAATATGTATGAGATAGTTAGTAGTAATTTTGTTTAATTATTAATATTAACTGACTTTTCAGGCTCAAAATATTGTTAGAAAATATTTGCAAGCCAAGATCGCTGATAAAAAGAATGCTTAGATTGGAATACAATTTTTAATTACTATTTTGCCTAATCAAATTATTTTATTTATTTACAAATATTAATTTTTAAATATATTATATAATCTTCCGATACACACAATATTTATATTAAATTATACTATATATGTTAATTTGTCTTTAATCCACCCTATATGCTCCAACGATGGGGTAACAGGACAGGTGATGATGATAATTTAAGTATATATAGAATGAAAAATATTACTGATGTGATCATTTAAATTTTAGTAACATTGTATATAGTTGAAAAGTTATTCGGTTTTACTATCATAAAATAAAATCTTAAAGAAAATTATTTTTTTTTATCTATCTTCGCTTTCTTTACTTCATTTTATTTCAACGTTTTTATTTTTATTTTTGTTTGTTAAATTTTACTTAAGGCTATACGTAAAGAGAAATCGTTGAAAATATGAATCAAAAAGGGAATGAATGAAATCAGCTTTTTGTTTTTCATATTTACTTTGGTATGTGTATACATACACTATATTATATATATAATTAATATATAATATGTATGTATATTATATAGTTAATATATTTTTATAAATTATGTATTTAAAATGTATGTATATATAATATACATAATATAATATATATATTTAATATATTTGAATTTATGCACAATGTAATTTGTATGTTTAACAATTTTTGTGACTTTTAAATGGTTTTAAATTTTCTGTTGTTTTTACAATTTATGAAATCCTGAGTGAATTTTATGTCCTTAGTGTTCTGTGATTTATAACGTTGCTGAATTTAACGGTGTATTTATTTATGTATAAGTAAAGTATATGAAAATTTATTCAATGTACCTACATCATAATATATGTAGCTTTAAAATAATGGACAATCCTTTATAATATAAATAAATTACATTCTTCTTCTTATTTCTTAAAATGAAAAAATAAATAATAATAAAATAAAATAAAAAAATAAAATCAAAACAACAAAAACAAAAAAAAAAAATATAATTTAACGTTTCGCTTTGAATATTAACTCCTCATGATTTTATCAGTGGAAATTCGAATGCAATGAAATTACTTGTAATAGTAAAAGTATACATATAACATGTAGTTATATATATATATATATATATATATAATATTATATCCTTTTTAAGTTTTTATTCAACACTGACAAAATTTAAAAGTTAAAGGTAGAATAAAACTTTTATTTTTTCCAAAAAAATATCCTTCAAAAAATAAAAAAGATAGAACTGAAGTTAATTTAATTGATATTCCTTCAGTCCTTGCAAATAAATATTTTCGGTATCAAGGACTCTTTAAATTCAACTAAAATTTTTATCACTCTTGTTCATTTTGTTTGGTAAATGCCAAATAAATTAATTGACATTAAATAGAAAATAGTTAATTTAAAATTATAATTTTCTAATTATTTAAGTGAGAAAATTTATGTAGCTTTTAGATTAAAAAATGGTTCTTGTAAAACTAAGAAAAATTTTTGCTCTAAGATTTATTAAAAAGTTTTGAAGTAAGTTTGTTTTAAAATAAAAATCTTGATATATATTTATTTAAGTTTTTAATAATTTTAAATAACTTTTGTAAATTAAATTCAAAAATTTGAATGTCATGGCGTCGGCTGATAATAAACTCCATACGCCATCAGTTCGGTTTTGAGTAAACACGATTTTAAGTTTAAAGTTATTTAAAACAAAAAAAAACTGTACGATAGAATTTTTTGTTAATATTTATTTTGTTTTTTGAATTAAAAAATTTCAAGTCCCACGTCTTTTAATTTATAATATTTATATACATTTTTATTTTTTGAAGTCGATTCTCAAACGATCCATATATCCACTTTATTAAGCAAGTTGATTTCAGTTCATACACATGGGTCAAAGTTACCTGAATATGAGTTATTTTATCACTAAATTTTACAAATAAATAAAAATTCCAATATGGATATGGGAGATTTCAGAAACAAGCAGATTTTGACATTAAACTTTATACAACCCACTTATCTCAAAAATTGGCGTATGGGTGATTTTATAACTAACAAAGTCTTACAAAAGTAGATTATGAGTCAATCTGAAACTGAATATCTCCGAAACGGTAAAAGATAGTGAAAAACGGTTCGGGCAAAAAAAAAGAGCATGTCCGAAAACCAAAGAATCTGCCAAAAAAATTAAAAATGATTTATGGAGTCATATAAAAGCTTATTAGCCACAAATAACCTCATAGTTTATGAATAATTACATATTTGTCTTTTCATCAACAACAAAATTCATAATTCATTGCAAATCTGTAATAGAAGTTGAATAAAAAAGGATAAAATTTTTTTTCTAGATTTATCCTTTATGACGTTTTAATTTGAAATAGTCTGATACAAATAACTGAGTACTAATTAATTGTAAGAATGTAATTTACCACATATTTAGGTAGCAGTTTGCAAATGTTTTATGTGTATAATACTTACTTATACTGCGAGAGTGACAACTCCATCTATTTGAGAAAGGGGGGACATTAGTCAAATATATTACTGTCAAATTAAATATTCGGTCAAGCCCATTGAAAGTCTATTACTAGACCAAAGCTTAATACAATTATTGATTGTGCAATATATCTAGTAGGGTTAGTAAAATACAGCCGCCATCTTTGATTACAGAAATGTTAACAAAAATAAACTAAACCAAAGAAATGCTGTTAATAGAAATGTAGTTAGTAGTAATTAATACATAATGTCAAAAACTATGCTTCGATTAAAAATACTTTAAAAAGTTAGGCCGATATCAAAGCCAAAAAAATAAAAGTTGGTAATTATAGTCTAGTAGTACGTAATTGCTTTTCAATAGTTAAAATACTTAATTGACGATCAAAAGAGTTAAAATTAGAATTTACTTCATACTAGTGATTGGCTCGAATCTGCCATATTCGGTAATTTGGAAGTGAATGTGGAGCAAATCAACTTTCAACCATCATTTAATGAAACCTAAAGAAGGATTTCTTTTGCTTACTATTTTATCAAAATATAGTTAAAAATAAATTTAGGTTCAAGGTCAAATTTAGGGTCATTATCCCGAGATTTAATAGTAGAATGCTTGAAAGTGAATATCCATTTAATTGATAGTTGAACCAAACTGTGTGATTAGCATTTCTCCTACAAAAGGTAGGAGATTTAGAGATTTTCATTTTCAGTACATTTTTTGAACATCAAGAAGTGAAATATTGTTTATATCGTTTTTTGGGTTTTAGAAATTTTGATGAGGAAGATATAGGAATAAAACTATAAAATTATGCGGTCTTATGTGACAGCCTTGAAGAACTCTAGAAAATGCTGAGTATTGGTCACTAAATAAAACTGAGTACTCACAAGAAGAGAAGTAAAAATCAAACCAATTACGACTCAAAAACCTATGATTTTAATTTCATGTTCAGAAATTTTTGTGACCACTGACCAACTTCGGACTCCATCTCCATCTCCATCTTTGTTTTCAGTGTCTATAGTTTTGGTTTTTGGCTCTTTGATGATATGATTCAGATCTGTAGAGCACAAACAAGAGTATGATTGTTTTATAAATTTACGCATTGGTGTTTCGAGTTGGGAGCTTTATTAAAATCTGAGCTGTTTTGACAAAATTATACCACCAATATGTGTTAGGATTTGTTACTTAACACGTTAAAGGAGGCTTTTTTAATTTTTTTTTTAATAGAAAAACCACTTGTTCAGTTTTAGCTGGAGTGTTAAAGTCAATATTTTTGAACGATATTTTTTAAAGTTTTTATTTTTCCTAGAGGTTTCCAATTATAGTTCGTTTCAATTGTATAGCTAAATATTTATCTGGTTGACTACATATTTGTATATTGATTGTACTTCAACTATTTTGATAAATAAATATTCAAAATATTGTAGATGTTGTGGTATAAACTTGCAGTACCGTACTTAATTAAGCATGAAAAGATGATTCTACCTAAGTTACTGTCAAGAGCATAAACAAAAAAAGTAAAATTTATATTCACTTGATTTTTCTTCCTTTAGCTTTGTACGTTAAGCGTTTGTCAATTATACTACTTTATCAATTTACTTGTTTCTGTTGGAAATATTTTTAAAATTGTGCAGAATAGTTGAGTTGTCTATGAACAATTTGTTTACTTCTTTATACTGACAGATGTATATTCTAAAGTTTATGTTAACATTTTTTTAATCAAAGGTGGTGATGTTTTACTAACCCTGTTGATAGATGATGATTGTACAATCAAATATTGCAGCAATTCATCTGATAATAGACCTATCATATGCTTGCTCTAAATAGTCATCTGACAGTTATAAATAAATAACTTTACATAATAGTACTAGCTTAACAAAATGTATTTAAATACTAATATAATGTAGGTATTTTTAATTTTTATTTAACATAACCGAATTTTGTAGCTAAGTAAATCATTTTATAACAAAACAAATTTTGTGAAAATAACTAATGTGCCTTAAATGGAAGCAATTTAACATTTAATATGGAAATACGGTGTACACAAACCCTTACAAGAGTAGGTACATAGTTCTTTACTTTAACTTTAATTAATTTTGAATCAGAAAATATTTTGAATATCCTGGTAATCTATTATTTATTTTTTTCAGATATTGTACTGACCAAATTTATTAATAGTGTTCAGTAGATTGATTCTTGAATAAAATAGCCTTCCTACAATGGTAAAATTTTGCTAATCCGAATTTGTATTTCCTATTTTGCCTAACTAACATTCATTTCAATTCAATTATCAATTCTAAAAATTCCAAAATAAATTTATTTTACTTTTACATACTATAAATATGTATATTCTACTTCAGACTAGGTCCATAAATTTTAAATTTAAATTTTACGTTGTAGCTAAATACTATTTTTGAAAATCATGAACTAAAAACAAAAATTATTATTTAAAATTTTATAGTTTTCGCCGATAAATTTCCACATATATATATATATATATATGTATATTTAATTGCATATCATTTAAAATTTACGACTTTTCACAGCTAAAATAAAAATCACGAAATTTTCCCAAAACCAATTTTTGTCTTTACTCCTCATACACAAATCCAAAAAAAAAAAAAAAAAAATGAAACAAAAATTCATGACCTAAGAACTGAAAAAAACACGAAACAAAAACCAAAATAAAATTCTAAAAAAAAAAAAAAAAAATAACGCCATTACCATAATAATTTCCATTGACACTAAAAACTAATTATATAAATTGATCCACCCTTTATATCCCTGTTATGATACACAAACAAAAACCATAAAAAGAATAGAAAATGAAAAAAGAAAAAAAAATCAGATAAAAAATAAACGAAAAAAATTGCAAGGGTATTGTTTCGGCTTCCACCTTGTTAATATTCCTTAATTTATATATAACACATATATATATATATATATATATATATAACTATATTGGAGCATATCTTTGAATCCAACCCCAAAAAAAAAAAAAAACAGAAAAAATAATAATAAAAAAAAAAGAAAATCCTAAACTGAAAAAAAACTTATGACACTAAGTGCTGAATAAAGTTTCAATACATTTTAGTATTTCCATACTGTTGAGCAAAAATATAAACCGTAACATAAATTTTCATATTTGTAACACTATAACTGTAAATGAACATATACAATGTATTATTAACAAAAATTACAATCCCTCTCTCTCTCTCTCTCTCTCTCCCCCTCACTACCTAACTCTTTCTATATAGAAAATTGCGTACCACTAAATTATGCTGTTGTTGCTGTATATTGTGTTGAAATAACTGTTTAATAGAGGGAACCAAAAACTAATGAAATTCAAGTCCTTAACAATTACTACCAGTTATGTGAAATAAAAAAAAAAAACAGAACAGAACAAAATTATGAGCTTATTGTCTGCTTTGATTTCGTTTTCATCTCTAATGTATTTCTTCAATGCTCTAAATGTCAAAATTACTGAAATATAACAGCAAAACATCTGTCAGATAAGCTGTTTGTACAAAACATCTGTCAGATATACTATTATTAAAACATATACATATGACTACTTTACGAGTAACAAATTTGGCATATGATTTTAATCACTGACAAGTATTTTGTACAATCTGAAATAACATTATATCTGACAGATATTTGCATAAAACATCTGTCAGATTTACCGTCTCTATGATTACTTTGCGAATAACGGATTTGGTATAATGATTTCAATTACAGTATATCTGACAGACATTTTGTACAATCTGAATAACAGTATATTTGACAGATATTTGTAGAAAGTATCTGTCAGATATACTGTGTCTATGACTTTTTTGCGCATAACGGATTTGGTATAATGATTTTAGTACTCACAGTATTTAGTAACTGACAGTGTTGGATGTGTTTGAACAAACTTAAATAACAGTACTGATAGATGAACAGTATATCTGACAGATATTTTGTACAAAACATCTGTCAGATATACAGTGACTAAAATTATTATGTCAAACAAAACATCTGTCAGATATACAGTGACTAAAATTATTATGTCAAACCACGTTATTCGGAAAATAATCATATATTTTGTAGTTCAGTCTTTTCAAACTAGAAATTTATATTTTATTTAAGATGTCCACTACCGATTACATAGTACAATAAAGTGATATTACAAGAATAATCGATAAAATATTTAAGATGGGCCTGAATCTGAAACACGTGGAAAAGTACATATTCCGAACAAAAACAATCAACTAAGAACCAAATTCAGCAATATGTATTGGCTTACGAGTGATGTAAAATCGATATCACTTGATAACAAGCTGATGCTATATATCAATCCTAATGCCAATATATATATATATGGTTTTGAGTTATGGGAAACCATTAGTAACTCTAACATTTAGAATTTGAAAATATTGAAAGTATAAACGCTCTTCGCAAATGGGTTAATGCTCACAATGTTACATTTCTAACCATGTGCTCCGTTAAATAAATGGTAACAAAAATTAGTAAGAGATATATCATACAATATAAAACCCCACATTCCGAAAGGAATAAGGACCTGTAGTTGGCCTGTAGATTAATCTATAAATTAATTAATAAATAAATATCACAAAAGACTACTTCTACGTCCAAACTGGATGTAAGCTGATCTATTGAATACCATTCAAGAAGATTAACTCGCGTCAATTCTCAGACCTATTCCAAAGATTTTAAATAATAAAATTAACAAAAAACTAAAAAGTCAACAAATTTGAATGAAAAGTATTCTTTCAGAGTCTAACCAGAAATTCTTTAATTTAAAAAAAAAACTTTAGAACCCGTTATTCGAGTTGTAGAAGAGCAGCAGAAATATTAAAAAACAAATATTATATAATATACCACATACATTTCTCTGTGTCAGTCTGTTTCACTAAAATATACGTTGCAGAATTTAAAAATATACAAAATAGAGTCATAAAGGACCTGCAATCTACCTGTAATCTACTTAAAAATTAATACAAGCCATTACATATAAAATAGTATACACTAACACAACACTTCAACAAACTGCAGAGGTTCATCAACATAATACAAGAAATGTGTCTGCTTGTCGAGCCTGAAGAGTACCAATAATCACTCTGTATGAGTTAATCCTCTTTTTAAGAATAATAAAACAAACAAAGACTTTGATCGTAGGTGTAATATAATTTTTACCGTTATTCTATCAAAATTTCAAACTCACATTTCTAGTGAAATTGGCCCCAATTTGTTGTCTCGGCATTAATGTCCAGCTGAATAAATTTAATTAAATGAAATTCTTTACATTTTTTTTACCTATACAAATTTTTACCAAAATTGTCAAAAATTTAAAAACTTTAACGAATAAAATATTGATAACAGTATATTGTTTTTTTTTCAAACCTTAAGGTATAAAATACACATAAAAATAAACTCTGATAAAAAATAGTTACCAATTCCAAAAAAAAAAAAAAATTATAATAATATGCTCAATAATCACAAGAAATATTATAATTTCGTGTAATAACCAAAAATGAAATTACTGTACATATGCTAAAGAATAATATTATCCTTTTCGTTTTTAAATTTTGTTATCCTTCTATTTTTTTTTTTTTTGTTTTTTTTGTTCTTTTTTTTTTTTTGATACGTCTACTCTTGTATTCTGTTTATTCACGTTTTTATTCTAATAATTCTGAAATTATTTCGATTTATAATATTTAATATCAAATGTGTATATGGGTGTGTGAGTGTGCGTATATAAATATATTGTATGTATGTATATGTAAGTCAATGTGAAAATGAAAACACCTCAATAATTTTTATATTAAACGCAAAGAAAAAAAAAAAAAATAATTGAAAACAAAACTAAAACAAAACCTCAATTTTTTATGTTATTTTCTCTTTCGTTTTTCATTTTTTGTTGTTATTTTTGTTTTTTTTCTTTCTTACAGGAATTCTGAATCTTGTTGCCTGTCACTTATCAAATATCATAAAAATTAACCTTTACATAAAGTTGTTTTTTTTTAAATGAATATTGTATATAATAATATTATATATAATGTTATGTATATAATATAATGTATATATAAATGTCTCTTAAATAATTTCTCCCACTCTTTTCATTCTCATATACTTACATTTTTTTAGAGTATCATATTTTTATTTATTATCATGTCATGAATACGAGAAGGAATTCTGCTCTTGACCTATACAAGGAGAAACATTTTTCTAGGATTAGAAAATTTCCTCTACCTATATACATATATTATATTATGTACTTTTGTCAATGTAGTAGAGAAAATGTAATAAAATTTTATTATTTGATTTTATATAGAAGAGAAAAGAAAATATGAAAATGAGCGAATTTATTTATGAATGTAGTAGTAGTGATTAAGGTTTGTTATTTTATTTTTAAAATCATATGAGAGAATTTTATAACTTTATTTTAATTTATATTTAAGGCGAAAAAAAAAAAATAAGAAAAACAAAATAACAAACAATTCATTACTTTTTGAGTGTGTAAGTTAGTGGGTGGGTGAACAGTAGTTAAATGGGTGAATGAATGACTAACTACAATATACTTGTAGTAAATCCTTTTCACTTCAATGTTGTTTATTTTTTTTATTATTTTTTTAACGTTAAAATTAATTCTAAAATATTCATAAATTCATGTAACAAAAAAAAAAAAACAAAAAAAAAATATAGCAAAGACTATTTACAGTTATTTTCTTGTGTTACTGTTATTTTTATAATAGTATATCGTTACTCATTCACGTTTTTGTTTTCTTATTTATTAATTTTTTTTGTTTTTTCTGGTTTTCTGCGTATTGTTGTTTTTATTATTTTATCGTTAGAAATTGTTTTGTTTTTTCTCAATGTTAAAATAACGATCAAAAATAAAAAAAAAAAAAATATCAACAAATAATAATAAATTTAATTGTTCTTTCCTTTTTAAGAGATGTGACATTTATTATGTAAATGTAAATATGTATTTAAATTGTTTCATAATAGAATTGTAAATTTTATTGCAAGTTGAATTTTTTAATAATTCAAAAATTTTGAATAAGTTTAGAATAATTAAGTTGAAAAAGCAAATTTGAATTATTTTACAGTTATACATTTAATATTTAATTATAAATTTACTTGATTAATTTACTTGATTTAATTGGTAAGAGGTACTGGTTTAGCTGAGTATTAATTTCAAGATTTGAGTAACAATTTGAATTTAGGGTGCCTAGTCTACCATAGATAGATGTTTGTGTGTATATAGTATATAGTAGTATATAGGTTTTATGGAATAATATTTATTTATTTATTTAAATATAGTTTATCTGCATTTTAATATGTAACCAAACGTTCAGGTCCTTTCCAATTTCAATATATGGGCCTATTTTTTTTTATTGTCATTTATTTCATCCCATAATGATCTATCAAGCATTTTGCTTTAATAAGTACAATTCATTTCAAGATTAACAATTTGAAGACCTAGTCTACTAGAGATAGATGTTTGTTTATAGTATATATATATAGTATATTTTAGTATATATATGTGTTATGGAATAATATTTATTTATTTATTTATTTACAGTTTATCTGCGTTTTTATATGTAACTAAACGTTCAGGTCATTTACAATTTAAAGATGTGGGCATATAATTTTTGATGTCATTTATTTCATCCCATAATGAAAACCTATCTATATTAAGCATTTTGCTTTAATAAGTATAGTCCATTTTAAGATTAACGATTTGAAGACAAATAATTTGAATCTAGCGGGCCTAGTCTACTATAGATAGATGTTTGTTTATAGTATATATATGTTTTATGAAATAATATTTATTTAATTATTTATATGTATATAAGTTTATCTGCATATTAACATGTAACTAAACGTTCAGGCCCTTTCTCATTTCAAGATGTGGTCATATTATTTTTTACTGTCATTTATTTTGACGAAATGACACAGCTAGGGTACTGGAATAGATCAAAAATGCATATATAAAGCATTTTGCTTTAATCGGAATTCCAACTTGAGACGTTTCGGTTGAACCAAAAGCAAATGTTGTACCTACTGCAACACCCAGCGTGTTCTGGAATAATAATTGAGATTTTTTTAATTCTTATAAGTTTGTTTTTAGTGAAAATTTGCTCTTGGAGAATATTTTTTTTTATTGTTGTTGTGGATTTATTGACAGCAGTTGTCATCAAAAAAAAAAAAATTATCCAAACAAAATTGTATTTAAAAAGTATTTTTCAACAAAAGCAGTTTCGCAAAATGAACCAATTTGCAAAATTTCCTTTGACAAAATTTAACACTTTACAAAAAAAAAGCATTTACAAAAACAAATCAGAAGAAATTAAATTTACAGAAAAAATGTAAATAAACAGCTATTTCCAGTGTAAATAACCTGTTTTCATTTTACCAAAGTTTAAACAAAATTAAACAAACAAATTAAGAAAAAATTAAATAAAAACAGATTAATTTGTATGCCATACAGAGTACTGCCCCCAAATTGATTTTACATCATTTAAACCGCGGTTATGGTTAAGTCTTTCTTTTACTTTATCGAACATAGGGACATATGCTAACTATCGATCGGAATACATTTGATCAAAACATTCCCAAAACTTGTTATGTTTGAATTTTTGTAGAGTGTAGACACTATACCACAAAATTAAAATTTCATTGTTATATCATGTTTTTATTGTTTAAACCATCGAACTTATATACTTTGTTGACATATAATAATATCTCAAACTGTGTTTACATGTATTAATCTACTCAAAATACGTTTACATGTAGTAATCTACTTAAACCACGCTTACTTACATTCATGTACGCTTCTAACATTGATAATGGATTAAGTTTATATCATTCATCCGTTAGTTCATACCGCTATAAGAACTTTGATCCAATTATTTAATTGGATTTACTCTATAACTATAGGAAACACAAATTATAGTTACTTTTAAGCTTAAGTTTAATATCTCAAATGAAATGAATTAGTTTTGATTGTCAAATCCAATGGACTCTATACGCTATGTCAGTAGTGAAAAGTGTATGCCTAATGACATTATAACAAAAGACTAGGGGCTCCTGTTGAGTAATTATAATTCAAGTTGGATCCAAATTTAAAATTTCATTGTATGTAACTAATAATAATAACTGATTAGTTTGTTTTTGTTTTTTATTTTAATAAGAACTCACATATATAATATGCATAATATATTTGCATGAATAATAAAACCACATGAGTAAAAATTTTTCAACTGTGTGCGCATTATTGTTTTATATACAACTTATTTATATATTAGGAGTTCATTAAATAAAATCGAAATAAAATGAAGAGGTGTCTGCTGCGCAGGTCCTTAAATGCTTGTCAATTATAATTATAGATAGTGTTGTTGTATATAAAAGTAATACTAAATATCATAATCAAGTTGATGATTAAAATACTGAAATTGACGTACCATACGAACCAAACATAATATGTAAAATTGTTACTCAGTTGGGATGAAATGTTCATTGAATATAGAACTATAAATTTTTTCTTATATAATAATTCCTGTAACAAAATAATATACTGTAAAAATCAATTTGAGACGTATAGTTAAGTAAAAATATTATCTGACACTCAACATTTTTGCCAGCTCTGTTATAAATTAAATTCTGTAAAGTGGATGAAAATTGTTATAGTTTTATTGTTTTAAGTTTAACTATTGTTAATTATTTTTTTTATTTATTACTTATTCTAAGCAAAAGTAGACCCCATACAATTAAAAATGTTCACTACCTCCATCCACCTACATACATTATATATTACTACTTAAATAAACAAATAAATAACTCAAATAACATTTTCAATAAATAATCATTAATTTAAATAAATAACAAATTTCAGAAAATTAATTATCTACTAAACAAATGTATATATATATATATCAATATAAAATAACTAAATATATAATATATATTATCTATAATGTAGATATAAATTAAATTTACATTGTATTTATTTACCATTTTATTTATTTACAGCAAAAACATCATTGTGTGATATATACGATTTCTATATAGAAAAACCAAAAAAAATCTGTTTTACTGTATATATATATAATATAATTAAATATGCTATTATTTAGAATATTGCATAATACAAAAAAGTGAATCATAAGTAAATGGTAAATGATTAACAAATAAACAAAAATCAAATTCAAATAAAAAACATAAAATTAAATTAAATATTAAAAATATACCTACCACAAAATTAAAATTACAGTTTATTACTGAATAAATCATTTTAAAATTAATTATTATACCGTTAATATAAATTGTACTAATTTATAATAATATAGAAAAATAAATATAATAATAAACAATAAAAAAAAAAACAAAATAAACCACAAAATTTTTTAAAATTTAACAAAAAAAAATATATAATAATAAAAAATCAATTTTTTTACTTTAACAGTGAAGTGAAGTGAAGAACAAAATTAATAGCAAAGTACACATTTCAAAAAGTTTAATTAATCAGAAAATCATTAAATTTGGAAAAACTAAATTCAAAAAAAAAAAAGTTTTTCCGAAATAACAAAAAAACAAAAATAAAATAAAAAAAAAAGTATAAGAAAATTGATAATAGCAAATTTAAAAGATAATAAGATAAAAGGAAATAGATAGAAAAAATAAAATTTGAAATTCAATTTCAAAATATTTTCATTTTTATGTGCTCTATTTGAATAAATATAGAAATATAAATATATATATATATATGTTATGTATATATAAAATATACTTCTAAAAAAAAAGTGATAAAAATGTGTGTGCAGTGCAATAGTTGTGCTATATTATAAAATAGAAAAAGCTTTGATAAAACTCGTCGAATAAAAATTGATAATCATTATCCGTTTTTTGGAAAAATAAAAAAAAATCAAGAAAGTAAAAAAAAAACTAAAAATTATAAAAAAGAGAAAAAGAAATTATATATCTATATTTTTTTTTTTTTTGTTAAATTCAATATTCAGAAGTTAAAAATTCTCTTTAAAAAGTAAATAATATATAAAAAATAAAATCTAAACCATTTATTTGAATATCCAAATAACTAAAAGTGAGTCAGTCACTTTTCAATGCTTTAATACGATACAAAACAATTCATATATATATATATATATGTATCTTCTCACATTTGAAGATCTCATTACCAGAATTTTCATTGCCTCATTGTTATATATATATTTTGTTTTGATATAGATATTTTGGTTTAGTCTTTTAACAAATTTGAATAGCTGCACAAAATAAAAGGATACAAAAAAAAATAGCAACAAAACAAAGATAAACAAATTTTTGTTTGTTTTTTTTTTCGTTTTATATATATAGAAAAAAAACGGAATTTTGGAATAGCATCTATATATTAAAGGTATGTATTTAAAATTATTTTATTTATCATAAAATTTAATATAAAATATCTGAACTAAACTACCTGTTTACTTTAAAGTATAAACAAAAACATGATAATGGTGATTTTTATATAACAACAAGAGCGGGGAATTTCCGTATGCATTACATTGAATTTATATAAAAAATATTAAATAAAAAATATTATAAAAAAAATTGAATTTAAAATGGAAATAGGTATAAAAAAATAAAAGAAGTAATTGTATAAATCCTAAAATATTTTATATTGTGTGACAGAATAATATTATAATTTATGAAATATTTGTATTATGTTACGGGCAGATGAAGTAGTCAGTTATAACTAGGTTTACCTAAAATTAGTTTAGTCACAACTAGTTTTGCCGGAAAATGTCTGCTAAAGATATTTGATACTATTTTACAGTTATATATTATCAATTTATTTTTGCCATTTTACTTTACTTAAACATTATATTTGACATTACCAGCAGATGAGGCGTGGTCAATAACGGCTAGTATTATTTTAAATTAGTTTAGTCACAAATAGTTTTACCGGAAAATGTCTGCTAAAAATATCTTATACATATATTTTATAAATATGTATTATCAATTTACTGTTTTTTTTACTTTACTTTACTTAATATATTTGTATTATATTACCAGCACATGAGGCATAGTCAATAACAACTAGTTTTACATATAAATGACTGTTAAAGATATATTATACATTTAACAGTTATATAATAATATTATCAATTAATATTTTCCAATTTTATTTTACTTTGTAGTGTAGGACTTTGACTTATATTAGATATTGTATGGTTTTTCACTGTGCTTCATTTTTCAATCATCACTTTTTGCATAAAGTAGTTGAATATAGTCTGCTATTATTAGCCCACTAGAAGAGACGAATTTTATCTCCCACAGGATTTTAAACTCGTACATGCCACACCATTTGATAGCATTTTTCTGCTATCCTACCGATTATGTATAAATACATATATTTTTTCACAAAACTATAGCTTAATGTTTTTGTATACTATACATAGTATCGTTATACAACATATACTTAATGTTGTTATTCACACTATTTTAATGTTTTCATACTATTTTATGTTTTTATGTTTAGTTTTACTTTTTTCAGTTCTAGTCTATAGTAGAAGAAACAAATTGTACATGGACTTTAACTCGTGCTTGTAGTAACATCGTTAGACTGCGTTTTTCTGTCATCCTACCGATTAAGCTATAAAGAAATACATTTTTATGTATATATTACCATAATAATAAAAAAATAAATTCTACAATTTTTTTTTAATTCTCTATGGATTAGAAGATGAATGTATATGTATGTATAGTTATATAGATGTGAAATGACGAAAAACCGTGTAAATTGATTTGATCTATATTCTAGGATATTTTACACGATAATTTGAACTGATAAAAATGTATATAGTAATAGTTAAATTTATTGTCATCTATTTTTGTTTAATTATTCGGTTATTATAAATGTAAATTAAATTTCAGTTTTTTAAATTTAATTTATTGCATAATAAATCAAATTTTAAAATTTCTATTTGAATTATAGTTAAAATTGGCCGTTTAGATAGACAATATTGTTAGACCAGTAATTTCATAAAAAAATATAAACTAATCATCGGTTAATTTTACTAATATCGTTAAATTTGTAATAATATTAAGAAACATATTTAGTAAATCAAATTAAGATCTTTCCGTTTGTAATTTGAGTTAAAATTGGGCGTTTATACCAATAATTTTGACAACAATAAATTTTAGGAATTGTTTCGTTCATCACATACTATACTTAAACTCATCAGTAGGTATTTGTTATACTACCTATATATACCACTCTTGGTTTTTGCTTTGATTGATTTTATAACTTATTTATAGATTTTGTTAATAAATCTGTGAGTTATAAAAATCGACCATAATAACAAAAACAATTTGGTTTCTGCTTTTATTGATTTTATAACTTATTTATAGGTGTTATTAATAAATCTGTGTTATAATAATCTACCAACATAACACTAACAATTAATTATAACATGTATACATATATATAGAAATATATATATCACACATGTTATATTTTGTATATTAATATATTATCAACTCGCTTGAGATGGTTTTATAAACTATTTTATTTACAATAGAATAATAATTTTTCACATATTATTATTATCGACCAACAATGGTATATTGCAAACTGACCAATGCCTTGCACCAGGTATCTACATTTATCTTGATGCAAAAAAATTAAATAATTAAAATTAACTTCGGGTAACGGTTCGGTAAATGTGATTAATACTTCTAACTTTATAAATTTAGAAAAAATATTTTTAGCGTTTTAATCCACTTTATTTTTAACTTTTTACTCACTTTAATTATTTCTTGTCTGTTTTTGTTAGGATTTTTAATTTGATTCAATTTACATCGGTAAAAATGCTTCAACCGAAGATAGGTTTTCCGTTCAAATTTTAAAATAGGTACTGTAATTATCTCGAATGTTATTGATTTACTCATTAACTGAATCATGCTAAAATAAAAAAAAATATATTATTGTTATGGTATATCAATATAGTATAGTAGTATAGTAGATATAGTATTATAGTATAGTAGATATTATAATATAGTATATTTTATAGTAAGTATAGTATTACAGAATTATATAATACTAGTATAATGACATCGCTATTCTAGTAAAGTTTGGATGCAGTTTAAAAAAATATGCAAATTTTACAACTTAAAAAACCAACAACAATATAAAACAAATATGTACCATCTCTTATCATAATACATTAATATTATTTCCTCACTACTTTTTTTACTTTTACTTCTATCTACACCTACTTCCATAATAAATTTAAAAAAAAAAAACAAAAAAAATATGTATTCTCTTAATTCTCATTCTTTCATTCATAATGAATTGTTTTTTCATTATTATTGTTGTTGTGTTGTTATAAAAGGCTTCAGACAAAAACACAAATTAATATAAGATATGATTGTATGTTTTTCCATGTTTAAATAATTTCATAGATAATCAAATAACAAATTTTTATTAAAATATTATAAACGAAAAATTCAACTGATAATGTCATGCAAAATTCAATTCTAATTGTTAGGAAATTGTAGACAAATTCAGTACAAGAAATAAAATTTAAGAAATAAAATATTTTTGCATAGATACAATATTATATGTTGATTTATATTTAATACAAATACATATGCTATACCTACCTATACCTATTATACCTATCTAATATATTTAAAAAAAAAATAAAATAAAAAAAAAAGATTCCAGTACCTACACTTTTCAATTTAATTTTATTTTATTCAGTTTTAGATACAGAATTTCAAATAGAATTTTTCTTTCATTTTCAGAGACATTTTGTAAATTTTTTTTTTTTTTTTCTTTAAAGGTAAATATTTGATTGTATATTTTTTTCAAATGCTCGAAATAGTATAAAGAATGTTTTATTTAATATAAGACATATTTATCTATATATATAATAATGTCAAAACAAAAAAAAGACTATAGTAATTTTTAATTTGAAAGCTATCTAATATTAATTGGAATTTAAGGAATAAAATTTATGTCATTTAAATGTAAGCAATTGTTGAAACTTTAATTAAAAGTGAAATTTTAAATTTATAAAGGTTTTAATTAAATTTACCTAGGCTGGAAAAATTCTTAATAAATTAAACAAAAAAAATATATATATATATATATTTATATTTAAGAATTTAAAGATGTCTCAAATTTTTATATATATATATATAGGCTATATATAACTCTTAGTTATTTAATGAGAGCTTTTGATGTATTTATAATGGACATTTGTAAGCACACTTCTGTAGTTTAATATTAAATAAATATATTTTTTCGTATTGTTTGTAATTTGCAAGTTATTATTTTTTAATAATTCACTGTATGTCCTGCTGTATGAAGTGCATTAATTCAATAAATTTGTATATAAGGTTTTTTCATGTATATGTGCTTTTCCCCTATAAATTTGTTTATTTTTTATTAAAATTTAGAAATTAGATTTGATTTGATTTGATTTATTTCGCTCCCCTGCACATAAAAATCATAAACAAAATTTCTTATTTCATTTGAAATGGCATAGCTTGGTCTAATTTCTATAAAAAAGCTATCAACACTGTTCCAAACACATATTTTCAAATAATAATAAATTAAATTGAAATTAAATAATTTAATAATAATATAATGTTGATAGGTAATATCCATTTCAAACCAAAGAATAAACTTTCACTTCGATTGACTTCATCTTCCTTCGACCTTCATTCTATTTTCCAAACAAAATATAATGTTATTTTAAAAGAATTAGAAAACTATGGTAGTATATGTGATGGTCAAAGCTCAAAAGGGATAATTTTATATACAAATGTAGCATAAGTATGAATAGTATAGATAGTAGAGGTCTTGTTGGATTCAGTTTTAGATGAAGATGAAATTAATTTGGCTAGACAAGCTGTATATTTTGATTTACAAAATTTTATAAATTAAACCAGAACTAGATTTTATATTAATAGATATGCATTAGTATACAAAGAAAATACTTTAGGTTTACCAAAGATATGTCTAAAGCTAAATTTGGAGCAAATGATGAAAAAAGTTATAATAAACTACTTTAGATAGAATCGTTGTATAACTGGAGTTGAGTCGATCACAATTAATGAGCTCTGTAAACATGTAGAAAACTATTTTGTTTATACTAAACTATCTTGAGAAAACCCTCAATCAATTTTAATACAATCTGTTGACTAAGTCATAGGTGTATAAATACATTAGTATAAGCTCGTAATTATTAAATTTAGAAATAAGGAAAATTGTAAAATGAAATTAAGTCATAATAAAATAATAATAATAATAATAAATATAATAATAATAATAATAACAATAATAACAATAATAATAATAACAATAATAATAATAATAATAATAATAATAATAATAATAATAATAATATTAATAATAATAATAATAATAACAATAATAATAATAATAATAATAACAATAATAATAACAATAATAATAATAATAATAATCTGTTGACAAATCTATTGCTAGTGTGACATACCTAGTTTTACAGTTGATGAATTAGCCAGAATTATTACATGTTGTTATTAGCCTTGAAACTTTTTTACATAGTAATATTATGATGTATGGTGGTGGTTCATTTTCAGCTAGTGAATCTGAAAAAAAAACATTTTTACTAGGATTATTATACAAATGTTTTTAATAGATATCACTGATGGATGTTTGGAGACAACAGTTTTAAATTATGCATATATTCAGATACAATCGTATTATACATACATGGAATTGAACAACCATTTCCAAAAATTAAAGATATTATAGAAGTGGATTGTTAAAAAATTTTATCTTTATTCATACTATTTAATCAAATAATAAAACAATTTACAGTATATGGTTTTGATATGTTTAAAGCTGGATCCATACAAAATATCGATTTAGTTGTTGACTAGCAATTCTAGTGAATTTTATTTACGAAGTAAAATTCAATATATAACTAAAATTTAATACATGATCGCTATTTTTTTATTTACACCGGTAAACAAGAGCTATATATTGTGTGTTCTACTTTTGTGTTCTACAATCGAATTATTAATTATTATGCAGTATATAAAATTTTCGTCATATCTAAGAATCGCTTAAGCTGGGCCTAGAAGTATTATAACATTTTGGATATAATACTATAGCCAAAGTATCAATTTTAAATGTTTGTCAAAGGACCTATAAAATTGGCCAACAGATAGATTTATCTGTAGGATCAACTGTCAAAATAAATAAATAAATAGACATAAAATTAGATTTTGTCTATAATTTCATCACCTAAGGTTTTGCAGTATGGAGATCACTCTTGCAAATTTATTGTATGAACATTAACTGAATTTAATTTTGTATTTTAACTAATAATCGCATCTCATATTTTCGTATATTTAACTATTTCATTAACTAACTAATTCATTTCTACCATTGTCATTCGTCCATTTATTTCTAGGGGGAGTGCAGCTTTCTTGGTGCAATACCATGCACTTAATAATATTTTTAATGTATATAATGTAAATAATTTAAAATTTTCCAATTTTCTTTCCAATTAATATTTAAAAACATTCAATTACATACAATTTTCTTTATCTAAAGGTTAAAATAAGGCTATGTAATAATTAAAAAAAAATTAAAGGGTTAAAAAAAATTCATTAAAAATTTTTTAAAGTGATTATTCTATCTCTAACATCATACAGGTGACAACAGTTAGTATTTATACAGTACTTTATAATTGAAATAAAACACAGTAATGAAAAAAATAATACAACAAAAAAAAAACAATAAATATTTGTTTTAAAAATTTTCTATGTATTTCTCTTACATACGAGTTACATAACAATTTTCTTTAAAAAAAAAAAAACAAAAAAACAGTGATCAGACCAAAATAAAATGAAAAATTTTGATTCAAAAGAAAAATCAAAATATGTAATATGTATATATATATATATATATATATATATATGTATATATAAAATGTAAATGTATATATGTACTATATAAGAACAAATTTATAACATCTAGAGCACATATTAATATAATATATAGAATTATATAAAATGTCATGTATAGGTATTATGTAAACAGATTCTTTTTGAACTCACGAAACAGCCATTACTTCACTTATCGTTACTTGATAGTTTTTCTTATGTATATATATATATATATATGTATATAATATTTGTATAGCAAAGAAACAAAAAAAAATTTTTTGGCATTTTTCTTGTTGTATTGTAAACAAATGGAATCCTTGAAAATGAATTTTAGAAAAATCACGAATTTGTTCAAATTTATAAAAAAAAAAAAAAAAAAAAAAAAATAAATAAGATAAAAAAAAAATTAATTTTTATTTTAAAAATATTTTCAAAAACATACTCAATTTTTATATAAACTTCTGGCTTTTTATAAATCGACTTCTTTATATATTTCTCAATTGTTTAACATGTAAGTAAATATATGACAAAACAATTTGTTATTATGTACTTGATATGTAATGTTTTTTTACATTGAACATAGTCAAATAAAATACAAATTATATAACTGTACAAATCCACTCTGATGATAACTACAAAAGTATCCATTTTTACCAACTAAAATTGCAAAATTATAATTTCAACTATAATATAATTAGCCTGCACTTTCCTCTTCCACTCTTGTTGGTCAGTCCTATACTGTTTTTTCACTAGTGGAAGTGTACTGTTATATGTTTATTAAATGCTGTAAATATTCTAATCGATTTATTGCGG
The DNA here is from genome assembly GCA_963942445.1 of Argyra leucocephala. Lineage (NCBI taxonomy): Eukaryota > Metazoa > Arthropoda > Insecta > Diptera > Dolichopodidae > Argyra > Argyra leucocephala. The sequence goes on from OZ012680.1 coordinate 137,234,125, forward strand.
CTTGTATCAATTCACCAATATTATTTATGACAATTGAATTTTTAATATCATCACAATAATGAAAAATCTATACTGATATAGCTCGGTATTTATTTCACCTGTTGTTCAATGTCTGCATGGTTTTTCTTTGTTTAATTATGATTGTAAGCGGTCGTATATTATTCGTTGAACTCCTAAGTCCGAGATTTTTTTTTTATAGGCAAAAATAATGGGATAAGCATTTTAGTCTAACTGTTTTAGCAAAATTTAAGCCATTTAAAAAATTTAAAAAAAAGAAGGGTAAACTAGGTAATAAATAAAGTTATCAAATAATATAAAAGAAATAGAATAAAATAGCATATAATAGAATAGAGTAGAATAGAGTAGAATAGAAATAGCGGTAGTATACATAAAATCTACAGACAGTTGAAAGGCAGGCTCTCTACCTACTGTGCTAACAAAAGGAAGAAAGCATGCACTTGGTATCTGGGGTCTGAACATCTGAACATGGTGTTTGACAAAGGGGTTTGGCGAAGAAGATACAATGCCGAACTAGCTGAACAGCTGTTCAACGACTTGAACCTAGCCAAAAAATTCAGAATAAGACGTCTCCATTTGCTAGGTCATATATAGCGTATGGATGAAAATACTCCAGCAAAGTAAGCATAAACAAAAAACGTATAAACTTTGGGATGTTAGGTCCAAATAAAGATTTATTTTTTTTTATCTATGATGGCTATGGGTAAGAGTAGTAGGAGTACATAAACTTTTAACAATTGTTTCGAAAAAAATTATTCATACGTAGTTGACTTTTGCTAGTATCGTTGTGGTCTTTACTATTCTAATATTCAAATTAAAAATGTTCAACAATTCAATAAACCTAACCAGTTTTTATTTTCTTTGAATAAAAAAATTTTTTTTTTAACCTTTAATTACTGACGTGAAATTTTCTCATGCAGTAGCTGACGTTACGTAAATATTACCTCTTATTTTAGTAAACTATAAAGAAGAATCTATTGGGTTTAAGATCATAAAAAATATATAATTATGTCTTTTAAACAATTAAAAATAGAAAAATAATTGAGTTTTTTAAAAAATTTATTAAATATGAACTAAAATGGCATTTTTATTCACAAGCCTCTAAAAAGTAGGTGTAATTTTAAAACTAAAACAATAACTTCAAAATTCAAAAATAACAACATTAAAATATGTTACAGTAAAAAAAAAAAAAATTCAAAATAAGTAATAAAATAATATAATTAAAATAAAATAAGCACAAGAAAATTCAGCCTTCAATATTTCTATCACTTTTTTTTCTTATTTTGTCCTATCTGTAGTAGCTGATGTGATGTAATATTTACCCCAATCCTTCTTCATTTTCGTTATTTGCGCAATTTGTGCATATTCGTTGTGGGCATCCCAAACAAATCGGTTTTTTGAACAGAATGTATGCATGTACGGTTTTACGTTTAGGTCTGCTGGGACAAATATAGCGCGTAGTTCTAGATATGGGAGCTTCTTTCTTAACTGAACATTCTTTATTTAAAATTCGACTTATAATTGATTTTAATTCATTCGGAAGCCTAATATTATCTAGTCGACATTCCATATGTTCTGACATCAATTGCGGTTTTCCCAAATTTAATAAAAACATTGCCCTGGAATTCTTGACAACTTCCCCAGATGGAGATGACTTGCAAATAATATAAGAGTTAACCGTACTAATATCTAAAAGTTGAAAAAAATATCGCCAATGGCCATCTAGTCGTCTGACGACTACAAGAATAAATGGAGCATTTCTTGTCTAATTCATCTACTCCACCTTTTGTGTTGTTATATTCCGCTATCAGCAAAGTTTTATTTGTAGATAAATCAATTTCTTTGTTATGGTGAGTCGTAGAAATCATTAAGACAGCTTTACCTTTTTTTGGGACATATTACAATAATGTTAATAAATAACTCTATTGCTGACGTTACGTAAATTTTCTCTTAAAAATACTTGATACTGATGTACCGTAAAAAATCTTCCAAAGAGAAATTACTCAATAGCTGACGTTACGTAAATTACACCCTCTACCTTCTCTATTTCACATACTACTGATCTGTCATCATCATCATCATCATCATCTTAGAGTGCTACAGTCCTGGGTGAGCTTTGGCCTTCATCACTATGCTCCTCCAAAAATGTCGATCGTGTGCCGTTTGTCTCCAATTTGGGATTTGTAGAGTTTTAGCATCGTTTTTCACATTGTCTGCCCATCTGCTTCTTGGTCTTCCTCTATCACGGCTGCTATCGGGCTTTCTATTCAGCACCTCTGCTTGCTTTCGGCCTTCGTCCATTCGACTTACGTGGCCAGCCCACCTTAGTCTTTAGGCCTTTGCAAACCGTATAATGTCCTCACTATCAATCATACTATTGAGCTCGCTGTTGCTTCTGATTATATATTCTCCATTCTGTAATCTATTTGGGTCGATTTTTTTTCGGAGAATTTTTCTTTCAAATATGCGCAGTCTATTCTCCTCGGCCACGTTCATAGTTCATACCTCGCATCCATACGTCACTATGGGTCGTATGAGAGTTTTATATGTCGTCATTTTGGCCTTTCTTGATATTAATTTTAATTGAAGCAACTTTCTGTTTGTATAGTACCATCGATTTCCGGGCTGAATTCTATTATGAATACAGCATTGCATACTATTATAACTTCTTATTGTTGCTCCGAGGTATGTAAAGGTTGTAACTCCTTCAAAGTTGTACTCTCCAATTGTTATATTCTGAGTATTTCTACTGATCTGTTCTCAATGAAATGCTTGCTTATATATGTAGATAAATGTAGATAACAATAAAATATGAGAATATTCTCAAAATTTTGTGGCTCGCTTCAATTGTAGTATGAATGTTTAGCTAAAGTTGCAGCGAAGGGGTAAATTTTACGTAACGTCAGTGATTAAAGGTTAAATAAATTTCGAAATTAAAAAAAAAATAAAATTGAAAATTTTTTACCATTAGAAGAGAAAAAAAAACCCAAAATAGAAATATTTTTTTTTTCTTTAAGACATCCGGAAAATCTACCTTTATTTTAATTTCCTGCTTTTCCAATTTTTTTTTTTTTTTTTTTTTTACATTTTTCTTTTATTTTTCCGGAGCTAGGAAAATAAAAAGTATTTTTTTGACATTTATAATTTCTTTGATAATCACACAACTTAGAAATAAGTTGAAACTATAAAAATAAGAAGATATAAAAGGAAGGAGAAAATAATATTTTGTGGAAATTAGAAATGAATATATATTGTATATATATATATATATATATAGATATTAACTTTGTAAAAAAAAAAGTATTATAATAGAATGAAAAATGTCAAATTAAGACTTAATACATTTAAGATAAATCTTACCTAAATCAATTTCCATTCTCTTTACAATGGTCAAATAGAAAAAAGCATGTCAAATGATCACCATCAAACATTTCAAGCACCCACATTTTAAATTTTCATTTTTAATTCTTGTTATTTTTACTCCTTTTATCTCAATTTTTGAATTGAAATTTATTTTGTAAAATTTTTTGAAGAAATCAAAAATAAAATCAACATAAATCTTTGTTTTTAATATTATTTATTTGTTGTCTCATGAGAATACCCAGTCCATAACAAATAAATTTTTGAATCCTTAAATAAAAGACCAAAAACATAATATTATAATATATAACCTGATACCAATCCCTATTCTATGGCCAATACACAAACAAACATATACAATTTGGTGAATATATCTACACTGAAAAGTTAAAGTAATATTTTGATACTGTGTGGAAACTAATAAATTTATTATTGTATGTGGTATGAAAATATTATAATATATGTATATATAATAATATATTTACAAATATTTTCATAATATGTACATATATTAATATCTTTATATAGATAGGTAGGTACCTGTGAATAATAAAATTAATATACAGAAAAAAAAAATAAATATTTAAAAAGAAATAATCAAAAATGCAAACATAACTATATGAGAAAAATAATACCTGCATTTGTGAATGGTACACAGAAAATATTTACGAGTTATGTTGCGAACGGATCTAGTTTCTATGGATATATATGATGATTGTATATAAAATATATAAAATTGAGATTGCACAAGGAATATATTATAAAATGGATAAATAAATTTATAGAGGGTGATCTAGAATGGGTTATTGTTGTTGTGATTGATTTGTATGTGACTAACATTTCAACTTTAATTTTGTATTTTTTATAGCCCCTTTGGAAGCATATGACTGGGATCGACTAGGATCGACTACAACTCTGAACAAGTACTTCAGCTTTTTGAAATTATTCAGTTTTTTTATTAATTTGTTATATCGTGTGTTATATCCTATTGTACCTATCATCTGTATCCGTCGGTTTTGCATATCGTGTAATAAAATAGATCCACATCAAAATCCAATTTCGACTCTACATTAAATATAGTACACAATTAGGTGCCTATTATGTATTTCGATCGAAATTAATCGAATCGTTCATCGTTATCGTTAAAGTTATTCGATTGTGATCGTTAGTGTCATTATGTATTTCGATGAAAATTTGATCGAAAGTGTTTAAAAATGCTGCCATTGTAAAATTCAAATCTACGATGAAAATGACATATGTTTCATTCTTGAACTGTCAAATTCAAATTATTATACGAAAAAAAAACAAAACAATAGTTTTATATTTAAAATTTTTAAGTTGAAAATAAATTGAAGTGTTTAAATAAAATATATTTATAAAATTATCAGTTTTTAAAAATAAAATGATTTGAGCAGAGTTAAATTTTTCAATTTCTAATAGATGAATTTCAAATTGCAGAATTAAAAAACAAGCAAACATATATTCGGGATTATTCTAATCCACTAGATTTGGAAGATTATACCTATGTTATTTAAACATGAATTTGATGAGTTATTATCTACATTATTAAAACTATTAAATTAGAACAAACATTGAAATAACCAATAAGTAACACGTCGATTCCAAATATAATTAAATTGGTTAGTGTATTAAGATTCTGTGCAGTTTGTACCAAGCAAATGATTTTCAACGTAGGAAATGATTTTCATGTCAGACTAGCACAGCTAATTTTTTTTGGTTCTTAAAGAAGTTTAATATGTATTTGCAGTTTATAATTATGTGCAAAATGGATCAAATTCCATTACGCACTAGAAGGAAAAAGTCAGGCAAACATTATTTTTATGATTAAAGCAGAATTACTGAAATAATTGGAGCAGTAGATGGAAAGCTTATTCAAATTAAATCACCGAAGCAAAACGTACAACATTTATGTTATAATAGAAAGGGATTTTTTAGCATTCACGCAATTCTAATAAGTTTATACTTTATTGTAATTAGTTTATATTTCAATCAAAAATTATTATGAAGAATAAAGTAAAATACCTACTTTCATTTCAACTTTTAAATTTTTTTTTATTTCAAAAAATATCATAAATATGAAACAAAACACCAAGTGTCCAATATAAATAAAATATATTTGTATCTCTTTTATTTTATCCTTTCAATTCAAAATTGAAATAATTTGTACAAAATCTCTCTTTCGATGTCTCTTTCGTGGTCAAATTTTACATCAATAAACTTTATCGATTTCGTCGACAATTTCTGAACGATATCGTAATACATAATGGCAATTTTACATTTTGACATTTCGTTCGATCAAATCGTAATCGTTATCGAAATACATAATAGGCACCTTAAATTAGTTGATATATCAATAATGAAAAAAAGAAATAAATCATTGTAATTAGGATGTTTATGCCATATTTTTGTGATTAAAACAAAAAATTGATTCAGAAGGAACCAAATAGAGCACCTATTACTTCACAAACTATTTACAAGCCCTAAACATAATTAAAACGGATTTTTATTTAAAAAAAAATATATTTTTTTTGACAAATTGAAAAAAATAATTTGTTACAGGCTTGATTTCAACAAATTTCTATTACTTATTCTGTCTCTGATTTAATGCTTAGAGCAAGATCACCCATGATTGTGGTTAACGAACCTTAAACATCATGAAATCGCATTTTTATTTAAAAAAAATATATATTTTTTTTGACAAATTGAAAAAAATAATTTGATACAGGCTTGATTTCAACAAATTTTTATTACTTATACTATCAGATTTAATGCTTAGAGCAAGATCACCCGCCATGACTGTGGTTTACAAGCTCTACACATCATTATTTTTCTTAAAACAATAATGTTGTTGGCTTAAATTGGAACAAAAATAATGTGACACATGATTGTTTTCAACAAGCTCTTATTACTGATAGATTTAATGCTTAGAGCAAGATCATCAGATTTCTGTTAGAGGCTTGAGCTTGTTATATTTTTGCACAAAATTTATGAACATTCAGTGAGATTAACTATTGGTCGATTTCAGTTAATAAACGGTATTAAATAATATTAGCGAATTATACCAACAGTTTTTAATCTTTACTTTTAAAAATGTTTCACCTATAGAACCTATACACATCATATTCTATGAAATATATTACGAGTTTTCTAACTGTTAGTACTAAATCATATTCTAGTGTAGGAATAAATCAAATAAACGTTAATATATTATAATTTGCTTATTATTATCACATATAGTATTAAACGCATTAGTGAGGTTGTTTTGTACTCCTATTACAACTGCTGTTATACATATTTTAATCATACGAATTAATTTCGTATAAAGAGTTCCAATTGACGTTGAAATACATGTTATCGAAGCTGGTACAATGTAAGGTAGTGTGCTCGAGCTGCTTTTATATTAAATCTATGCCCTCGAACTATCTGATAGTATAGGCAAATGCTAATATCCACATTTGCAGGTGATACGACTATCTGGAGTCACACATAAACGCTCATATTGTTTCCAAAAATCCCCAGGATCATATTCAACTTATTGAAAATTGACTTAATAAATGAAAAATAAAAAATAAATGCAAATAAAAGGTAAAAGCAAAAAATAAGTAAAATGCCCAAGTAAAATTAAATGCACTACACACCATTTCAAAGCCAAATCCACATAGAAGTCCATCTCGACAGAAGGCTTACTTGGAAAACCATCAAAACTATCTAGCGCGGAATCTTTTTTATACATACCTTTAGCAAGCAGATTAAAAAGCAACACTCTAGCAACGTAGGTGTGATTAACGTGCATTGATGTCTCATCACTGAATTATAAATCTTCAAATTTAGTATGTTGGATTTCAATATACGTCAAATATAAGTCAAATTACTAACCTATTGTATATTTCTAATGGAATAGTTCCATAAATACTTAAACTGTTTAAAAAAAAAAAAGAGTTAAATTTCTAAATTGTAGGTTTGCTATATAAATATTTGTAGTATAAAGTCTTAACACTGTTTCAGAATTTATTTTATGATAAATATCGGGTCTATCGGTTAATTTTCTTTTGCTAAATATAAACATTGATTTTGGCCTATTAATTCCTCTACATATTACTGAAGTCATCATTAAATCATTATACTTAATCTTTACATATACCATAGTACAAATATCTGAACCAATTCACAACTCGTTATTATTTTGTATAACAGAAAAGGAGACGTAGCGAAACTAAATATTTTTTTCAAATTTTGTTAGTTTTCAATTAAAAATTTCCATTTCAAATTTCAACCTATGTATAAGTCAGTATACATTTTAACGTAGAAAAATCGTCTTAATTTATCGAATTGCCGCAATTACCAATATATCGAGCTTAATTTTTTTCTGGTCAGATTTAAATTTAATTTCGTTTTTAATAAATTATTACGTATACGGTTGTTGTCTAAGATAAATCAATAACCAACAATTAAATAGCATATTATACAGTAATTATATAACAATTGCATAGGACTCATATAGCCAAGAATAAATTGTGATGTTGGAAAACAATTCATAATAAAATTGAGTACAATTTTTTATCAAACTTCCGCGAATTTCGATGAGGGACGAATACTAGTTTTACAATAATTTTAATAAATTTATGTACGTTATACAATAGTAAAATGTTTCCATGTATAATTATCATACCATCAGTGCTATTCCTTTATCATCAATTTGAATTTCAAGGTGATGGATGCTCACTGATAAAATAATGTTTATATGTTAACCTTTGGATTACCCTATCTACATTACAATAATAATATATTTATTAATATACATTTTCATCACTATGTACACTGAAAATGAACTGAAGAATAATAATATAGAGGAATTTAATTTTATAATAATAATTGTTTGTTTATATACTGGGAAAAAATATGATGAAGGATATATAGGAAAGCATTATATTCAATTTTTATCCAATTCATTGAATATTTATTGCAAATTTTATGTTATTTATGTCACCTGAATAATAATTTTTATTTTTATTACATTACATTATTAATTTGTAGTAATGCCTGCTATTGTGCAAAAATATTGAATGAATTTATATTGAAATAATGAATTTAAAAAATACATTTTTTCAATTACTATATAGTAAATTTATATATATTTTATTAATTTAATTTATTTAATTATTATTAACAAATTGACATGTATGTAAATTTTTATAAATCAATTAAAAAGATAATTAAAGGCAAGTTTTTTATTATTCCCAACAAAATAATTGTATTTAGTGTTAAAATTGTGAGGGAAATGTTGACATTTTAAGCGGTTGTTGTCTATGATAAATCAATCAAAAAAATTATAAGAATAAATTGAAATGATGGAAAACAATTCATAATGAAATTTAGTACATTTTTTTATCAAATTTAATCGAATTTCGAATTTTGATCCATACTAAATACTTGTGAAAAGATTCTAGATAAATTTACGCTTCTTTGTATTTATTTAAACGTACTTCATGTGGTTAGTAGAGTTTATAGGCGACTATAATTTATTTTATATGCTTTAAATTTAAACTGCATATTGGCATACTACATTAACATAACTTAAATAACATAATTGAAAATTATGAACATTTAATTCCAAAATTTAAGGTGTCAATAACGGTTTTAAATGATAACTCCCGAAAACAGTACCACTTCGAAAAATATATAATGTATAGCATTGCCTATCTGAGCAGTTTATTCGTTGAGTTATTGACAAATTTTGAACAACATTTGCTCGATGCAACTGTAAAAAAATTCCAATGTACTTTAATCTGAAATGTTAATATAGATCCTAATTTGTCGATTAATTTTTGATCTAAAGAATTTGGTCTTACTTGTTCCAACATATAGGAAATTTGGTTTAAAAATTATGCTCTACCCATCTTGAGACACATATAAAGTCTAATTGATACAAAATGTTAAGCTGGGAGCCCATCGTTCGCACCCCTTTTTTTATCTCATCAAAATTATCGAACATTGTTCGGTTCAAACAAAAATGTATAAAGTTTACTTCAGCAAAGTTTTATTTATCAACCGAAATTAAAAAAAAAAAATTTCCAATTCAAAATCTGAAGTAGGTTGTAATTTGTTTGAATTTATGGTTTAATATCTAACCTAACATAAGAATTCAATACTTTTGTATATTAATACTTTTACGAGTATAATCTGGTATTGTAGAGTTTTGGATGATTGAAATTTCGTAGAAGTATAATTCAACCTGCTATTTTTAGTTCTGGCTGGTCCTGGTGAGGAGGAAATATATAAAGCGTTGTCAAATCTATATCAAATTTAGAAATTTCCAAATATTATTTATCATCATTCAGTGATGTTAGTAGAACCCAATACCGTGATATAAAAAAAATAAAAGTTATACTATTAGTAGAGTAGCTATATGACACCGTCAATAGAGTAGGTGATTACAGTACTATGTTAATTCTAATTATAAAACTTAAAAAATAAATGAACTGATAGAAATAAAAGAAAACAAACAAAAACCCAATGGACAAGAAAAAAAATAGCTGGTATTACGTACATTATTACGCAGTCTTCTTTTAACAGTCCCATTGCTTACGTGCGGTTGAAAATGTTTGAATTAGAATTTACCTCACCAAGTATTCTAGTAATTGGCTCAAATTTGTTATATTTTTCAGATTGAAATGGAATATAGAACATCTCGACGGTTGCGACATTATTGCGAATGGTTCTCTTAACAAGAAAATTTTATATTACAGGGGCTAACGGTTGAAGTATGAGTATAATTTGACAATTATATATATATTATTCTGCATTTGTCTGGATGTTTGTAAGTTCGACGGAACGCTCCAACACATATACAAATTGCATATGTATACAAATGCATATATATACAAATTGTTTTGATGCTTTTTTTTAACCCCTGTCTACCATGCTGAACCTTTGCAGGAAAAAATATCATTGCATGAAATATGTTTTTTTAATTTAATGTTAGTCTTCTTCGCAAATAATAAGGAAAAATAAAAAATAATAATAATAATATAAATAAAACAAACAATTTTTTTGATTTATAATAATAAGGACTAATAGAAATTTAATCAATAGCTTAATATGGTATAATAACCAAAAGGCAAACAGCATTTAACACAAAAAAAAACATAATTCACTCAAAGGTTATTCTTATTACTTAAAATTATACATAATAATGCACATGTGTATCAGCATATTTGTATTGTATAATATTATACATTATACTACTTTATTGCTTCTACCTTTTATTTTTGTAATTATTGTGTGCGTAACTCACTTCACTCAAAAAAAATTATTTTTGTTTTTTTTTATTATTTGCTGTATCTGTATTCTGTATGTTCTGCATGCTCCATTTCAAAAATATTATTTTATTTTCAGTGTTAAGTGTTCACTGTTCACTTCACTGTTCAAGTTCACTGTTCAATCAATAGAACTTGATAGAAGTAGAGTAGGATAATTAACTCTACGTCGGATAATAAAACATTGTTTTTTTTAAATTGAAAATTATTGATGAAAATGTTTTTGTATTTTTTGTAAATTTCACCAATTTAGATACAAAATTTTGAATATTTTTTAAAAAATAACACAATACCATAATAACAGTTTATTCATATAGCAAAATAAGATCCCTACACAGTATACAAAAGACAAAATTTATATGAAAATAAGATCCCATTTTTAAATTTACTCTCCCAGCGGCCACAATAACGCTAATGCGGTATAATTTATACTAAATGGAACCCAACTAACGAATTATAACTAAATGGAAGTGAGTACAAGTATACCATACAAAAATACAAACATTTTATACAAATTTATTGGTATGGTACTTCTTTTTCTGTTATATAAAAAAGAAAAAGATTAGTGTTAGGGCAATATAAACATAAATAAAAATAAATAAAAAGTGATATAAACATAAGTACTGTAATTTCGGAATAAAGAATCTAATGAAAGAAAAAAAGAAACTAGGATTTATTTTGCTTCCGTCATTTATGACGGGTTACAAAGCTAGTTATCTGATAATAATAATAAGTTTGTGACGGTTAGAATAATGTGGAAGTGGATAATTTCACAATTAAGATCTAAGTGCGAAACATAAAAAATTTCACTGAACAGATTCCAACCGATTGATTTCAGTCAATTAATAAAGCGACCAAAATTTCCTAGTACATTCTGCTAATGATATAGGCTTCAAATATGTAACAAAAAAGTGTTTTGGGGAGGTAGGCATGGGTTTGAGAATTCTTTAATCAACGTTTGATGAAACCTAAAGAAAAATTTGCTTTACTCACTATCGTAGCATAGTGTAATTTGGATGTAAATTTTTGGTTAAATGTAGATCTGAGATATGTAATGGAAAAGTGTTAAATAACTGTGTTAAAAACAAATTTGAAAACTCTGTTGTGTTTACAAAAATAAACAAATGAAGAGTATTTGTGTATAAAATATACAATTAAAAAAATTAAAAAATATACAATTAAAAATATAATTGTATAAGTATACAAAAAGATAATTTGCTTTTTAAATACAATAAAAGATATTATAAACCCATTTTTTTTATATAATTCCAAGTCTGTTGGATGAATACCCTACATGGTTTTACACAGAGATTTGGAATACACATTTACACACAATAGTTTTTTTCCCTTGTTTAGAATCAAATATGGGAATCGAAGCAAACGTCTCTAAATAATAAATAATTTTTACTTTGAAATAAATTAAATATTTTCGTAAAATATTTAAAAACATATAAAATCATTTCAAACTATGAAAACCATTATTTTATTTTGTTAATATACATATTATAAATTAAATCCTACTATTACACAGTTATCCAAAAACTATAAATCTTTACTTCCCATTAAAATTGTATTTTAAAATTAAAAAAAAAATATATATATATATATATATATATTTTTTTTTTTCAATATATTTCAACTTTAATATTCCTATTCACACACACAAATGATGTCACTTAACTTGGGAGGGAAAAAAAAAATAGTTGCAACAATGCCAAAAATTTTCATTTTGTTAAAAGAACAATAGATTTATTTTATAAATATATACAAATATATATATATATATATATAAAATATATATAAAATTCAAAATTAAATCAAAACAATTTAAATATAATATAGTAAAATAAAATGAAATAAAAATTGAAAGAACGCAACTAATAATAAAAAATTATGATGCCAAAAACAGACTATTTATACATGCAAAATGGCAATTATATCCTGGAAATCGGAATGCTATGCCAACATTCAAATCAGAAAAAAAATAATAGTAATAAAATAAAAAAAAATTTTTTTTTTTTTTTTAATTATTATATTGAAATTCTTCTTTTGTCTATTTTTAAATCTTTATATATTTAAAAAAAAAAAAATTATTATTTATATACAAAATATTCTAACCAAAATGGAGAGAATAAAATAATGGCACACAGAGGAATAATCAAAAAATATTTTTTTCTAACAATATATAGAAATTTTAAAAAATATCATAATTAAATTCATAATTATTATATTACAGCTAGTACTACATGGAAGAGTACGTCATGAAGAAAATAGTGATTCAAGATTTTTAATACAATCTTATGACTCTTTAATTTAATTAATGACTCTAATTATAAATAACGTTTTATGAGTTCTTGTTACTAAAAAAATAAAATTTCAGCTGGATTGGCTTTACACAATGCCAGTGCACTTAATAATTTTATTCTTTTACTAAAGACAAGATCAATGATTTTGCGTTTTAAATCAAATAATCAAATGCCCGGTTTTCATTTAGTCAATATATCGCCCAAAATTGTTAGAGCTGAGATAGAAAATACAAAAATACTATAAGTGTGATAGAGAAACAATGATAACATATCATCGGTAGAATGACAATAAATGTCAGAAGAATTATCGAGAGAGTCATCATAAATATCGAAGAATATTAATTATAAAAAAAAATAACTTAGCAAAGACAATTATTTCCTATTCTATAATTATCGGGCGTCTTCATAAAGTACATCGATGCAGAGTACGATCTATCAAAACAAAAAATAAATTTTGTAGCTCAAATTACTCAGAGGGTAAAAATTCTGTTCATTTTTTCAATCACAATGTGCTGAAAGCATCTTTTTATCTTTAATGGTCGTTATGAAATTGTCAAATTACAATCTGTCAAAATATTAGTGGGTGAAGTTTAATAAAAAATGTTAAATTATTGGCGTTTGTCAATTCAAAAAAAAATTTTTTTATTTTTTGTTAATTAATTTATTTATATTATTATAATATATATATATATATATATATATATATTTGGCGAGTGTTATTAATATATATAATTACATAGTTTAATTAGTATAGTACCAAGAAGGTATTATTGTTTCGATATTTCTAAGTGTTTTTACTCTATATATATCAATGAGATATTTTATTTTCAAATTTTTAACATATTTTCAATACAATTAAAAAAAAAATAGATTTTTTCCAATTTTATTTTATCAACTTTAGCTCTCTAGATTGTTCATTTATTAAAACAGAATGCTCTGAATTGAATATGCTCGTATCAGATTACACTCTGTATGCTTTGATAGTGCTCGAAACGTATGCTCCCGTTAATCTTATGAAAATGCCATCGCCGATATTTTCAATACCTACCTAAACAAAACAAAAAAAAAAAAATTGAGAGAATTTCTCTTACTACTCCGATTGCATAATTGGATACCTGAGACTTAATAATTTATAAAAAAATAAATTTAAAACTAGAATATAACTTCAAATATCGTATTTAAATTCCAACAATATATAGACATTTTCAATTTTAATTTTACAATTAATTTAAATATTTTTTCAAGTTACAATAAAATAATATTATAATTTTACTCTCCACATTCACATTAATAGTATACTATACTCTTCTCTTTCAAAACTTCAATTTACCAGCTAAAAATTTCTAATTAAAGTCGAGCGCAGTATATAGAAGAGCAGACTAAATATGCAGTATATAGAAACATTTTCATCACATCTATCATTCGCTTAAGACGTATTTGGAAAACAAATAATTCATCAATGAGTGGTGCAAGAAACAGAGATATTTGACTCATTATTAAATTATTGCCTCATATTTTGACATGAAATAAAATTCATGTAAAAAAATTTACTGAACCCAATTAAAAATGAACAAATTAGTTATTTTATTATGAAAAAAATGATTAAAAAATAATATTAAAGTTGTAATTTGAAAAATTTGATTTGTATTGAGCAATGTTTATATCGGACAAAATTTCATTAATATTTATAAAATTTTATATAATTTTATTAAGTTTTTAATAACTTTTATAATAGGTCTGTATGTTTACTTTTATTTGCAAAAATTTGCAGATGAGAGGAAAAATCACGTGATCATAAAATTTTGCGAGCGTAGTGAAAATGTTCTTTTTTGCAAACAAAACTTGCATAAATTTATCCAAATTTTTTCATGTCAAAAATAATTGGTTTTTAGGTTATAAGATATTTTTTAATTTGAATAAATTTAGTAATTTTCTGAATTATTTTGTAAAATTATTGAATGTTTTTGTTGAAAAAAATTAAATTAAATAATTTTTCGTGGTTTTGGTATTTTTGTCGGAAAAAAGTTATATAAATAAGTTTTCAGGTTAGGTATACAACTTTTTATTTATTTTAGGTATACTACTTTTTATATGAAAAATATTCTATTGACATTTAAAACAACAACAAAAAATTGACAGTAAATTTTTACAAATTTTTACAAAAATTTATTTAAGAAAGAGCTCTGACGTCACGTTTTAAACACAAAATTCTCCTAAATTCTCAAAAATTTGTAAAGAGTGTGCAAATATAAAAGTAAACATACAGGAATTTGGATAAATTTATATAAATTTACATAAATTTGCGAGTTAACATACAGACCAAATGTTGCATTTTTATATGTCAAAAGCTTGTTGCTATTGTTTTTTAATACAAAACTATTGAGAATATTTCATTAAATTTTATAAAATTTATTAAAAACTTGATAAAGTTATATGAAGTTTTATAAAATTTAATGAAATATTCTCAATGATTTTATATTAGAAAATATTAAAAACAAACTTTTGACACCTTAAACATAAAATTTTAAAATTAAATTTTCGGTGAATTCCCTACAAATGAAATGTTCTTTTTTTGTTTTTGTTTTGCGTTCTTAATTAGGTAAATTAGGTAGAAATACCTTTTTTAAATTAAATACGGTACTACAATATTTATTACACAACGGTTATTCTAGAATGTACTTAAAATTATTATTTTTGCTGGTATACCTACACTATTTGATATGAAAAACTACTACGATTGTCAGGAACTAAGGCTTCTTAAATAGCGTCATTCCATTTTTTAATATTTAGAATAATTTAGTTTATGAGTAAGTAAAACTCGATTAGATTAGAAAAAACAATTTCAAATGTGGAATCGTGTTATTCTGATACCGCGTAAAACAAGTCTAACAAAAATTGGTTATGAGTGTATTATAAGGATACCAATAATACAAATAATAATAAAAATCAAAGTCAAGGGAGAAAACCTTGAAGAAATAAAGATATTAAAAAAAATAAAAACAAATAGGAAAATACAAAAAAAAAATATATATATATATATTTTTTTAGAAAAATAATGAATTGAAATTTTACAGGGAGTTGTAATAATCAGACAACGTAAAAAAAAAATAAATAAAATATTATTGCTGTAATTCTTTAATCCCACCCAATTATTACTTATCTGTAATATTGTCAGGGTCGCATTATGATATGAAACATATTTTTGTGTAACATTTATTTCTCCCATACAATTTCTTATCTCCGGAAATTGTAAGGGTCGTGGTGGTTATTGAAAAAGTTTGTTATTCTGTGGTGGTTATTGAAAAAGCGATAACTCAAAAATTTCGATTTTCTGTTTTATTTGTTTTTAGATAGGTTAGACTAAAATAATATCATGTCTATTATATAAATGAATTAAAAAATATACCTTATAAAAAAATGTTCAACCAACTGCAAACCATATAATATTTTCTCCAAATTTACTTTTGTAAGATATCGCTTTTCAATTATCACGACAGTATTATGACATGAACTTTTTTTTTCAAAATAGTTAATGGCGAAATTTACAAGTAGAAGCTTTTTCAATATTTTCCCTGGACTTCATATTACGCAAAGGATAATAATTGATTTTAACTAAGACTAATAAACGATCTTTCTTGTGCAGGTTTGACAAAGAGGATAGTAATTGATCTTAACTAGGACAAATAATCGATTTTGATTGTCTAGTTTTCGACGCCAGAGGGCCAGCGGATTCAATTTAAATTATATTGGAAATATTACTGAATATTATTTTATCTTAACTAAGACTAATAATTGTTCTTGCTTGTCCCCGAAGTTTTTGACGAAGAGGATAATAATTGATCTTAACTAAGCCTAAAAATCGATCTTGATGATTGTTTAGTTTGTGACGGTACAGGGCCAGTTTATTCAATTTTAATTATAGCCAAAATATAACTGAATATTAGTGTATTTATTTACTAAGTGATATTGGCACGGATATTGATAGAACACTTAAAAGATTATACGAAATGCTGAAGTGCTAGGTTAAATATTATTTTTTCTATTGAATACCAACCATACTGTCACTACCATATCCGGACCAAAGAAAATACTCTTATGATTGGAAAAGGTTGGAAAATGCTCTTGCGAAATTTTTCTAATACTATAGATTGTGAGACAAAAAACTGGTGGCTGAGAAGTTTGTATCTTTATTGGTTTAATAGAATAGAATAATTAAATATTCAGTTCTGATTCGTTGTGTAGACTGCACTGACAGACACCGATAGCTGATAGTGCCCACTTGAAACCAAATCAAATAAATAACTTATATCTTCAAATTCGGCTATACTTTGCTCCTTATTATTATAGATATTCATTTTTCGACTACTTATCAGGAAAATGATCATAATTTGCTTCACATAAGATATAAGACAAATGAAATAAAACTGATTTCTATTATTCAAAATTCTCGCACTGGACAAAGTAATATTAAAAAATGTATTCAAACTACCCCTACTGATCAAAGTGATAATAACAAATTTATTCAAAATGCCCTAACTGATCAAAGGGACATTTTGGTTTTTCCAAACCTCAATTAGTCCAAGCTTAGCCTTATTCGTGTATAGAGGTAGCGTTTGGCTTAACTTTAAAAAAATATCATAATAAGTATCACTAAAAATGGATTAACAAAATTAAATACATATTTACATACCCTTTATATATAGTTTTATTGTTTTTGACATTGTTTGACATCACTCTTGAAAAAATTTGATAACATGACATACAGTCAATAACAAAAAACTAAAATATTGTTATTTTTTTTCATTTCAAAACGAGTCCGAATATTATGTATATATATGTAGGTATATATTTACAAAAAAACACTCTGTTATCAAGGACCTTCTCCTACATTATATACATGGAAATATACACGCATTTCATAGATATATATATATATATATATATATATATAACTATATACAAATATATATTTTTATATATAATTTCTACTTCTTTAGTCCTTTATATTAAAATTATAATTTCTATTTGTCATTATTTACATTTTCATAGCAAAAAAAAAAAAAAAACGGAAAAGAAAAATAAAAAAAAAGACAAAAAAAAATAATAATTTGAAAAAATAGAAAACCCTTCTTAACTCCTTATGATATATAATTTTTATATCCTTTTAATCCAAATCAATCCAATATTTATTTTTATATTTTCTGTCTTCTTGTGTTGGGGGAGACAGTGAATATGAAACTCATTCGCTTTATATATAATTATATATATTGATATATTTATATATATACATATATATTTAGTTAAATTAATATAAAAAAATATATATATATAAAAAAGGTTTTCTATTCTTACGTATCATAATACCAAACAATAGTTTATTAGAACTGAGATATTGTGAAGTAGAATGTAGGGTAAACTTTAAAGCATATTTTTCAATTCTACATTTGTTTTCTCTTATTTTTTATTTTTTTTTATATATATCTATATATATATATATATTTAAAAAAAACTTTTTTATATAGAAATTTTCATCGTCCTTTCTTAATTTTTCTTCTATCTTTCTATTATAAAAAAAAAAAAAAAAATGTTTACAAGAACGTAAGTTCTGAAGGAAGTATAGTGGAATGATATAGTAAAAGAAATAAAATGAAATAAACACAAAAAACAGAATAAACAAAAATATGAGATAAAGCAAAAGAGTTCAAAAATAAGAAGAAGAGAAAAAAATTAATAAAATAAATAATATTAGAAAATATGAATTTTAATAGTAAACAACAATAATTATAAATAACAAGAAAAAAAAAATGTACAAAAATAAATACCACAAGAATAACGGTATGTATATGATAGGTATATATAAAAATAACAAAAAATTTCAGATCGATATTGAACTACATCATATGTGAGTCAATTTTTCTACATATAATAAATGTAGATATCTGATAAATATCTATTATTTAAATTTTTTGTGTTGTTGAAATATAAAAAAAAGGACATTGTTGAAAGAAAATTTAAAAATTTTTTTTTTGTGTCGAAAATGAAAATTATTTTTTCAATGGATCAGTAATTTTATATGCATTATCTTTTTTCCAATTTTTTGTTTTTTTATTATCAATTTTTCTACCCAATTAACCATTATATATCAAATAAATTGAAATAGAGTATACTTTGATATTCTAAAATTATTACAAATAATGATGATCACTATTGTTATGTGAGTCGGTTCAGTTATTTGACCAAATCAATTTGTTAAATCAGAATTTGAATCTAGGACTTCTACTTTCTAATCTATTTTAAATGAATAATTTGAATCAATTTTGAATCTTATGTTATATTACAGTTATCTATCTTATCGACAGTGTTATAGACATTAAATTTATTTACAATATTTTTGTTAAACTGATTTTCTTTATATACATCAGTAATTGATATCAGGCATTCGAAAATCAGTTATTAAAATTCAAATATTATAAATATAAATTAAAAAAAAACATAATTAAAATTTAATAAATTAATTTCATATAAAAAAAAAATAAATTAAATTTTTAGTATAAAAAATTTCTACAGGTAATTTACCTAGTAATTTTCGGACACTCAATAGATATTCATATTTATTAATATATTTTTTCGTTTAATTCTAGCCATTACTTAAATATATTAAAAATTTGTACTAATCATAAAAATAATTCGCAGGATTATAGCTTGATTGATTGAACTGATAGCCGGATTGCTATCAGTTGTACGAGGCCAATCAATATCTGGTCCATCTGTTTAGATTCCAATTACAAGCAGTACGACCACCAGCATTACCATTTTTTTTTAATAATACAATAACATAAATTTTTTTGTTTTTTCTTGTTTTTGTTTTTAATCAAGTAAATAAAATGAACTAACCAAAAATATGTTTAGTTAATAATTTAAAAGAAGAAACCGAAATACGAAAAAGTAAAGATTCTAGACCAACTTATCTAAAATAATTCAACTAAAACTCAATTCGATAAAGACATTTCAACTAATTACAATTTTTCAACGTGTATAAATGGATCTACTATAGATAGTGGGAATTCATTTTCATTTCAAAGCTATTTATTTCCAACGTAAGCATCAGGTACAGATAAACGCAGTCCCAACGTTTTAGTAAAAAATATAAAGAAAAAATAAATTTGATTTTTAGAGCCGTTGGCTGCCATCTCCAGAGCCCCGCTACTCATTTATTGAAACTCCGGGTAGCCAAGTAAACGCAGTCGGCAAGGTAGTCGTAACAAATGTAGAGAAAAAACAAATTTTATTTTTAAAGTCATGGACTGTTGCCACCAAAGCCCTGCTACTCATCTATTAAGTTTTATTTATCCACAAATCTTTGCTATTCATTTATTGAAACCCTGTTTTACCGGATAAATGAAGTCGGCAAAATAGTTTGATATCTAGGTACTTGAATTTTTTTAATTGAATTCAGTTTTAGTGGAATTTTTGTTAGCTAAATTATTGTAGTAAATGAAAACTTAAAAACATAATTTTAGCCAATGATTTGTATAGAAGTCATTTGTATTTTCAATTCACTTCTTGTCATATTTTGTATTCACAATTTTAATTTTAATTTTAATCTTATAATTTTATTTCTTTTTATACCCGGCTCATATTATAGTCTATATTCTGCCATTTTGTTTTCATTACTTAGTTA
The DNA here is from genome assembly GCA_963942445.1 of Argyra leucocephala. Taxonomy (NCBI): domain Eukaryota; kingdom Metazoa; phylum Arthropoda; class Insecta; order Diptera; family Dolichopodidae; genus Argyra; species Argyra leucocephala. Next base: position 137,254,827 of record OZ012680.1, read on the forward strand.
GCTTATTTTTATAAGTACCTTGTAACTTACCTACTTCATTGTTTTATCACAATGGACCTCTGTGATATAACGGTGTCATTATTACTATGATAATACTGGACATCTATGGTATAATAACTAAATGCCAACAGTCACTGCTATATACGTACCCACATATTTTTTTTTTTTAAACAGCCAAGCGTTATGATGTTGACCTTTAGTACTTATGTACCACTTGGATGGATGGGATAGAACAGTATAAGAAGAAAGAATAAAGTTATTGAAAGAATTGATAGGAATATGCAGAATGAAGTTATTGATGTTGTTCTTGAATTTCTGTAAGTCATTCACTATGGTGTTACTTGAATGTGGAAACACACTAGAAAAGATATGATTCCACATTCGTAAAATCCGGACTATGAATGTTCATTCCTGAATGTTCTGAATTCCTATGAATGTTCAGACCTTATTATTCAAGATTTCTTGTATTTTATTCTTATTTTTTTATTTTATTTTATTTTTTTTTATATAGCTTCATTAAGACTAATGTAGTTTATTCTAAAAGCGCTTGTTACTTTCTTTTATAGTATGTATGTTTCTACAATGCCGTTTAGGCGAACAAATTATCTAATGAATTATTGTATTATAACTTTTGAAATAAAAAATATTTAAAAAAAAGAGTCTGTTTTATACCATTTAGGTATATCTACTGTGCAGAGATGGGCCTCTGCGGCTCCTCTAGGTAGCAGTTCTTTGATTTGTGTCTAAACACACCATCTAATAACCATGTGTCCACATCTACGAAGTGTAATGAACAAATATTATATTATTATACAATTAAAATCGATTTTTTTATATATGCAAATTCAAATTGGGTTCATAACTTTGCTAATTCTACATTATTTCGTTCCATATTTTTATTTCTTTGTCGTTAGGTTCAAGTTTAGCTACTTTAAGGTGCAAAAATTATCACAAAAGATTTTATTCAATTTTGGATACACACTTGTACACAAAATAAAATTATTACTGTACATTTTGTTAATATTATATAATATATTTTTAATATAATATACTTAAAATAATATTACATAATATTAGTTTTCTGTATCTATTTAAAGTTCAATAAGATTTTTTTTTTTATGTATGCAAATTCAAATTGGGTTCAAAACTTTGCTAATTCTATATTATTTTGCTTAAATTTTTTGTCTCATCGTCGCTAAGTTATTCAAACTATTAAAATATATAGTTATATTTAAAGATAGTATTTATTTTAAATTTTACAAATATTATAATATTTATTGTTATCTTTCTGACAATTTTCAATAATTAATTATTTAATTTTATCAACACAACATTATTTTTTTAGTAACAGTCAATACTGTTCACTTGAAAGGTTATCAATGAAGAGAGAGCTATCAACCTCTACATATCGCTTATATAGTGGTGCTCCGCAATCAATGGTGGAAACACGCATCCGGATATGATTACCAAATGTAGTACTACGGGATCAATTAAGTTGCATAAGTTCCACGTAGTACTTACGCGGTGACTGCTCCTACCATTGACTACCTTACACCATCTATTGTTTCAAGTGGTATATAACTATATATATAAAAAATTGTATAAAAACAACATCAAATATAGGTTGTATTTTTATATATATATATACAAAATCTAACCGTAAGGTATTTCAAAAGTCATTTCTAGGTCCAATATGGAAATAAATTATTTTCCAATTTTAATTTTTTTTTTATTTTTGTTTTTTCGATTTCCATAATGATTTTCTGAATTGTTATACACTATGAGCAGAACACTCTATATACTATACTGAAAATGTTGTATTGAAACAAATATATTTGAACAGTTATACTCTTTTGAATTTTCGGAAACTAATCATGATTATCTATATAAGAAATTGAACTTTTTCTATAATTATGAAATAGAAAAAGTTCAATTCCTATATTGGATGGAACTTTTATGGGATCCTGTATAAACATTATGGATCCCGTATACATTATGAAATCATTACTATATTTTTTGGTATTTTCTTTTGAACTTTTATTATGTATGTAGAATGTAGGTAGGTAGAAGTGGACATTCCAGTTGCTTCTGGAAAATTAATTAGCACTTAAATTTGTGTTTTTGATTCGATGGACCTATTTTTTGTTATTGGTTTGTTTTAGGGGATCCCTATGACATTTTTACTCTTCCAATGAACTCAGTACTAGAGCCACCCTGTGCTATCTAATATGTAGTCGAATAAAATAAATTAAACGTATACCAAATCGTTTTACACACTATTAGATGTATAGTAAATTTCAATGTAATTGACTCAATAATTGTTAAATAACTTTAATATAGAAAATAAAAACCAATTCTTAAAAAATTATTTATCTTAGAAGCTGGTGGGCTAAAAAGCTAAATATACCCTATTTATATCATTGAATATAATATAAAGAAAATTAAAATATTTTTATAAAATGTCCCTTTAAGGCAGTCATTTATTTCTGGATAATATTCCTTCTAATACCCACATTAATTTCAAAGTATATAGAATATAACCTAATTTCATATTTTTTATTCCAAAAATATGCTTCGGGACTTATATATTTTCATATTTATTACTATTATTACTATTATGATTATTTTTATTATTATTTTCTTTATAAATTTTCCATTCTTACCTAATTTGAAGAAAATTTATTTAAAAAAAAATCTTAATTCGTTAGATAATAAATCCCTTTATTACCGTATAATACAGTTGTTCTTTTATTTTTTTTATTTACAAATATCCTGTATTTTTCTTACACTCCACACACACACACACACATCTATTTTACGATAATAATAAAATAATAGGAATAAATGAAAAGGAAATAACTTATAAAAATATAAAACAAAATAACAGTCAACAAAAGCAAAAAAAAAAAAAGAGAAAAAGAGAAAAAAACAAATAAACAAGAACAAAAAAATGAGACAAGAAAATTAAAAAATATAGAAAGGTCCTGTTTTGTGTATAGTCTTAATGTCATTGAAATTGTAACATTTTTCATTTTATTTCTTTTTCTTGTTGTTTGTTTTTTCTTTTGTTTTTGTAATGTCCTTAAATTTAAAAGTATATGATGGTGTATAATAACTATATGTATATATGTATAGTATTAAAGTTTTATCATATCAACTGTAACGAAATATACAATATTGAAAGCTTACGTAATTATATTATGACCTATTTCTTAGTTTTGTTTGTACATGTATGAAAAATTCTATTCCCGTTATTTTTTTTTGTTTTTTAACTTAGATTGCTACCTGAAACAAATTTTCAATTCTCTTCTTCTCTTCTTTACATTATTTCAGTGGGAAAATTTATACCCACAAAAAAAAGGAAAATAATTTCAAAAATTAAAACTTTAAATTTCGAGTAGTCAAATAGTATATGTAGTAAAAATGCAGTCTAGAAATTGAGTTTGCAAAAATGTAAAGTGCTTTCGCAAATAATTTCATTTTCAATATTGTTTGTTTGACTTCTGTTTATATTTTATTTCTATCTCTTCTGTTTTTTCATAAATATTTCTATGCCGTAAAATCATTTGAAATATTAAATTTTTGTACTTTAGTTTTATTTAAAATGTTGAGTTTCAGTGTTGTTCAGTCGGATTTAACGTTGCGCTTTCATATAACGGTATCGAATGAAATTATAATTCTATTGTTTTATTTAATTTATATGCGGTTATAGAGCTACACAACATATCGAATGTATTTGAGTGTAGTAGAGCTACACAGTATCGAATGTAATTATAATTTTATTGTTTTATTTTATCTATACTATTGTAGGTTAATGCGGGATCAGAATTACACAACCGATAGTGTGTCTGTATTACTAGTCTAGGATTCTAATTCAATCCAACTTTTTCGCTTTCTATATTTTAACAAAGAACATATAATAAAACGAAGTCTCATCCCATACAAATTTTTAAAATATTATTTTTATAAAGTGGGTCGCCACATTAAAACCCACTCGCTCATTTTATCTTCAATTTGCTCTTTAAAACAATAATTTTGCTCTTCAAATCTTCAAATCGGAACTATGTGCTTACAAATATGATATGAATATACATAACTACATTCGTAAATAATAATAAAATATCAGAATATTAATGTAGATTGTAGGTAGTATTATATGGATTGAAATAAGTATGTAGTTAAATATTGAGTCAATGATTACTTTTCAATTCAAATAAAAGTTCAGATAAACAAAAAATGCACGTGCATAAACTCATTGGTTTTCTTTTTATTTTGAACCTTTGATTTGAAAAATTATTGAAATATATCTAATCTATATGGATGGACTGAATGAATACTGTTGTATTTGTTTTTAATCACAATTATAATAACTTTTATTTTATTTTTATTTTCGTTTTATTTTCTTACCCGTCCGTATGCGCATCTAAGTTGAAACAATTGAAAAATGTCCAGATGAGACAACTAAATTGTTAATTGGAACCAATGTACATTGTTAAAAAAATTATCTTAAATATGTAAATTTGTAAACAACATCTTCTACACATTATATTGATTTACTGCAGCTAACTTGAAGGTGTATAATATATTTGAATCTACTTTGAAGCAGTGATAATTTTTCAATTTTGCTGTATTGTATAAATTTTACGAGTCTGATAATCTATTTTGTATTTTATAATTGAAGTTATAAAGTATATCTAAGGCATTTAGTTAAAATTTTTATAAGTATAGGATATATAAGACATATAAGGGTGTCTTAGAACACTTCTAGCTCAAATTTTAATGAATATCATAATTTGTTTGAGATAATCTGATTCATTGATCCACTGATCAAGCTGATATTTTTTGTCCAATTCCAGATTTTGTTTCTCTATTTGTATCTGCAGTCTCAATGCGGATAATTAATTAAATATGAAATGAAATAAAAACAGTCTAATAAATCGGATAAAATTTTTTTTTTGTTCTCTTTTTAAAAAATATATATATATATATATATTTTATTATATATATATACTTTAAAAATATTTTAAGACTGATTTTTCATAAATAATTGTCCACAATTAATTAATTTCTTTCCTAAACATATTATTTTAGCTTTTTAACTTATCTTATATCACGGTATTCACACTGCACTATATAACACGTTATCAGCGTATAAATAGTTATAAAATGTTATCGATTAGCGATGTGATATTTCTGCAACGGGTCATTCGAGCTCGATAACATGTTATACACAGGTAGTATGAATGTCATATTAACTATTGTGTAATAAATATACATATTATGTACATCATACATAAGCTTACGCTATAACACTCTATTAGAATTTTTGATTTACAATTTGACTTCCTTTCGCATGATTCTTTGACATTTGTTTGCATTATATCATATTGAGAGCCCATAGATATCCTTCAACACCATCTAGTCATCATAATTTGTAACATGCTCCCACAATATCAAATAATATCAACTTTTTCGTGTATTCTAAAAGTAAGAAAACAATATTTTCGCTTCCACATCATGTATGTATGTATGTACATGTAGGGTGAAAAATTCAGATAAATTGAAACAACCGTAGAACACGCACATTGCTTTAAGAACTGCTATCGTAGTATAGAAAAATGTCGTTATATCATAATTTCGGCACTTCGGTATATTCCTCTTATTATCTTTTAGAATATGTAGAATAGATTATAAAAAAAAAATGTATTGTTTTCAAAAAATATATATTTTATTTCAAATGACAGTTAAATATTTTTTTAAATAATTGCAAATATTTTCTATGAATAGTTCTTAATATCAAAATAGTTTTTCTGTTTACCTTATATTTTTATTTTCAACAATATTCAACTATAATTCAGTGTTTTATAAATGGCTATTTTGTTTACAAATCCTTTCAATTATTTAACTATAGAGTATACCTACTTACCTATACCATTTCCATCGTACATGCCATCATCATTTTTTTGTTATAATTTACTTTCCCATTACTTTATTTGTTGGCTCATTATTTTGATTCAATGTGACTCTGATTTCAATTCGATTTTGTTTTCAAGTTTTTATTTTCATTTTATTTTATTTTTTTTGAAGAACTCGTGTTGTATTTTATTTCATTATTTTTATAGTTTTCTTAAATTATTTTCCTTTATTATTTGGTTTTTCGTTTATTTATTGTTTTTTTTTTGTTTTTGTTTTTAATATTTAATTTCAAATGAAGTGAAATAATGTAATAAATATGAACATATTTTGAAGGTTTATTATGTTAAAATTATTACAAGGATTTCCTTTAAAGAAAACCATAAGAAAATAATAAAAAAAAAAAATATATATATATATATATATTATCCTATAGATTAGATATGTTATGTACATATACGGTGTATTGTATTGTAAAACAAAAAATAACAAAATGTACAGTAGTGATAATTTAAAAAAAAAAAACACATACCGTAAAAGATTTGTCGTCATAAAATATAACATCTTTTACGTTATAGTTAAAAGCTCATATTATTTTATTTGAGATCTAAAAGCGTTACTGTTATTTAGCAGATGCGGAACGGAATAAAAAATTATATTGTCAGTAACAGATTTGGCCAGTGGCACAAAATGTGATCGATGCTTTTTTGATTGATAATATTTTCGTATATCTACCATCATTATGTAGATATGTATATACCGTAAGAATCTTCAACTAAAGTTATTACAGAGAAGGAAATGAAAATTTTAAATAGATTTTGTCCATTTTATTGTTGTTAAGAAATTAGCACCCTGTTGACAGTTAAAAAATTATATTTAAAACAAAAAAAAATGTGTAGAAACAATGGAATTTGTTTTAATTTTTTTGTTTTAAATATAATTTTTTAAATGTCAACAGTGTACTAATTTTGTAACAACAAAAAAATGGATAAAGTATATTTAAAATACTTTATAAAATTCGAACGAATTCGAATATTTTAATAAGTTAGACAGGTTTCTTCAAATTATTATGTTTTTAGTGTTATTTAAAATAACAACAATTTTCACAAATGAACAGTGTTGAATTAAAAATTCAATAATATTATTTCTTAATATGTTTGTAAGCTTTATTTCTTATTTTGAATAGTGTATTAGTAACAAAAATTGCCTAAATAATAAATTGATTTCGATCATAAAAAAAGATGACAATTTGATAAATGTCGTGGTTTCTTTTTGGTCAATTTTTTCTATATTCATTATAAGTCTTTCAATGTGCAGTGATTATGCAATGTCAAAACTTCGTATATGTCTATGCAATGTACGTACTATGTTTATGTCAAAACTTCGTTTATTCGACATATGTCAGTATTGGCAAATCATTGCCGAATTTCGTCCTTGTCAAATAAACAATAACTTATCAATATCCCCTTGACAGTTTGGAGTTGTTTTATTAACTTGAAGCAAATTCTTAGGTTTCCGTTATCAAATAATTTCCTCATAGCTCTCATTGTCACAGTGCTGCATTTTTACCAGTCAAAATTCATTTGAAAATTCTTGTGTTGAACTTAATACTATTTGTTTTAACATACTCTTCAACGGGTAAAAATCATATTATTCGTTATAAAAATGAATTATAACAGAAGTAACTGTTCAACATTGAATATTTTGAGAATATTTTATTATTATTTTTTATTATATTCTTATTTTTAATTAATTTACTATAATTGTAATGAATTTTAATATTTAATAAAATATAATAAATGAAAAAAAAAGTTTAACATAATCAAAAAAATTTAGATATGTGTATTATCTGTCACGGTTGTCGTTATATCGGTGTAGTGTTGTTTCTGTTAATATTTATGTTACATTTTAGTTAATATTTTGTATGATTATAATTTTATTGGGAAAATTTAAAATGTTGTTATAGTGTACTGTTATCAATATCATATTACTGTTATAAACTACTGTATTAAGTGTTAGTAGTGTTATCTGGGACAAGAACAATCTCAAAAATAGCTTTGTAGTTTCTACTTAACTTTATTGTTACTACTAAATCATAGTTTCATTGAATTTTATTTTATTTTTATTATTTACATTAATTTATATTTTTTATTTTTATTAATATTATTTTACAAAGAGAAAATGAAAAACTTCAATTGGATCAGGCAAGTTTAAATAACGATATTTGATATTCAAATTTGCTTTAAAATGATGTATTTTATATAAAAATTTAACTTATGTTGGTTATTCAAGTTTTCCAATAAAATAATAAAATAGAACAAATTAAAAAAAAAAACAAAAAACTATAAATGATATTGTCCCAAAATGGAAAAAACACAATAGCTATTATTCGATATAAAAAAAATCTTTACCTTTAAGTAAAATCTAAGAGTGTCTGATTTAAGTAATGCTACTGACAGACATGTAGTATCAATATTGTAATATTGCTGATGTTGTGATATTCCTATATGTGTGTCACCTAATTTCATGATATTAAGGCAATATAAACGTAGTATTGATATTACCAAACAAAGGCATAATAACAGTGAAAATAGTCGAATATTTTCCTTTTAATTTTACTGATATGCTTATATGTATGTATGTATGATAAGCATATGAGTAAAATTAAAAGTAATATATTCGACTATTTTCACTGTTATACAAAAATTTTACTCTAACGCTGGAAAACAAGTTTTTATAAAAACTAAAGGCATAATATTACGAATTAACGTGGCAATGATGTACATCAGTGTAGTCTATCGTCAAATAAATAATTAAATTAGTAATAAAAAATAGTTGATTTGACACATTTTCAAAATTAATCAAAATTTCTCATTGTCAAGTCAAAATGCAAATTGAATAAAAATGAAAAAATTGAGACAAATTTGAAATTTAATTTAAGAAAAAGGCAAATTTTAAATAGAATTGAAAAAAAACTATCATTTTTATCCTCCATTTTACATGTCATAATCAATACTACGTTCATTACAATATTGATATTATAGTATTGATATTCCATGTCTGTCGAAGCCATTAATCAATAGCTATAACATATTTTATAATAATAATACAATCTTTTTATATATTTTTTTGTAATTTCGTAAATTATAATTAAAGAAATAATAATTAAATAAAAAATTAAATAAAAAGCAGCAACTTACTTCTTTTAACGGTACCGCTACAACTAATTGAAATTACATTAAAATTAAACTAATTAATTTTTTCAATATTAGTTGAAACTACTGTGACCTGCTTAACCCTTTACCGCCGGCTACCAGTTCCCGTTGTACGATCGTGATGAATTTTGGAGAGTAGTCTATTTTTAGTCCAAGAATTACAAATTAATAATTTTGTGGTGATAGTTCCGCCGGATCCGGAGTTGTGGTCTGTACTATATATAGTACAACCGGCGGATATGGGTGCAAAAATCAATATGAAAAAATATATAAGAATGAAAAAATAAAAATCTAATATTTATGTTAACTTATTTATTTTTATTGAGAAGAACATAACCATCATAAAAACATAAACATAAATTCTTTAAAAATTTTACATATGATATTCTGCAAAGCATTTTCTTTTTATACATAATGTTTTTCTACATATTTTACAAGAGTACATATTTCTTAAATGACACACGACACATCTAAGTTGAGTGTGAATTTTTTGAGGAACATGTTGAGTTTTTTCTTTTTCTACTGATGAAGAAGGGTTCCTTTTTTTGATTATAGAAGTGCTTGCTCTGGCTTCTTGTAATATTTGGCGTACTATAAACCTCCGAAAATTAAGCTGAGATGAAAATTTGTCATTGCTATTTCCTGATTGAATGTACAATTTCCATGCATTTACCATTGTTAAATCGATTAGATATGTGAAAATTACCCACCACCATTTTTTTTCCTTTGATAGCAATTCTATACGAATTTATATTTTGACCAGCGTTGTCAACACCTCCCATGTTTGCATTATATGTTGCATACACTTTTGGTTGACCAATTTGTACTTTTTTACGGTCTACTTTGTACCAACGTTTTACGTGATGTAACGGGATCACGGTATCAAAATTTGTTAAAATTGAACATACGCTATTATCTATCCAATGCACAGCAAGTAACTCGGTGGTACTATCATATCCAGAATCAAATGTGCCACGAGATTTATTTTTAAATGTTTTATTTTTTTCAAATGGGCAATTTTTAAACGATTTTCTCGAATGGTACCTGTTGCTTCTGTTGGTTGTGGTATCATTTTCAAAAAATCAGTTACTGTTTTTGGATCAAGCGGAATCAACCGTTTATTTTCATAATTTTTTCCGCAATATACATCAAAATTGTAGCAATAACCAGAAGAGCTGCATAACATCCAATTCTTATATCCAAATCGAACAAGTTTTCTTTGAATGAACTGCCCAGTTGAATATTTCCACTTTTAAATAGAACCTCTGCCTCCACTTTTAAATAGAACCCGTTACTTAAGTCTATATTAAGTCTGTCATTTATATGACTTATTATTCCCAATCCAATTCCCAATATTATTGTTGAAATAGTGCTTAGAGGTATAATAGTTTTAGTAAAACGTAGTAATAAATAATGTAAATCTTTTAATTAGTCTTAAACACATAAAAACAACAATAACTAATTTTGAAATACTAATATATGTAATAAAATGAAATTATTCATATTATTTTGATCCCATATCCGCCGGTTGTACTTTATATAGTACACCAAACTTTTCACACAAAAAAAAACTGATTAAATTTATTAATAATTTTTAATTAAAATTCACGTTATTTTAGTTTTTTATTAAAGTGTTAATTAAACTTTTCAATTTAATTTATAAAATAATTTAAAATTTTAATAACATTTTTTAATAATTTTATGGTACATTATTTTGCAATTTCCAAAAAACACTCATTTTCTAATGAAAAAAAAAATTGACACTTAATCAAACTCAAAGCAAGTGTTATGCAAATAAAAGTGTTGGCACATTCTTTAAGAATAGAATTCACAACAATTTGGCTTTAAAATCAAATTAGTTTCAGAAAAAAAAATTAATTTGTACACCTTGTTTCGCTGTACTATATATAGTACAACCGGCGGTAAAGGGTTTTAAGGTTAAAAAAAAATGTGACAAACATCAAATTTCCACCACTGTACCCTCGTATATTATGTAAAAGTTAATAATATTAAATTTAATATGTGAAGAGGAAAAAACAAAAAAAAAAACGATTTAAAAACAATATATAAAATTATATAATATATAAAATACGTATGTAATTTTAAAAAGATATAAAGACAGACACACACGTGTAGGATATGATGCGATTTATTTTATTATTATCTCTTTCTGGAAAATTTTGTTTTGTTATTACTATTTTGAATCGTCTTTGATGTATCTGTGGGTGAGTGTGTATTTTACATTAGGGTGTTCCGCACTTTTTTTTTTTTTGTTTTTGTTAAATTATTCACACTGTTAATTATATAATTTAAATTATTAATTATGAACAGTTTGTCTTTGACGGGGTGTCAAAAATGATCCCATTCCATTTTGTATTAATTATTTTATAAAAATCATTCTCCATCGTTCATTTTTTATTTATTTTAATTAATGTTTTTAGCTCAAAAAAATCATATAATTTTCAAAAGTGAAAAATAATATAAATAATGAGCTGCTGTTAAAATTATTAAAATTATATAACAAAAAATTAAAATTAAAAATCAGATAAACTTCAAAAAAGGATTCGAAATGAAGCTTTTTGATATATTTGATTGAATAAGTTGATGGTTAAAGTTGATGGAGGAATAAGTTGGACGTGCTAAGTAAAATGTTATTCAGCAATTAGAATTTGTCATGATTGAAACAGACACTTTGTTTATAATAAAAACCTCCGTTCAATCCTGCTCTTATAAATAAAAATAATTTATGAATGCCATGCGAATAAGAAATGCATTGTCGAATTTTAGTAAATTCGTTTATAGAACACTACTGGAATTTATCAATAGATATAGTAAAATGTTAACACTAGTTACTATATACATCTATCGTTGTTTTTTTTTTTAAATAAATTTCTGTTTACTTTGCAATTGTTTAATATTTTCAAAAATCAATTTAAGTTCTTAATCAAATCAATTCAAACTCTATCTGTTCCGAATTAAAATTATACCGACAGTCATGAAAATATCTACAAAATTAATAATTATATATAAAATTAATCCTATAATTTGTTATTTTGCTATATAATAAATGTGACCTACTATAATACTACTAAATACTGAATGTATTTAAATTTTTTTGCAAAATTAGGTCCACCCTAAAAATTTATTTGTCTATAATATCTATACTCATATGTATCTGTATGGACTTGTATTATTATAAAATAAAATAAAAACTATTCTGTGTGGGTTGTAATATTCTTTGCGTACTTTATATAAATGCTTATTATTATATTCTAGGCACTAAATTGTAAATTCAAAACTATGACCATGAAATTGTTTAAAATATAAAATTTATTAAATTTAATTTTGTATATTGTTGTTTAAATTAAATTTTAAAATTTAAATGATTTTTATTAAAATTAATAAATTTATTATTGTAGGGTATTTTAGTTATGTGATATTAACCTGTAGAGACTATTTTTGTTTAAGTCCGAAAAGATTGTAGTCGAATACTAGTAGAAACAAAAATAATAAATATACATATATATAATACATATATACTATCTTATGTTTCTATACACCATAAAATTTATTATTTTCTGGCCTATAGAAAATGTATCATAGTATTTTAATTTCTATTCAAAAAGCTATAATTTACATGGGCTGTAACCATTCATATGCTATGTTTGCTAAACAATAAATTGCTTTGCATACGTTAAGTAAGTTTTATAAGTTAAGTATATTTTAAATAAGTTAATCTAAAAACTAAAAAAATAACATTTTTTGTATTTTCACGTCAGTTTTGTATTGTTTGAAGATATGTGGCCTTCCATAAAGAATGAATATAAGGTACATTGTTTGAAGGACTACGGGATACAAATTTTTTAAATTACTTTAAGTGAAAGACAGAACTATTTAAAACTTATAATATATAACAATAAATTGCATTTAAAAAATTAAGGGTGTAACTTAAGTACTAATAAACATTTTTAAGGATTTAAATAACATACAGTTAATTACTTTAATTTTATTGTCGAATACGAGTATGACTTTTGACATCATTATTTCTACTTATTTTATTAAGTACTTTTGTAATCACATTTTAAGTATTTAGTTCCACCATTAAATTTAAAAATAGAACACCAAAGACCTATTTTATTATTTATATACACAAAAAAAAAATTATTTTTAGAATTTAATGACTTCAACACCTACAAATTTACACATCAAAATAATTAACGATCATTCATGACCATTCAGTTCGTTTTTTTTTATGCCAATTTTTATTTCTTTAATTTTTATTCAACTGAGTTTGCATACTCTACAATAATTACTATAATTTTTATATCCTTTTCAGATTATTTACTTGACTATAATTCATATTTTCCATTGTTATTCAAATATTGAAAATAAATAACAATAAAACTAAATAATTTAATGGGGTCATAATTTAAATAATGTTTATCATAAGATGGGTACATCGTTTAGATAAGAAAGGGGAAGAAAACAATTGAATTTGGAAAATTTTAGTATATACCGTTATTTAAGAAAATTTTATTCTCTATCAATGTATATAGAATTATTTTAGTAGGATTAGAAAGATTTACCTGTAAATTTTCCTGTACGATAAAATTTTTGTTTACTTGACATTAAAATTTAAAACAATTTAAAACAAAATTAAAACAAACTTGACATTAAAATTTTATATTTAAAAAAAAAACAAATGAAAAACAATATTTGAAATTCTGATTTTGAACTTTATATTAATAATGATTGAATTATAAATATTTTACTACCAAATACATGATAGTATCTATTCTATTAGCAAATAGATGATATAATTAGATCTATATCTTTAATACTCACTAAATACTATTATTTCAATGATTATTTCTCTTTAATATTTGTATAAACATCAACTGTTGATGCAACAACATCTTTTGCTTCAGTTAAATAATATGTATTTGAGACCCGATATGATCCTGGTTGTAGTAGATTTTCAAGTTTTGCAAAATCTTTCATTTCTAATGACATATTTTTAGCATAGATATGACCCTAGCAATTAATTTTTACAATATTTTTATTTTTATTATTTTATTTTAAATTAAAAAAATTACCTCAAATGGACATTTATGGAATGCATTTGTATCGAATTTCTTTGCCATTCTTTGTATTAATTGGCCAACTAAACTATCACTATTTTTACCTTTCTCCATAATATTACAAACATCAAGATCAAATTTAATTATATATGGTTTGTATTCACCATTTGTTAGCTTAAATGTTTCAAGATGTAACTGAAAAGAGAAAAAAAAATATTTAATATTTTATAAAAATTGAGTATAACTAATTTGAAGTTTATTAAATAGATTTTAATCCGAGTCCTATATAATTATGCCAAACATTATATAACATGTTATAATACATAGCTGGTATCTGTAATGCTATCTAGATACCTCAAAAAAGTGATATTAACATTACATGAAATTCTCACAAATATATTTATACTAGCTGTACACGGTCGGCGTTGCTTGTCCAAAGTCCCTTTTTTAGAAATATTTGCCTTCAATTTAAGCGTACTAAAACTACAAAAATAAACTTTAGAATCGCAGCTTGATATAAGGTTTTTAAAGCAAGTGATGATTATTATGGAAAAACCAAATTTTTTTTAACGAATTTAAATAATAATACAGTAAAAGATATGTTTGCTCATTATATTTGTAATAGGTATTGGGAGTTGTATGGCAGCTGCTCGAACCACTCAAAATTTTGAAAAACGGTAATAGACGTATTTATTTCTTTTTGAGGCAGTACCTGAGTACAAATTTTCAGCGCTGTAACACTTTTGATTCTGAAAATATTTTTGAAAGTTGCTGGGAGTTGTATGGCAGCTGCCCGAACCACTCAAAATTTTGAGATACGGTGAAAGACGTATTTTTTATTTTTGAGGCAGTACCTGAGTTCATATTTTCAGCTCGTTAATACTTTTGATTCTGAAAATATTTTTGAAAGTTGCTGGGAGTTGTATGGCAGCTGCCCGAACCACTGAAAATTTTGGGAAACGGTGAAAGACGTATTTATTTCTTTTTGAGGCAGTACGTAAGTACAAATTTTCAGCGCTGTAACACTTTTGATTCTGAAAATATTTTTGAAAGTTGCTGGAAGTTGTATGGTAGCTGCCCGAAGCACTCAAAATTTTGAAAAACGGTGAAAAAGGTAATTTTTTTTTTTTGAGGCAGTACCTGAGTACAAATTTTCAGCGTTGTAACACTTTTGATTCTGAAAATATTTTTGAAAGTTGCTGGAAGTTGTATGGCAGCTGCTCGAACCCGCCGGAATTTTAAAAAGCGTGTAGGCCTATAACCTTCCCCTCTATTCCAGTAATATACTCTGAAAATTTCATCCAAATCAATTTAGTAGTTTTCGAGTCTATAAATAACATAAAAACAGACATAAAAAATTCCATTTTTATATATGTATATAGATGTGGATATAGAAGTATTTTGGCTCCAAATTAATTTCAAATGCAGTGTATTTAAATTTTCAGAACCGAATAATTCGTAATTATTAATTTATACTTGTATAATTTAATGCAAACATATCGTCGCTTAAAAAGTAGCAAGCGCTAAGTACATATTTTGCCAATTTGAGTTTTATACGTAAAGTAAGTCAGAAATGTATAAGGCTGTATTAAGTTCCAAAATATATTTGAGCCTTACAATGTTTTCGTAGAAGAAAATTTATACATTTCTGCCTTATTTTACGTATAAAGCTCAAATTGGCAAAAAAATTTTCTTAGTGCTTTCTGCTTGTTAAGCGACGATATTATGTTTAACGGTAAGACATGAATGATAGATAAACAAATTTGGTTTTATTCTTTAACCTGCCCTTCAAATCATACCTTTATACAATATCCAACAAAATATCCTTCTGAATATTGCAAACAAATATTTTTGGTTATTGGAAAATTTCCAAAGCAATGGAAAATAAGTTGAAGTTGTAATTTTTAAATTTGATTGTTGATCTTACGGAAATTTATATATTCTACTCAAGTATTAATTTTACGGTTATTTTATTGTAAACTATTTTTATATGATTCGGTACGTCAAGGCAACAGCAGATTAATCGAAAAATATTAAAAAAATGTTTTGCCATAAAATGAAAGCGTATATTTTGATTAATATTTCTGCAACACTGAGATAGTTATTTTCGAATTTCCGAATACAATTTTAATATATAGATTAAACTTGTGTGGAATATTTATAATCCGGCAAATAAGCTTACATGCTATACCTAGGTATATCCACGTCAATTAAGAAAGTAGAATAATAATTTCGAATTTTACTTTTAATTTTCTTGTGGAACACTGACATTAGCCGAAATTAAAGATTAAATTCATGATTCATCATGGTTATCCAACCTCAAACATGTCATACTGTGATTCTGTCCTTCTCAATTATGGTTGTTTTTATATAGAAAATGTACGTTCTTTCAAATACCTGGCAATTAAATTGGTCTGAACATACTCATAATTTAAAAAAATATTTAAATAAAATTGTTCGTTACAGCTACCATTTGAGAAAATGTAGTACGTTAATAATTTTAAATATATTTTACTACGACTTTTTCAATTCCAAGTTGAATTATAGTTTAGCTTGTTGGGGTGGTTCTTACAATAACAGAATTCGCCCACTTCTCCTAGCCCAAAAACATTACTTAAGAACCATGCTTAATATTAATCGTTTATCATCTAGATTCCGACTTTTCAAAAGAGTCTGTATTTTGCCACTCAGACATCTCTATATCTACAAAGCTATGAAAATTTTTTTCATTAGATCTGGTTACCTCGATCAAAGATTAACTCCAACTTACAACCTACGTATTAATTATTTGAATTATGTTGCTGTTCCAATGGCCAGAACAACACAATTTACGCATTGCTTTGTTAATATGGCACCACGAATTTTTAATAGACTACCAATTCACATCAGAAGTGAACGAAATCTGTCCTCATTTCTTAGACAGTTGAAAATCTGATTATTTCAGTTCGATCACTCTCAAATTGAATCACTATTTGATGGTGGAAATTTGTATTAAATAAGTGTTTTGTATATGCATTATAATTAAATGTGGTTTTCTCTTCATACTTCAATTATTCTATATTCTTTAGTTTTGCTTCAACTTATAGTGTACTTGTAAATTTTTTACTTCAATATTATGCTTTTCATACGTTTTTTATTTGTTATTTCTTTTTTCTTCACATTTTTTACACTCTTTTCAATTTAATTTTTAATTTTATTTTCCTTTTTTTAATTATTTTGTCTAATTTTAATGTGTAATTACTTTTGATTTTAGTACCCCGCTAAAACATTTATATTTATATCTTTTTTTCATTTATGTTTGTTTCATTCAACACGTATTCTTTGGAATATATTCGAATGATCCTATTTATTTTCTTACATATATAAAGTTTTGTTATTTTTACTAAATTATTTCTTATTGAATTTTATATTATTATTTGTTCCTATTAATTATTCTAATAAACTGTATTATAGTTTTTTTTTTTTTGTTTTTACTTTTGTTAATTTTATTAAATTTATTATATTAGTTTATTAGATTTATAGAGCTTTATGTTTTGTTAATATTCAATTTTAATTTGACTTAGTTGGCAAAAAATTTTATATTGAAGGTAATAAATGAATTCTAAATCTTAATTATTTTACATACGATATTTTAATATGTCCTTTAACTAAAACTCTAAATCCAAAAAATTATAAAACATAGTAACATTAGAACAAAAAATATTTTAAAAAAGCAAATAAGTTGAATATTTTTTTTAGGATTATTTCAAACACAATTTTTCATTAACAGCATCTCACTATTACCGTGAGATATCAATATATTTATTTATATACATCTATGTATATATTCTATAATTTTGTTATCATAACGTTGATAAAATTGAAAAAAGTATGCTACAAAACAACAGTTCCATAACCAATTTTTATTATTATTCTTATAAATAATCTATAAAAGAGACGTAGCGAAATTGAATATTTTTTTAAAATTTTGTTCAATTTCAATTAGAAATTTCAATGTTAAATTTCACTCCATGTATAAGTATGCACATACATCTTGAAATATAAAATTTTTAATTTATTAAATTCCCGAAACTCACTCATCGCCCGATGAAATAATCGACAGATTATTTTTTTTAAAAATAAACTATTGCATATGCGGGTGTTGTCTAAGATAAATCAATTAAAAAATAAAATAAAGTACCTAAGACTAAATGAAATGATGAAAAACTATTTATAATGAAATTGACCACAATTTTTTCGAATTTCAAGGACCGGACAAATACTAGTAGATTATTAATAAAGAAATACAAAATAGTATTCGAAAGATTTACCTTAATCATGCTATCTTTAATACCGAATTAGCTCTACAAATCTTAAGCTTATACTTTGAATTAAAAAAAAAATATTCACAGTAATACAATTTTTGGAACATAGGTAATTATGTTTATCAAAAAATCTATCTACAAAAACCCAATTCTAAAAAGTTGAAAATTGAAAATTAATAAATTTCATAACAAGTGAGAAATAAGTTATTAATTTCTAAAAAAAACTATAAGTTGTAATAATATAGTTATTGTTTAGTGAATTAATTCACGATATCAAAATCAGCAATCGGCAGTTGCTTTTGAACTCAAATTAAAATCAATACGATTTAAACTTAATGAATAAATTACAATTTCAACTTACATAAAATTTCTCAATTTTAATATTCAAATCCATTTCAATATTTCCAACACCATTAGGATAATTATCACTTTTAGTGACATCACATCTTGTAATAGTTAGTATTTCAGGTTTGGATGTACATTCCAGTTTAGTAAATTGTAAATATTTCTTCGCCTTTAAAAACAAAAAACATTTGATTTATTTATTTATTAAATATTTTTAAAACTAAATAAATCAAATTTTAATAAATAAAAGCTTACAAATACACTGGAATTAATAATTAAAATATAAGCGAATAAAATGTAAAACTTCATTTTTCATTTAGTTAATTTGTTTTTTGTCAAAATTATTCCTAACACACGAAGTTGAAAATCCAAATCATAAACTGATATTTTCTAAACATTAACTAATGTTTATATATAGAAAATGTGATGTTCTACATCAAAAACAGACTTAATACTACACAGCAGAATATTTCGATTTTATACTTAAGATTGTTCTGAAAGATTGATTTGATATTATTTATAAAATTTAATATAGCTATTAATTAATTGATTGTAGATATTATATAAATTTTTTCAAATGGATAATGTTTTATGATAGGGAAATGACCCCATTCAATGTCAAATTAACATAAAAAAAAAAAAATTTTGTCATAAAATTTCAATGCATTGGACTTGCAAATTTTCAGACATATTTTTATAAATAAATTACATGTAAGTAAAATATATAGTCATTTACCTGTAAATTTAACTACTAATTATTAAAATATTAAATTTTTTTTATGGTAGATGATTTTACGATGATTATTTTTTGTTTTTATTTTTTAATTATAAATATTAACGGACATTGTAATTAAAAGTATTTTTTAAAGTTGAAAAAACTTTGTAATATTAAATTTAGGGTATTTAAAATACCGAAAATTAACTTAATTGATTTAATTAAATTTTTTTTTTAATTCGATTAAATCAAACACATGTGTATAATATATATTAATTGATAATTTTTCAATCAATTGTCGATTTGAAATTTTTTTTTTGTATAAATAAATTAATTAAACGGTAATGATGTTAATTTTACGGTAATGAAATTTATATTGTCCATTCCTATGCATTGTAATATTGTATTGGTTTGCAAAGACGAATTTTCCAAATAAAAAAAAACCACTGGGACTGGTATTATTCATCATCATCATCATCTTATAGCGCTACAGCTCTGGGTGAGCTTTGGCCTTCATCACTATGCTCCTCCAAAAAGGTCGATCTTGTGCCGCTTGTCTCCAATTTGGGATTTGTAGGATTTGAGCATCGTTTTTCACGTTGTCTGCCCATCTGCTTCTTGGTCTACCTCTACCACGGCTGCTATCGGGCTTTCTATTCAGTACCACTGCTTGCTTTCGGCTTTCGCTCATTCGACTTACGTGGCCAGCCCACCTTAGTCTTTGGGCCTTTGCAAACCGTACAATGTCCTCACTATCAATCATATTATTGAGCTCGCTGTTGCTTCTGATTACATATTCTCCATTCTGCAATATATTTGGGCCGAGTATTTTTCGGAGAATTTTTCTTTCAAATATGCGCAGGCTATTCTCCTCGGCTACGTTCATAGTCCATACCTCACATCCATACGTCACTATGGGTCGTATGAGAGTTTTATATATTGTCATTTTGGCCTTTCTTGATATTAATTTTGATTGAAGCAACTTTCTGTTTGCATTGTAGCATCTATTTCCGGCCTGAATTCTATTATGAATACAGCATTGCATACTATTATCACTTCTTATTGTTGCTCCGAGGTATGTAAAGGTTGTAACTCCTTCAAAGTTGTACTCTCCAATTGTTATATTCTGAGTATTTCTTATTTGTTCATTTCTTGACATTTTTAGATATTTTGTCTTGTCTTCGTTGATTTTTAAGCCTACTTTTTGTGTCTCCGCTTCTAGTTGTACAAATACTTCTGCCATATATCTGTAATTTTTTGCCATGATTACTATGTCATCCGCATATGCCACTATTTGTGTTGTCATATTGAATATACTGCCTTTCTTTTCCAATTTTCCTATGGCGTAATGTAGTATTAAGTTAAATAATAGTGCGGATAAGGCATCTCCTTGCCGTACTCCCGTTTCTATTTTAAATTCACGGGTTATTTGGTTTTGTATTATAATTTTAGCTTTTGATTCATGCATTGTCATTATGATGAGGTTTGATAATTTCTGAGGTATTCCCAAATGTCTTAGAGCTGTTAAAATTATGTTTCTATTTATGCTGTCAAATGCTTGCTTGAAATCTATAAAAAGCATGTGAAGATCTATGTCGTGTTCATAACATTTCTCCATGCTTTGTTTCATGACGAATATCTGGTCAATCGTTGATCTTTGGCTTCGGAATCCGCATTGGTACTCTCCCAGTATTTCTTCAGCAAAGTAAGCTAATCTGGAGTATATGACATTGGATAATATTTTATAAGCACAGCTTAATAACGTTATCCCCCTGTAGTTGCTGCATGTCATTTTGTCTCCTTTTTTGTGAATTGGACAGATTAGCCCCACCTTCCACTTCTCCGGAATATTTTCTTGCACCCATATTGTATATATTAACCTATGTATGTTTTTATGCAGAAATTCTCCACCTTTTTTTAGAAGTTCAGCTGTTAGCTTATCTTCTCCAGGAGCTCTTCCATTCTTTAATTTATATATAGCTTGTTTAACTTCTTCGTATGAAGGTGTCATAATTAATGGCTCTGCTGTATGCATTGTAATCTGCTGCCGTTGTTGTTCCTCGTTTCTTATATTTATATTTAATAGTTCATTGAAATATTCGTACCATCTATTCATAATATCGTCATTTTCTGAAAGCGTATTACCTTGTCTATCTTTGCATGCATTTACTCTTGGTTGGAAGCCTGTTGTCAGTTTTTTAATACTATTGTAGAATTTTTTCATGTCACCTTGATAATGTTCGTTTTGTATTTGTTCTATTTTTCTTTTTAGCATTTGTTTTTTCTTAGTTCTACATATTTTATTTGCACATTTTCTTTTTTCTCTATAATTTTCTCTATTTGTTCTTGTATCTCTTTTAGCATTTTTAGTCTAGCATTGTTTTTAATATTTATCGCTGTTTCGCATTCGCTGTCAAACCATTCTATGTTTCTTTGCTGAGGTATAACACCTACAGTATTTCTGGCCGCTGAACTTATAGCTTCTTCGATTTCTTCGGGACTGGTATTATTAATAATAGAAAAGGAAGATGGCTTAGACCCAAGACCTATTTGATGTACAGTGTAAAATAAGTAAATAATTGAATAATAAACTGCAACCCTTGAAAAGCAGACATTTTGTTTTCTGATAAATGTTTGTGTCAAGGTCGCATTTTGTTATATACACCGAATTTGAATTTTGTGTTCCAATCATTAGAGAATACATTTATTAGAGCAGAAATATATGTATAACTTACATTAGGCTGGTAACTCATTTCTTATAACAAATTATGTTACGAGTAAATACAACGAATACGATCTGAAACTAAACGTATGTACATAAGAATTATTAAATGATTCTTAGCCAGAGATCCATATTCAATACAAATTCGATATCAATCCTAGAAAGAAGTGAAAAAATAGCATATTTGTGATGTTAACAAAATGAGCGATTTTTGGATGTCAATAGCCATTGATAAATTTTAATGGTTTGGAAATATTCCTACTAATTTCTATATAGAGTACAATAGCTGTAGAAATTGGTATTATCATACTTGTATATGGAAACTATTATAAAGTGTTTTCTGTTGTCACCTATTTACAAAAAATTATTACTTAATTCATACATAAATTCTGTATATTGAAATTGAATATTTTTAACTGACAGTTTCTTCATAACGAGAAATGAATGTAGTATGGTAGCAATATTTTCATATCAAATTCAAATCTAATATCAAGAATATTTAATTGAAAAAAAAAATCTTAATTTATTATTTTTATAATGTATATGAAATTAATATTAAATATTATGTATAATTACTAAACATATTAAAATCGAATCAAATTTGAAAATTAATACAAAATTAAGTTAAAAACAAATTCACATTATAATTATTCATTATTATTCTATACAGTTGTAGGGAAAGTGTAATTAAAAAATTATTGTAAAATTAAATTTAAATATTTAAAATATATAATTAACATATTTTCATTAGAGAACTATAATTTTGTTAATTAACTAATAATATATTTGAATTAATTCAACACCTATTGAAATAGAACAAAAAAAAAATTGTAATAGGAGTTAATGAGAAAACTTACAACTTTAGATATTCTAAGCCTTGGATTAGAATATAAAACATATTAACATAATATTACTAGAGAAAAGAAAAAAAATATGTGTATAGATACACCATAATATAATTTTCATGGTGTATTAATATCGTCATAATGGGCTGCTAAGGTTGTATTGAAATGTGATTAAATATTGAAAATATGTTTGGTATGCTTCTAAGATTTGTGATTTTTGACCTTCATTTTTAAGCCGAATTTACTTGTAGTAATAGTTTTATTTGATTGTTGATTCTGGAAAACTGATTCTAATATTATTTCAATAATTGTCTTATTTAATATTGTCTTTTCAGAAGCCAGATACACGCTTATTAAATGGAGTTCGTCTTGGCAAACACTGCACAGTCTTCCACAGGCTGAAGTCTTTGCCATAAACGCAGCAGTGAATATAATAAAAGAGCAAAGATGGTCTAACAAAGTCATTAGAATCTTTAGTGACAGTCAGGCTGCCTTAAAAGCTCTTGAAAGTAACCTCATCAAATCTAGATTGGTGGGAAAATGTTCGGAAGCCCTAAACCTCATAGGGCTCCGAAACAAGGTACAACTGATCTGAATACCGGGTCATAGTGGCTTGACTGAAAATGAGAAGGCTGACGAACTAGCCAGATCATCGGCAACCAGCAGTTGGTATATCTATTGGTAATATTAAACTATCAATAGAAAACACCCTGAAAAGGGAAGCAAATATTCTTTGGGAGTTTATGGAAGGCCACAGGGTCTTCAAAATATATGCACCAAGAATAAACACCAAAATAACCAACTTCCTGCTAACTCTCAATAGAAGAGACTGTAGGAAGATGGTGGGCATACTTACTGGTCATAACTACATGAATAAACACATGTGTAGACTAGCACTAAGTGACGACCCAACCTGTAGACACTGTCTGGAAGAGGAAGAAACCTCCACACACGTTGTAGGAGAGTGCTTAGCTCTTTCAAGGCTGAGACTCAGGCTGCTGGAAACGCACTACATAGCCTCAGAAAACTTCTGCAGGATAAATCCCCCAAACCTATTGGCCTTTATCAAAAGGGTCGACTAAGTTGATGGGTGGAGGACGGCATAAAGGGCTAAAAAGCCTACATGCCGGCTCTGACATATTAGAGCCACCTCCGTAGAAGGAAAAAAAAACAAAATGGAGTTCGAAACTAATCTCAAATTCAGTCATCCATTTTATGTCTTCCTTTAATATGTATAGGTGTAGAAGTATCAAACAACATTTTATATAGCGTCAAATTAAATTATACATTCATCGTTTGATAATTAAATACAGAATTATTTAACGATTGTATAATTTTCTTTTAATTCGTTTTATATGGAAGAATAATTTCGTAATGCAGTTTTAGGTTAAAAAATAGAAGCAAAAACAGAAAATAACAGGAAAATTTTGTGTTTTTGTTTAATTATATAATATAGTTTATTAATAATAAATTTAAAAAATCAAAAAATAGATAATATAAATAAAAAACAGTAGAAATAGCTGAAATTTTGTTTAAATAATATACTAGAGAGATCCATAAATAAGCCATTAGTAGTCATTAAAATCCTGCCATTGAATCCTATAAACTTTATTAGGTAGAAAAATGTAGAAAAAAAACTCCATTATTTTTAAACATTAATGTTTAATAAAAAAAAACAATAATGTACATAATGATCTGATGACAAAATTACATAACAGTTAATGAAAAACTATCTCTCAACTATTTATCAACCATCTCTCTAATAGCATTAAAACTGTTTATTGTTCGTATTTGAAGAATAACGGTGTAATTGTCCACTATGCTAGACAAAGATTCATCAATAAATTTATTTTTATTCAAATCTATCTATCAATGCAGTAGAATTGTTATTTATAATAAATTATATTTTTATTAAAAATTTTATATAATTTTAGTCATTTGGGTATTCAATTAAGTGGGTCCTAGTATTTTCATTCAATGACTTGAAAATTTAATTTAATAAATTTCTAGCAAAGTAAAGGAAACCCTAATAGTTTATATGTCTATAATAAATGTACATCTTTACATATATAATATGTATAATATTAATATAAAATTTGAAACCCATTAGTGTATATAAACATTTATGTGGGTTGTAATATTATTTGCGTACTTTATATAAATGCTTATTATTATATTCTAGGCACTAAATTGTAAATTCAAAACTATGACCATGAAATTGTTTAAAATATAAAATTTATTAAATTTAATTCTGTATTATTTTTGGTTAAATTACTTTTAAAATTAAATAATTTTTTGTCACATTAAAACAATTGTGTTTGTAGGGTATTTTAATTATGTGATATTAACTTGTAGAGACTATTTTTGTTTAAGCCAGAAAAGATTGTAGTGAACTACTAGTAGAAACAAAACAGTAAATACATATATAAACACAAGATATATATATACATTTTCTGGTATTAGAGATCCTAAAAATAATTATAGAAAATTTAAGAAATGTACCACAGTAATTTAATTGCTATTCAGAAACCTGTAATTTATATGGGTTACCACCATTTGCCAATCATTTCACATTCATTTGCTATATTGGCTGAACAACAAATTTAAGTTTTATAAATTAAATATACTATATATAAATTTTTCTAAGAGCAAATAATATAACATTTTTCTACATTCATGTAAATTTTGTATTGTTTGGAAATATTTTTAGTGAGCTTCCATAAAGATTTAATATAAGGTACATTGTTTCGAGAACTACGGTGTAAAATTTTTTTGCTTTACTTAAAGTGAAAGCCAGAGCTATATTTAAAACTTATGATATATAACAAAAAAAAAAAAAATTAAGGGTATAACTTTAAGTACTAATAAACATTTTTAAGAATTAAAATAACCCAGTTAATTACTTTAATTTTATTGTCGAATACGAGTATGACTTTTGACATCATTATTTCTACTTATTTTATTAAGTACTTTTGTAATCACATTTTAAGTATTTAGTTCCACCATTAAATTTAAAAATAGAACACCAAAGACCTATTTTATTATTTATATACACAAAAAAAAAATTATTTTTAGAATTTAATGACTTCAACACCTACAAATTTACACATCAAAATAATTAACGATCATTCATGACCATTCAGTTCGTTTTTTTTTTATGCCAATAATTTAATTTTTATTCAACTGAGTTTGCATACTCTACAATAATTACTATAATTTTTATATCCTTTTCAGATTATTTACTTGACTATAATTCATATTTTCCATTGTTATTCAAATATTGAAAATAAATAACAATAAAACTAAATAATTTAATGGGGTCATAATTTAAATATGTTTATCATAAGATGGGTACATCGTTTAGATAAGAAAGAAAAGAAAACAATTGAATTTTGAAAATTTTAGTATATACCGTTATTTAAGAAAATTTTATACTCTATCAATGTATATAGAATTATTTTAGTAGGATTAGAAAGATTTACCTGTAAATTTTCCTATACGATAACATTTTTGTTTAGTTAACATTAAATTTTTAAACAAATGAAAAACAATATTTGTAATTCTGATTTTAAATTTTATATTAATAATAATTTTAATTATAAATATTATATTATTAAATATATATCTGGATATGTTAAACCTGCATCATTAAAATCACTTGAAAATTATCATCATTCATTTTACATTATTTATCTTTAATATTTGTATAAACATTAAGTGTTGCAGCAACTTTATCTTTTGCTTCAGTTAAATAGAATGTATTTAAAACACGATATGATCCTGTTTGAAGTAAATTTTCAAACATTGAAAAATCTTTCATATCCAATGACATATTTCTAGCATAAACATGATTCTAAAAATTAATTTTAAAATATTTTTATTATAATTTTTTATTTTAAATTTTAAAATTACCTCATATGGACATTTATGGAATGCATTTGTATCGAATTTTTTTGCCATTTTGTGTATTAATTGACCAATTATATTATCACCATTTTTGCCCTTCTCCAACATACTACAAGCTTCAATATCAAATTTAATTAAATATGGTTTGTATTCACCATTTGTTAGTTTGAATGTTTCAACATGTATCTATTTAAAGTAAAAAAATTAAAATATATTAAAATAAAATTAAAAATTTTGATAAATAGAAATTTATGATATTAAAAAAAACTTAAAAATGCTATAATTTCATGACCATAGTTAATAAA
Organism: Argyra leucocephala; assembly: GCA_963942445.1. Taxonomy (NCBI): domain Eukaryota; kingdom Metazoa; phylum Arthropoda; class Insecta; order Diptera; family Dolichopodidae; genus Argyra; species Argyra leucocephala. Next base: position 137,282,178 of record OZ012680.1, read on the forward strand.
TTTAAAATTTATAGTTAAAAATAAACAAACATAATTTTTTTTTTGTATTTCTAACATAAAATTTCCAATGTACCATCAAATCCAAAGTGTAATATAAAATGCGTAGAAATTTAAATGTAGCAAATTAAATATCTAAACTATAGATAAATAACGTTGCGTGTAAATTTGGTATAAATACAATTATTTATAATGTATGAAGAAAACCTTGGATTAGATTTAATTGTATAATTTTTTTGTATGAACAACTCTTTATGGCCGTTTTTGTGTTCACTGGTACCCTGATTTGCTTTTATATACTAATCTAGCAAGATTGTTTCATCTATGTTCTTGCCATTCCCTTTTTCTGCTCCATCTCTGTTTTACATTGTCATTAATGTAGCTAGAAATAACAATGTCTCGAACTTGTATTGTACCTGGAACATGTCTTGTAACTTTTCGTAAGACTTAAAACTTTCATTTCAGTAGATAGTAATGGCTGTGCTAGTTCAGTGCCACCTGTACATTCTGTCGCATATATTATAATGATTCACAAGCTTTTCATATTTACATCTTGGGTGTGCTTATTAGCTTGTGTTTCCCCAATCATCTGATATAGGTATCCCGATATCCGAATGACATTGTTTGTTTGTTATTTCCACTCTGCTTTTAGGTCTTTGTGTCTATATCTACTTGAATCAGTTACCCGATTTACTAAATATTTTGTACAGCACAATCGAATAGGTTTTTATGCCAAAAAAAATGTCCGTGGTATCACACTGGTCTATATTATATTCACTGGTCTGATCTGGTCGGTGAATTTCCGGCAGCCAGTATTACCTACTACGTACTGCAGGGTTGTTGAAATTGCTATATATTTGCTTTTATCAGTGTTTGAATAAAATTGGTTCTACGATTTTGGCGAAAATGAAGTGATTGTTTTTGAATGTGCTCTTCATAATCCTTGAATATAACTGCGTTATCTACGTAGCAAAAAATTTTCTTTTAATTCATATTTTTTATTGAACAATGTTTATATGTTTTTCATTGCACGTCAAAAACGGTAAAAATTACACTTATGAGTTAAGCTCAACTCATTTTAATGAATTAATTTATATTGCAAAACGATTGATTTGATATTTAAATTTAGTGCCAATATTGGAGTTGCATAGCCCCAAATGAAAAGTAATGGATTGACTTAACAATTAAATTACAATTTCAACTTACATAAAATTGCTCAATTTTGATATTCAAATCTATTTCAAGATTTCCAACACCATTAGGATAATTATCAGTTTTACTGGCTTCACATGTTGTAATAGTAAGTATTTCCGGTTTGCCTGTGCATTCCATTTTGTTAAATTGAATAATTTTTTTCGCCTACAAAAATATAATTTTTTTTCTTGCAGTTAAAATATTTTTAAAGTTAAACAAATCAAGTGATTAAATTAAAAAATAAAAGCTTACGCATGCACTGGAATTAATAACTAAAATATAAGCGAATAAAATATAAAATTTCATTTTTCCTTTAGTTAATCTGTTTTTTTGTCCAAATTATTTCTAACACACGAAGTTGAAAACCAAAATCATAAACTGATATTTTCTAAACATTATCTAATGTTTATATATAGAAAATGTGATGTTCTACATCAAAAACAGACTTAATACTACACAGCAGAATATTTTGATTTTAAACTTAAGATTGTTATGAAAGATTGATTTGATATTATTTATAAAATTTAATATATTAATTAATTAATTTATAATTTTTTCTAATGAAAATGTGTTGTTATAATGATAGAGAAATGACCTCATTCAATGTCAAATCAACATACAAAAAAGAATTGTTGTCATAAAATTTCGATGCATTGGACTTGCAAATTTTCAGACATATTTTTATAAATAAATTATATATAAGTAAAATCTATAGTTATTTACCTGTAAATTTAACTACTAATTATTAAAATATTAAATTTTTTTATGGTAGATGATTTTACGATGATTTATTTTGTTTTTATTTTTTAATTATGAATTTTAACGGAAATTGTAATTAAAAGTATTTATTTAAAGTTGAAAAAACTGTGTTTTTTTTTTTTGGAAATATTAAATTTAGAGTATTTAAAATACCGGAAATTAACTTAATTGATTTAATTAAATTTTTTTTTTAATTACATTAAATCAAACACATGTGTATAATAATATATTAATTATTGATAATTTTCCAATCAATTGTCGATTTGAAATTTGTTTTGTATAAATTAATTAAATTTGCATTTTTATATTACCCATTTCTATGGGTTGTAATACGATATTGAATTGTTTGCTTTAGGGTCATATTTTATGATATACACCGAATTTAAATTTTACGAATCATTAGAGAATACATTATAGCAGAAACATATGAATAAACTAAACACTAGAAGCTAAGAATATTTCTTATGAAAAAATCATGTTACAACTAAATATAACGAATAAGATCCGAAATTAGACGTATATAAAATTAAATTAAAACAGGCAAGGCAACACAAATTCATCTCATACTAACAAAAAACTATTAACACAAATACTAAGCCGATGATGAATAATGAAGTACATACATCAGAATAGTATCATTAACAAACAGATTTAACAAACATGACACAACATACAATACAGCATATAAAACGTATAAAGTGTTACCAGATGTGAAAGGACACAAATATTTAAATTCAAAAGTAATAATAATATAATTAACATACAATATATCTATCTCAAAAAAAAAAAAAAAACATTCAATAAAGATAATTTTTCTTAATTTAAAACGGTACTGACTTAAACGCAAACAGTTATAAGTAATTGTAAAAAGTTAAAACAGTCTGTACTCTGCTCATTGGATAAATAAATAAATTATTGTTAGCCAGAGACCCATATCCAATACAATTCTATTTGCATATGAAATAAGCCTAGTAAGTAGTGAAGGAATAACATACAGCCGTGCCGGTGAATTCGATCGAATGAAAATCGAGTACTCGATCGTAAATTTTCAACCGGCGAATTCGATTTAAAAAAAATTCGAATATTTTTGATCGAAAATTTTCTCGTTCAAAATTTTATAACATTATTTTAATTTATTTTTTTTTTATACGTAATATGTGTTTTTTAATGACTTATTTCTAATAGTACGTTTTCAAGCTCTTGTTTATGGCTAAATAACTAGCTCATAATTTGTCAAATGTCAAGTGTTCACAAGGTTTTTTGGAAAACAATCAGCTATAACATATTTATTATTTATATAAAAAAAATTTCTTTGTATTATCTTTGAGTAGAACTTGCTATTATTTTTGGTCATACTATAAATAAATAAAATATAAAAAATATGGTGGATTTAAAAAAAATTATAATATCAGAATTAGTTTATACCAGAGAAACAAATTTAATATCTTTGAGATGAATATTTACTACTTATATTCTATTTATGTTTACTACTTATAAAATATTACTAATACTATACTAATACTATTACTAATTTACTAAATAATAAATAATATTACTAAAACTATTACTAATTACTAATAATAAATACTACTAATAAAAATTTTGTAAAATGTATAATGACGATTATCTGCTAACAAATATGAATGTTCTAAAGTATTATATTTGACTACAATTAAAATTATACTAGATAATAATATAAAATTTAGTTTATTTTTAGAAATTCTATTGCAGTGATAATTTAATTTTTGGTTAAAGAACAGGAAATCTAAATATATTTTTTTAAAACTATCTGAAAATTAAAAGTAATATTCGTACAAATACAAAAAAATGTATACAATATTACTCTATTTACTTTTTGATTTGTTTTTCTTTTTTTTTTTGACAAATGTCAAAATGAATTTATGACAAAAAATCAAGGGTAATGCAAAAAAAAAATTTAAAATCAACAAAAAATCGAAATTTCATGGATGGTTTACATGTTTTTGAAGTGGCTTATCATATAAACACCTAGCTAGTTGTTTATGATTTTCAGCAAATTTGTATGGGAAAACAACTACGTAATCAACCAGTTTATCGTAAACACCATGTTTAGCCATAAACATGAGCTTGAAAACGTACAACGTAAAACAGCAATCTAAATTTATTTTTTTAATTTGAAATTTGAACTTATTTGACATAAAAGTCATTACATTTCGTTATATTTCTTATTTGACTACATTTTTTAAAATGAGTACAAAATTAGTCTTTCGATCGAATTCACCGTTAAGAAATTCGAATAATTTCATATCGAATCGAATACACCGGTACGGCTGATATTATTGAGGTGTTAACTAAATGATCGATTTTTGGGTGATTATCAAATTATTAGAAAAACATGGTGCCCACTAATCCAACTAATTTTTATAGAATACGTATTCCAGAGTAATATAAAATGTTTTCTGTTGACACCGATTCAAAAAAAAAACACTAAGTTCGTATACAAATTTTGTATATCAAAATTGAAAATTTTTAACTGAGAGTTTCTTTTTGGCGAGAAATGACTGTAGAATGGTAACAATATTTTCATATCAAATTCAAATCTAATATCAAGAATATTTAATTGAAAAAAAATTTTAATTTATTATTTTTATAATGTATATGAAATTAATATTGAATATTATGTATAATTACTAAACATATTAAAAACGAATCATATTTGAAAATTAATATAAAATTAAAATTAAAAATTATGCGAACTATAATAATTATTCATTATTCTACAGCTGTAGAGAAAGTGTAATTATTATAATTTATTTTGAAATTAAATTTAAATATTTTTAAATTTATAATTACCATTTTTGTATACATTTTTGAATTCAACACCTATATTGAAATGGAAATTGTAATAGGAGTTATTAATTCGGAAATTCACAACTAAATTTTTTCAATTTCTATCTATTCTATACTACTGGTTATGTGGCTTGGATTAGAAATTAAAAATGTGAAGTAAAATATTAGTAAAGAGAATAAAAAAAAATCAATAAGAAGTGCTTCTACACCATAGCATTATTTTTGCCAGCGGGTGTATTGCTCTTGACAACATTTATTTTATTATTATTTCTTTATTTATTATATAATTAAAATTATAATTAAAGCAAGCACTAGGTACCAGGGCCATCGGTTTAACATTTTTTTTAGTGTTTTAAGTTTTTTTAGTTTGCTATCACAGTTTATCAAAATTTTAACTCGTTAGAGTACCTCTCATAACAAATTTTGAACTTACTAAGTATTATTTCAAAACTTCAAGAGATACAGAACTACAAAATTAAGTATATAGAAATAATCATATCACAGTAAATTATTTAATTCCAATATTTTCATCATCTTATGCAACATATGCACCAACGTTAATTTGATTAAGTTGTCAAAATCGTATATATTTGATATTCTAACTTTTCTACTTTTGGAGCTAGACGTTTAACGCTTATAGTTGACAACAAAAGTTGTTGAGTATTTCTTCACCTATTCAGGACAAACGTGAAAATAGTTAGAAAAAGAAAATTTACAATCTATTATTATTGTAATCAAATAAAGTAAATATAAGCTGTAATCGAAAAAGTTAAATTAAAATGTATGAAATGTATTTGTAGTCTAATCGATTAAGCAGTTTGATTGACATAGAGAAATAACTCGACAAAAATGAATTAAAAAACATTGGTTTTTTGCAGAAGTTATTTCGTTTTTAATTTGTCGAAGTTATTTTTTTCGAAATTATTTCGTTACGCCAGTTTGATTTAACTCATGCAATTTTTAATGTCAATCTTAGATGACTATCGATTACATAGTGAGACAAAAGTCATGTATAATAAAAAAAACTTCATCCGCAAATGACATGCGTATTGTGAACAATTTCCCAATCCGTATATTTGTAAACATTTCTTGGTAAACGGATGTACATATGTAAGCGATTTCATTTTATTAAACAAAACAGACAAACATCAAATGTTAAAAGTCAAACTATATACGACAATCACTTGCACACTTGCAATGCAACTGGCATTTTCATCAACATTTTCAAATTTCTGTTGTTTTATCGGCAAATATCTTTGTATTTGATCTGTAGTTTGACATTTCCGATTACACCTATAGATAGAGTATGAAAATTTGACTTTAATTAAATTATACGTTCATTAATTTTAAATCAATTCAAAATAATATCATCTATATTATAATACAGAAGAGCACGATTTTGAAGGCACACTTTTCGTGGTTTTTCGTGTGCTTCGTTTTTTTTTTCATTCAATCAATCAGTATTGATGTAGGTCGTGGCGATCAAAATCAATTTTTATTTTATGTGTATATTTGGGCTAAAAAATTTTTATAAGATATTAGCTGGGTTGGTCAAAGCATCATTTAATATCAGAAATTTTTGTCGATTCTCTTTTGACTCAAAATCTTTTTATTTTTTGTTTTTTTTTTTATCGCATTTGGTTTTTTGCACTTTTAGTAGGAAAAAAAAATTAATTAGTAGGATAATATTATTAATATAGGTTTTAATATCACAAATTTTAGTGAGTTCGATTCTCTATTAATTCAATTTTTTTTTTTATATTAAAAAAATATTTTTTTTATTATTATGTATTATAATGTAATTATAATTAATAACAAAAAAAAATATATTTTTAATAAAAAAAAAACAATTTTTTAATTATTATTTTCTTCTCCATGATTTCAACAAAATATGAAACGGTTTAATTTAAAAAAAAATCTAAGCATACAAATTATGTATACTTATTACTTATCCATACATGAAATGTATTCACAGTTGACAGTTTTGACTTGGTTTTGACCCTATGATGTATCATGTAGATGTATGTATATCTTATATATATATTATACAAAGAAGGTCAGTTGGGAAATATCTTATATTATAATACACAAGATGAACGACGTGGTGAGTAAAAAGGCAAAATTAATTGAATAGTAAATTATTTACACTACAAAAATATTAAAATTTTAGCAAGCTCTTGATGATGCTGAATACTTAAAACATTTCAAATAGCAACGGTTATTTTCAAGTTGAGCGCCATCTATACTCTAAAAGAAATTTCAATTACGGGAAATTTTTAAAAATGTTTCATAAAAATTCTGTCATTTTAAATAAACACACAAACTTATAGAAAAAGGTACAAAAACAAAAACACAAACAAAAATTGAAAACAAAACAGAAAAGCATAAATCAGATTAGATTATACTCTACAAAAATTATATAATAAATGTTAGCTTATTTGCTTCTGCTATCATTAAAATATATATATACAGTAAAACACGGTTATAGTCAGTCGTTAAATTTCAGTAATATTTCGGACTATAACCGTTTTGTGACTATAGGCGTAGTCAAAAAAAATTCCATCTTTATAAACAAAATCAAATTCAATAAAATATCTTTCGTATAACAATTTTAAACTTTATTTTATTCATAAATAGTAATTCTGTTATGTAATCACAAAATATACACATTTGTAACAAAGAACAGAAACTTTATATAAATCAGTTTTTTAATAAAATAATTCACGGTTTTTCACCTATTGCTATAACAGAATTGTGACTACAAATGTTTTTGACTATAAACGAATTAATTAAAATATATCGATCTACTACTTTGAGCGTAATGAGATTTTATTGTGTTAAGTTATATATATTGAAATTAGCATTAATTTCGTCCTAAAGTATTAGATATTATACTTTAATTTCATTATATATTCAATAATCATACCAATTATACCAAAACAAATATTTCTTTTCACATAAAATTGTGTTTGAATGAAGTACTTCTGTGCAATTGCACAGAGGATCCACTAGTTTTTATATAATTTTCTTTCTATCATTCATTTTATATCGAACAACTAACTATTTTCTAATTAAGGTTTCTCAATAACTGTAAATCCTTTAAATTTGAACTGTATTTCAGCGCATATGCTAAATTGCATAATTTTAATATCAATAAAGAATAGTAGTAGTAACCTACTTCACATTACATATGTAACAGCAATTTTATACACATAATAAATGAAATTTTATTTCTCTATTCAAAATTTTTAATAATCCTTAATAAAATAAAATTTTATTTTTTATTTTTATGGTTATATTTTGGAAAACCATAATTTATCATTTTATATAATATCAGTTTCATAAATAAACATATTATTTAAAAACTATTATAATAATATACAATTCCTATGGCAATAAAATCATATCATAACTTAATAACTCATACACACATAATATAACATAATAATATAAAGATTTTTAAAAAATAACAAATTGAAAATATTATGTTTTTCCTCTTGAAATAAAAATAATATTTTTTTATTAAAAAGAAAAATTGTTTGAAAATTAATTTTATCAGATTCAATAATAGTTGTGTTTATCATTCAATTCATTATAATTTATTTTATTTTCATGAATAAATACACATGTATAAGTTTTATATAATATAAATATATGTATAATTGTATACAGAGTGTATCATTTGTATGAAATTATGGTCTTATTTAAGTTTACTAAAAATAATTTTTTGGCCTTCTTATAGAAGTAATTAGCAATTGAGTAATTGTCAAAGTCATATTGAACATATAATAAAGAAAATTTTACCCAATATATTCATCATGAACAGAACACGAAAGGTGCTTAATAGTAATATACTATAATTCTACTAGGGGCCCCTGTTGAGTAATTATATTTCAAGTTGAAGTCAAATTTAAAGTTTTTAAAAAAACAGTAATTTACGTACTGACATAGACTTCGCACGATATAGCAGAAACCACTCGTGTTTAATAAAAAGTTGTTTTTTGGCATATGTACATAGATTCACTTGCAAGTAGATAATGTAAATTATAATAACTGATTTGTTTGCTTTTGATTATTTTCATAAGATCTCGCATATGCATAATGTATTTGCTGAATAATAAAATCATATGAGTACAAAATTTTCAACTGTGTGCGCATTTTTGTTTTATATACAATCTTATATATTATATATATTAGAAGTTCATTAAGGAGTAGGAGAATCGAATTAAAATAAAAAGGTGTCTACTGCGCAGGACCTTAAATGCTTATTAATTATAATTATAGATATTCATCATTTATTTGTCAAATATAACATACCTGAATCCAATATGGAATAAATCGTAAACATTTTTTTTGAATAAACTAGATATCTTAAATAAAAAAGCAATAAAAATAATCAACTATTATCTAATCTTCTACCCAATAAATCTAATTTATACATCTCGTGTTATCTTAGTCTTGATAATATTTGCAAACGCGATCTTTATATTTTTGCCTTTAAGATAATCAAGAATTTTATTAAACATAATTTCATCCTCAACAGATCAATTGATATTCACAATCACAATACCAGAATAAAATCAAATTTTTATCTAACATTGTTTAGAACCGACTGCCTGTATAATTGTTTAAAAACTTTTAATGAGTTACCCAATGAGTTAAAACTAATATTAATAAATATCTACAACATTCAAAACGCACCCGGAAAGATTTGAAAGAAATGAGAGAAAGTTAATGTAAATGAAAATGTAAAGTAGCATAGAAGAATAAAACATTAAAAAATAAAAAAATAAAAAAAAAGAGGAAAAAAAAACAAAAATAAACTGGAACAAAATAATATAGGTATCAGTGTACTGCATGAATCCATTCATATTGTGAATACTTATGAATACACCAATATTTGACAATATACAAACAATACAATACAAATAAAAAATAAGTGAGAATATCAATTATACTCATTCCTGTATCTATATTTATATTATATTGTATTCTTTGCTAAAATGAATAATAATATTTTCAAGTATAGTGAATAGAGAAAATGAATTGAGTGTATTGAGTGTATTAAGTGAGTGTATTAAATATTTATTATTATTTATTGTATTTTTGAACTAATAATTTAGTTTGTTTTCGGTTCCACACATTATCTATATTTTCTAGGTGGTGACTGGTGGAAAGTTCCAAATTCAAGAAATTGAACAGCCTCCAGCAAAAATAGGTCCGGATCCTGTTTCACAAAGCCTTAGAAAAAAAAATTTTTCTTTGTTTTATTTTTTAACTTGTCTTTAGTTAAATGGCTTTTGAGCACGATGCAAGCAAGAGGTCCGGCATCCCAAGTATCGGGCCCGAAGACCTTGGATTTTTTTTTCTCATCAGCACAATGGCCCTTAAATGTGATGAAGAAAATCGGTCCGGAGTCCCAGGAATTGGAGCCGAAATTCTATATCACGTGCTTAAATTGTACTTTTGTGACAAAATGTTATTAATAATTATTATAAATAATTTTTCAAATTTTTTTGGATAGGTCCGACGGTCCAGAAGTCACGACCAAAGATCTTGATAAGTATAAAAATTTTGTTTTTTTTTATTCAAGGTCTGCGGTCCCGACTTCGACGACCATCGAACCTATTCCCGTCGAAAAATTTTGTGACGTTGGTGTTTACACTATACATTATAATTCCAATCGATATATTGAATATATTGTAAAATCGTCAATATATTCATTATAAATTTAACTTACACAATAAGTGAATCATATTCAATTCATATTAAGTATGTATTGATTTTTCATAAATCAAAGTAAGTGTGAATTGTTGATTTGTATGAAACAAATCCAAGTAATTCATACAAAGTATTTTATATTGTATTGCATTGTATTATGAATTAATGAATGAGTTATTTTTGTTTTCAAGTGGTATTATGCAGTTCTCTGAATTAGGTATACTCTGTTATAGAAATTGTATTTCTTCTTCCTCTTCTACAGCTATTTCCACTAATGGTAGTTTAGCGATCATTTAATTTTTTTTTTGTTTTTTACTCCTCATAAATGAGCTATACTATTCTGGAAAATTGCTCCGACATCTGGCTGTTTGGATTAATTCTACAAATGTTCTTAGTACACTACAGTTCTTATATGTTTCTCAGCCAGGACATAATATGTTTTTGCCAATTTTACACTTGCGTTTAATTCTGCATTTGATAATTAATTTCGGAGCAGTTCGTTCTTGTCAGTTCTTACTATATAGCCAAAATAGTTTGGCTTTCTACATTTGTTGTCTTGGAATAGTTTTCTATCATTTTCTGTCATTTTGAGGACACATTTAGTCCTTGTCAATTTAAACCTAATTATGGTCCATCAAATGACATTTACATGAAATTTGTAAATTGTTATGATGAAATTTTTTAAATAATCAATAAAACTGTTGAAGCTAATGTCATATATTCTAATTTCTAATTTCTTATTTTTTTTTTGTTCTTTATTATTTCAAACGAGTAAAATACAAATTTTGTAAATCTATTATTAAACCTAATAGTAACATGATCTTAAGTATAGAGACTATTTATATTTGATTTAATAAAAAGACAAAAAAGATAAAAGAAAGTAGTTTAGATTAAGATTAATATTATATAATAATTAATTTAAAATGTAAAAATATATATTTAAGACCTAGCCTAAGCTGTCGAATTGTGTATTACAAATCAATTTTTATTTTCCTAATACGTGTTAGAACGATCACATGAATATACAATAATAATATAGAATTAATGTAAAATGTATGCAAAAGTGCATTTTTACCATACAAATGGGGTTGACTATGATAACGGTGGTTGACCAAAGAATTCTGATTCAATTTCCATAAACTACTCGAGTCTATTTAAATAAACGTAGAAAACAGATACCTCTTCCTTTTTTTGCTTTATCAAGCCGTGGACATGTAGGACATGTAGATGGCGAAATAAAATACATAACGTAAATGTACCGCCCTAGTACACTATGCCGCCCGACCCCTTTTTTTGTAAATACAATACTCCCACGCTTTATATTTCAAATTAATTTTTGAAATAAAAAAAGAATATTATTTCCTCATTGTAATGCAAAACAATGCACATTGGTATTCATATTAATAAATAAGTTATTGATAAAAAACTAAACTAGGTAGACATTTTAGTGAAAATATTGGTTCAAACGTTTAAAATTTTTTTTATTTTGTTAAGACCATAATAATTAAACTATGATGTTCACTTATTTATTTTTTTCAAATAATTGTAAAAGATATATTATTAAATAGATTATAATAAATACTTTCTTCAATTTGTAAATAAAAAATATTTAAAATTGCTAATTAATTTTGAGCGCGAATTAGGGACACGTAAATTTATGTTGTACGTATTTCCGATCGACCGGGCGGAATTAGGAAATTGATATATCGAAATTATTAATTAAGTTATTCACCTATTTTTGATTATATAAGGATGCAACTGGACGATTTTAAATTGAAATTGAACAAACTAAGATGGACCTAATTACGACCTATAAATTTAATTTCGCATATGTGTTTTTTGTTACAACTAAATTTTGAGTTTTTATAAAAATTTGTATGAAACCGTGGGTCGGTAATACGTTCAATATGTCCTAATTCCGAACTAAATATGCAGGTGTAAGCTATTTTCACTAAATTCATACCAAGTCTTATATTTAAAGAAAAAACTATATTTTAATTGTTAATAATAAATAAGCGAATATATTCCTTTTATTAGTACACGAAATACGCGTATCTGTATGATAAGCATGATTAGTAAAATTAAAAGGAAAATATTCGACTGTTTTTAACAATTAGATAAATTTTACTCTAACACTAACCCTAAAGAATAAGTTTTTCTTATATTATATACTAGCTTTGTAACCCGTCATAAATGATGGAAAGCAAAATAAATCCTAGTTTCTTTTTTTCTTTCATTAGATTCTTTATTCCGAAATTACAGTACTTATGTTTATATCACTTATGTTTATATTGGCCTAACACTAATTTTTTTTTTTTTATATAACAGAAAAAGAAGTACCATACCAACAAATTTGTATAAAATGTTTGTATTTATGTATGGTATACTCGTACTCACTTCCATTTAGTTATAATTCGTTAGTTGGGTTCCATTTAGTATAAATTATACCGTATTAGCGTTATTGTGGCCTCTGGGAGAGCAAATTTAAAAATGGGATCTTATTTTCATATAAATTTTGTCTTTTGTATAATGTATAGGGATCTTATTTTGCTATATGAATAAACTGTTATGGTATTGTGTTATTTTTAAAAAAATATTCAAAATTTTGTATCTAAATTGGTAAAATTTACAAAAAATACAAAAACATTTTCATCAATAATTTTCAATTTAAAAAATGCAATGTTTTATTATCCGACGTAGAAGTAGAGTTTATTATCCTACTCTACTTCTATCAAGTTCTATTGATTGAACAGTGAACCTGAACAGTGAAGTGAAAAGTGAACACTTAACACTGAAAATAAAATAATATTTTTGGAACATACAGAATACAGATACAGCAAATAATAAAAAAAAAACAAAAAAAATTTTTTTGAGTGAAGTGAGTTACGCACACAATATATACAAAAATAAAAGGTAGAAGCAATAAAGTAGCATAATGTATAATATTATACAATACAAATATGCTGATACACATGTGTATTATTATGTATAATTGTAAGTAATAAGAATAACCTTTGAGTGAATTACGTTTTTTTTTTGTGTTAAATGCTGTTTGCCTTTTGGTTATTATACCATATTAAACTATTGATTAAATTTCTATTAGTCCTTATTATTATAAATCAAAAAAATTGTTTGTTTTATTTATATTATTATTATTTATTATTTTTCCTTATTATTTGCGAAGAAGACTAACATTAAATTAAAAAAATATAGTTCATGCAATCAATTTTTCCTGCAAAGGTTCAGCATGGTAGACAGGGGTTAAAAAAAAGCACCAAAGCAATTTGTATATATATGAATTTGTATACATATGCAATTTGTATATGTGTTGGAGCGTTCCGTTGAACTTACAAACATCCAGATAAATGCAGAATATATAATAGTTTTTTTGAATAAAATCGTAAATAGGTACTGTGAATCGCACATAGGTTCAAAAAGCGGAATTGAGTTCATATAAGGGCGGAATTAGTTCAGATTGAAATTGTCGAGCGGAAATACGTACAACAAACTTTTTTTGGCAGTTATAATATTTTATTATTTATTTAGAAAAAATTAAATTATAATTAAATTAAAATATTTTGTTTTTAATTAAAATAGTAATTATTGTAATTTAAAAAAAAAAAATTAAAAAAAGCTTATATTTTGCTTATTTTGTCAACTTAAACTAATTTTTCCTTAAGGGGGCGGAAATTGGTACATTTACGTTAAGTAATTAATAAAAATATTTATAAAATTATAATAAATAATTTCTATTTATTAAAAATAACATCATAAAAACAACACACTCTGTATACAAAATATAATAAATATTTTTAAATGTCCTAATACTATTGTAAGCCTACAACTGTAAAGAGATTTTATTTTATTTTTAAAAATACCGAAATCTTCAAATGATTACAAATCCATAAGGAAACTTTTGATTAAAGAAAAAACCATATACCTAATAATAATATATTATTATTCATATGAATATATTTATATATATATATATATATATAATATATAAGGAAAGTTGTGTTCTTAGAGGACAACATAAAAATATTGAGTTGATAAAACAAGAAAAACCTTTCAATACATCATTTCAATATATTAATATACCTAGGTATATGGAGTGATATAAAATAAGCATATTTTTAATAGGCTCCCTACGTATCTTTAAAATAAATTATTTTACCCTATTATATTCTTATATATATTATATATATATATACACAAGCAAATAATAAAGGTGAACTCATGTATTTCTTTTGATTTTTTTATTTTATTTTTTATTATTATGATTTTTTGTTTTTTTTTTTTGTATATCTTAATGTAAATTTCATATCTTATAATAGATAACTATATATTTTGTAGTATTATATACTATTATACATTTATATACTATTGAATATTTGTAAATAGAATTTTTTCATACTTGTTTTTTTATTTTTTATAAATTTTTTATCTTTAATTTAGTTTAAGTCCTTTCATCATTTTTACCATATCCTTGTTGAAAAATATCTAAATTGCGAAATATTTAATATTTAAGAATCAATAGGAAATTGTTGTATATATGTACATTATATAAATATTTATACATAATATATGTATGTATCTTGTATAAATAAAATTATTATCCTTTTAAATTAACTACGCACCTTATCATTCGAATATGGTCACACTGTTGACTGTAATTGAATATTTTCCTGAGTTTTGCTTCAATTAAGATAAATGAGATTAATAAATACTGACATAGTTCAGTTTGTTTATGTTCTTGTTAATAGCTAAGATTAGAACCACTTTTTATACATTAATTACAATTTTTATATTATTTACAATAAATACAATTTTTGTTATTTAAAATGGAATGCATAAAATGTTTTTCGAGTAGTTTATTGAGTTAGAGCAATGTAGACGTATAAATTCAGTTGAAAATATTTATTTTACACTACTGAACTCATCAGTATAAGTAGTTTAGTGTTGAAACTATCCGAACAATTCTTCCAACTTTAACACGATATTACTAAAATGCTTGTTATATAATACTGGTGATTTACAGGTTGTAATGGCTTTTACTAGATGCAGTAGTTTTTACTAGTGTACCGTACTCGAATAATACTTGGTTGCATCAATCCCAACATTTTTACTTGTTATTGATAATTATTTGATGACAGTAATAATTGGTACTGGTCCTGCTACTTAAATGCTTTCAAATATAAATAACTGTCAGATATTGCTTAGAGCAAGCAAATTAGACGTCTATTATAGACGAAAGCTTGCATCATGTTGCTAAGCGGTGAGATCATCATCCAGTGGGTTAGTATCCATCACCGTTAGTAACTAATGTTAGTAAGAGATAAAAATAAATAAACATGATATAGTTAGAAGAAAAATAAATAGCTAACATACCCTAGTAGTAGAATGTTAAAAATATAAGAAATAAAAAAAAACAAATACACAAAGAAAATAGAAAAATACCAAATATCAATTCCATAACTATTTATCGATTATACAGTTTTTGATTTTAAGTTTCTTTTACTAAGGTTAGTATCAAAACAAGCTGCTCTCGAGTTAGATCAAATTTACCGTAGTCAGTACTATGGTTAGCAATATTAAACAGATGAACGGAACGTAAATTACGCGGATTCTCTCTAAAAGTTATCAAATCTATAATTTTAGGTGCCAGGATATGCCCAGCAATAATTTGGTGGATAAACGTAACATCAGCCACCAATCGACGTTGTTGGAGAGATTTCAGGTCAATTAAAAGCAACCTATCTTCATAAGGAGGAAGTTGAAAAGGGTCAGACCATGAAAAAGCACGTAGTGCAAAGCGTAAAAATTTACGCTGAACTGATTCAATACGTGAAATATCAAGATTACGATATGGAGACCAAACTTGCGAAGCATATTCAAGTGTCGGTCTAACATATGTGATATATAAATGTTTTGTAATGTACGGATCTGTAAACTCTTTGGCCCAGCGCATTATAAATCCTAGCATAGAATTAGCTTTATTAATAATGGAATTAAAATGTGCTTTGAAATTGAGCCTGTGATCGAGAATAACACCTAGATCACGAGTTAGCTCAGAACGGTTTAAGGTTTGATTCCCAAGATGGTAATCAAATTCAATAATAGAGCTTTGAGGCTTTCTACTAAAACTAACAACTTGACATTTCGATGCATTCATTTCAAGGTTGTTGGTGGAGCACCATTCGGCAAAATTGTTAAGATCATAAGTGTGCTAGTTTTTATTGCTACTGGGAAATTATTAAATCTGAAGTAGTTGAAGAACGTGTATATTATAAATAATATTCACTATATTTATCACAACACTATTTAATCCTTTTTTTTATATATACCTATATATTTTTCAGTTAATCTGATAAATGCCGTTTATTTTGTTGTGCCGAATTGTTTTGTCTCCTATAAAATAAAATTAATGTTACTCATAATTTAACTAGCCCCTAAATGTATGCTACATCTATTTTATTAGTTTTAATACAAATTAAACAACTTTCATAACCATTATCAAGTTATTTAAAGTGTATTTGTAAGGTATACTATAATGTTTTTGTTTATCTATTGATGACATATTCTCAGATATTCAAAAGTTATTACAATTTTTCAGATCTAGATAAGCTTTTTGGAGATAATTTTTTTAATATAATTTTTTTATTTTGCAATCTTTGAACATCTGAATTTATAAACAATTTATGCTCTTGATATTTGTATATTTTATACATTATATGTTTAAATAATAAAAATTAAGAAAATAAATTGAAAAATTTTGATTAGATTGAAATCTTAAGATATTAACATATCGTATTTTGTTGTAAATACTTATTATTAAATATTAAAAAAAAAAAGTATTAAAATTTATTCAGTAAATTATAATTAAAGTAAAAAAGCATTAAAAAACTATTTTATCTCTGTATAAAATGTCATACAAAATCTATTTATATCTTTTACAAAATGTAATAAATTTGCACAATAAGTTTTGGCTTTTTGCATTATAATAAATTCTAAAGGATTTTGTTAATTAAAATTCACATCGCATTTACATTGAAAGGGTTTAGTAGTTAGGGCTCTTTGTGTTGTCTAAATAGCTTTATAAATAAGTAATATTAATTAAAATTAATAGCAAAACTTATAATAACATAAATATAATAACATAGTAGGTAGGTGCAAGTTCAAATATTAAGATACATTCATTCAATAACAATCTAACCTAATTATTATATGAATACATATTTATGTAATACTACATATATATACTTAAGAACATTGGAATAACATTAAAATGTAATACATTGTTTATTAATATTATTCTAGTCACCTAAATTATTATTAAGGTGAAATGTATATTAAATTTGTATAATAGAAATGAATAATACAATAATTGTACGTATATTATAGTAGTAAGAAATAATCATGTTTTCCATTATTATAATAATTGTTATTATCATCTTTATTATTTTTCTTTTCATCTTGAATACATATCGCATATGTAGAATATGTACACATCCCACGTACATATATATATACAAAAGTTTTTTGAATTATTAAACATATATTTTTATTTTATATTCATTATTTTAAGTGATTCAGAGGGTGGTTTTTATATATAAATAAATTATATAATATAATTTTTAATTAGTATTATTCTAGAATTAATTAAAATGGAATTATTTTACAAGATTCGGAAAATTGTTATTTGTCATCAGAATTTGATATATACGCAGTAGAGTAGTGTAGGTATAAAAATTATTATTTCCACTAATAATTGTATTAAGTTTTTAGTTACAAATATTATAAAATTAATATTATTTTTTCTATATATTAGTTATATTTTTACTATACTGTATAATATATCTAATATGTATAGGACCAGTATATTACGATGGGTGTATAAAAAAAAATCATTCATTCATTGTGATTTGGATACTACTACTACCACTACTACTTGTCATAATAAACATGTCAAATGTTAAATGAAATGTTTTTCTATACTGATCACATTTTAACTATATATACATAACTATATGTTCAACATATTTAAAATAGGATCAGTATATTACGATTGGTGTATGAAATAAAATATACTCATTCATTGTGATTTTGATACTACTACTATCACTAGTACTTGTCATAATAGACATGTCAAATGTTAAATGAAATGTTTTTCTATACTGATCACATTTTAACTATATATACATATTTTGTTCAACACATCTAATATAGGATCAGTATATTACGATGGGTATATAAAATAAAATATACTCATTCATTGTGATTTTGATACTATTACTACCACTATTACTTGTCATAATAGATATGTCAAATGTCAAATGACATGTTTTTTTATACTGATCACATTTTAACTATATATATACATATACTGTTTAACCACTCTAATATAGGACCATTATATTACGATGAGTATATTAAATACAATACATTCAATATGATTGATTGAACCGACTGCTGTATATAACTATCTCAAATATTACTGACATTACTACAATCACTATTACTGCTACTACTACTGCTACTTGATTTGACTCTAGCAAAAAGGTTTGAATGTACCTCAGAATTTTGACATTTTTATTGTTATTTGAATTACCAATAAATTCTCTACTACATACACACCACAGACAAAAATCACATATCCGCAATCTTAAATTTAAAATACATACAAAATATACATACACCTGGGATATAATTTGGATTGCGTGAATGACAAAAGCAAAAACAGAATATAAATCATAAATTTTTTTTCAACAGAGGGACATAGGTGAAAAACTGAATCAAGTAAATTTTCATACTATTCTAAAAATTCAATTTAATTGTTTTGATTTACAAATTCAGTTTTAATTGAGCAATTCCACTATACATCATCACACATTCAAGCATACACTAAAAAAAAATACTTCAAAATTATAGAATCAATTTGTTCACATGATTTAACATTATGTACTAAACACCATATATGTAAGTATGGATGTATTTTGAGCAATTACATTATTACAAATTATACATGATTGCATGGTATATGAACCTTATAAGAAATCTCAACAATTTATTTTCATTCAAATTAATTTTTTGGAAAATTTCTGAATAACCCTGACTATTTTGTATATGTTTAATACTTATGTACTTCTTACGAAGCACTTGTGCTCTATTTAATATGTTTGTACATTTGTATATCCTTATATATACACCTGATACTTATGTACTTCTTACGAAGCACCTGTGTTCTATCTAATATAGATTAATAAATAAAATATTATGTCTATCGATCTACTATAGTACCTAATAATATGTATATATATATGTAATTATTTACATACGTGAGTAGCTAAACATATGATTGCACAATAATATCAAGTGTTAGTAAATAATTTTTTAACTAAAATCGATTATAATCGAAATCTAAAATATCAAATGTAAATGATAAATAAAGATATACAAACAATTTTTTAATGGGACTAATCGATTTTTGTTTTATAAATTAACAATTTAATTTTTGTTTATTTCTTACTTATTGGAAAATTCTATCCTTAAAATATTATTAAATTGTAATTTTTCAATTGAACTAAAATCGCCTATTTACGATTACTGATTTAAAACAAATATTTACAAAATTAATTTGATATTTAATTATAGTAAATAAAAAATATTAAATATTTCGAAATAAAATTTTGTCATAAGTTGTTATTATTATTATTATTATTATTTTAGTTTTAATTACTAGTCTAATTATTATTAATACCTTTTTAAAGTAATAACAGTGGATATTTTCCACAGGGAATTCATTTTGGATTAACGGCTTAATATCTCTAAAATTTCTAACTGTGTTCAAAAAATTGTCCTAAAAATATAAAAACTTTTCCAAATAAAAATTTGTGTTTATGTACATATGTTTTTGTATAATTATATTATAATATATTATTTTTATATTTATTGGCATTGTAGAGCGATTTGTATAGCAAATTAAAAGAAAGAGGATAGGAAGTGGAGACATTTTACAAAAACTTACTAATAAAATTTTTTCTTTACGTTTTGCTTGCAAATTATTTTGATAATTCGTCTTGTTTTTAATTTTATTAATATATCTAAATCGATTTTCGAAGGAAAAAAGTCTCCAAAACCAAAAATTAACACGGTTTCCAAATTTTGTATGACACTTTGGAGACTTCGTAGGAAAAATGGCTAGCTTGCAAATTATTTTGATAATTCGTCTTATTTTTAATTTTAAAGATACATATATTAATCGACTTTAGGAAAAAAGTCTCCAAAACCAAAAATTAATACAGTTCCCAAATTTTGTATGACACTTTGGAGACTTAATTTTATAGGAAAAATTTAACTATAATTCAAGTTTATTTTGGAGGTTTTTCTAAGAATTAGATTTTGGAGACTTTTTTCATATCAAAAAGTTTACAAAATTATTTTTCGGTTGTTCAAACTATGAAGCTTCGCAAAATCTTTTATTAGAAAATTTTGTAACCACAATCTATTTTTTGAGATATTTTGTACTTTTAAGCTTTTAAACAGTTTTTTTTTTTTTTAGTTTTATTGATTCGTTTTCAATCCCGATCTTAAATTTTGATAATGAAATAAGTACAAAAAATCAAAACTGAAATAAAGCCGAAATAAACCCCAATAAATATGCAATTATTTACATTGTTTTGATATTATTTTGTAAAATATTTTTTTTGTTTAATAAAATTAATTTCATTACTCAAAAATTTTGGAGACTTTTTTTTGTATGCGATTTCTAAAATTTTGGAGACTTGACATTTTAGTCAATTTGATTTTTTTGCTTATTATACTTTTTTTCTACAGTTACAAAACCTGCGAATCACATTTTAGTTCTAACCCGCTTATGAAACATCTGTTTTGTTCACAACTTTTAACTTAAGAACGTTCAACATAAATAAAGTGTAGATTTTATTCAATGCCAAATTAGATTATATTATTGCCAAAAAAAAATACTATTACCTTATGCTAAAATAATTCCACACCATATAGACTAATTTTTATATGATTTTCAAATCCATACAATCCGGATTGAAATTCAAATATTTCTAAAGAGAATTTATTCTGAATTGAGACCCAAAAAACTACTGCACTACTTAGTATAGAATATTAATCACAGTAATGACAAATAATATAATATAGATATTGAAGATGACATCAGTAATTATTTGACAGAATTTTTCTTCAATACTATAATAGGTAGCGTAATTTAATTTTATCATGCTGTATTTGATCTATGTATGCATGTAGAGATATAGAGTGCGTGTGAAAATAATGTTGGCAATTAAATATTATTTTCTTCCCAAAATAAACAAACTAAAAATAAAAAACTATTTTCTACAAAAACAAAAATAATTTAACAATAATTAATTACTCTGCAATGACGTAATATTGCTATGGTTGAAGATACGTCATCAAAAGTTATTATTTGTGAAAAGAAAAATTATGGGAAAATACAATAAATTTCAGTCACAATGTCGATTTCACTTTGGTTTTGACAACTTTAATAATTTTTTTTTTTTTACGTTTTAATTAGTTTTGTTAACGTTTTTTACTTTACGCGCTGCTATTAGCCTCAACCATTATATTACAATTATTGCATAATTTTCTCATCAATTTTACTTCCGGAAAGGTCATATTCAACCTTTGAGCAACGATTTTTAAATATACATTTTTTTTTTAATTTTATTTTTTTTTTTTTACCAAATTGTTAAAGCCCATTTTATTAATTATATTTTTTATATATTTATTATATTAATTATAAAGATATTACATATAAATAAGTTATTCAGATTTAGTTTTCGAATAAGTTAACAAGAACATAATTTAAACTTAATATATTCAAATTTTTTATCTTGGACAACAACCGCATATTTAATATATTAAAAAAAAAAAACAAATTTAAATATAATTCTGGCGAGAAAGAAAAGTATATTGGTGATTTGTGCCAATTTGAAAAATTAAAAATGTTTGTGTGTTAAGATGTACATGTGTACACTTTAAATGTGGTGAAAATTTAAATAGAAATTTCCAATTGAAAATTGAAAAGTTTTGAAAAAATATTTAGTTTCGCTACGTCTCGTTTTAAATATCTATCATTTATCAAAGAATAATAATGAAAATGGATTGTGAACATTTTTACATTACAAAAAAAAATTGGCTCAGAGATTTGTACCGTACTTTTTTAAATTTACACATTAAATATAATGATAACAAAATTATTAGGCTTAATTGAAGCAATTGGCTATTTATAGTCTAAACATACATCGTCAATGAACTTTGTAGTGTGAAACAAGTTCATATAATAATACTAGATTTAAGTATTATTCCAGCTTCGGCTAAGGTCTAAAAAAATCAAGAATTATAAACACTAACTATATTATAAGCTAAAACTTGAATTGAAAAAAAAAATTAATAAAGAAAAAAAAAAAGTATTAGATTTGTTAACGATATAATAAAAAAAAAATTTTAAAAATAAAAATATTGATTCTAAGTTCGCTTAAATAAATTTGAAGAAGTGAGGGATCATACCAGGATATACTAAAGCGTTTTAAACCATTTGATTTAACACACAGATTCACTGATGGAATCTTCATCAATCAACTTGAATTTATATTTTATTTCTATTTTCATTTTATAGTAATATAATAGATTTTACGTTAAGATTTTGGTCGATTTTTATAACTCACAGATGTATTAATAACATCTATATATAAGTTATAAAATCAATCAAAGCAAAAATTGTATAGGTAATATTTATTACCTATTTATATAGAATATTAATGACTGTATACTAATTGTATACTAATTGTATACTAATTGTATAAAGTTGTATAGGTAGTGTAACATTACAAATAGGTAGTGATGAGTTCAAGTAGTGTTTTGATAAACGAAACAACTTCTAAAGCTTATTGTTATTGAATTTCTAAATTAAGAATTTTTTTTATTTATTTTAGTCAGATTATGTGCCACTAATTGCCTTCAACAGCACAATATATTATTTTTGTACATAATAGTTCAGATAGTTGTATTGAGAGTATAAAGATACAAGCAAAATACTGCACACCTGTTTAGAGAAGCAAATACATTTAAAACATAACAATTATTAAAATTTTTAAATAACTGCTATATAACAAGCAAAATGTTAAATACCGTTTTAACCAGCAACAATAATAAAAATTGTAAAAAAAAATTTTATGAACTCTAAATGAATTAAATTAGATAAAAGTCCTGATACACAAAGAAAAGCTTATAAATGAATAATGAATAGAATTTCTAAGGTATTCGAATACAAATAGAATCTGAGAGCTAGTATACAACTAAAGCAACAAGTTTCAGTCAAGCAATTCAAGAATAGAAAATATACTTTTCCATTTAATACCAATTTTCTATTCATCAGAAAATACAAAAAAAAAAATGTTTACCGCCTAGATACCTATTATGAATCTTGAAAAAAAAATGAAAATTTCTATATCTATACTAAAGATTTTCTTTTCATGTTTAATTTTGTTTTTTGTTTTATTTAATGAAAAAAACAAAAAAAACAAAAAAAAAACAATTTCAAAACGTGAAAAAAAATATAATCGAAATTTACGAAAATCGATTTTCAGTTAAATGAACTTGAATAAATAATTTCAAAGTAAAAAATTTTTATGTAGGTTTTATACTTAAAAAGAAAAATTATTATTGAATATTGGTTTAAGGAACAAGGATAATAGTTCAATTATTGTTTCTGTATATTATATACCTACTAATTTTTAAAAGAAATAATAATTGATATATAAATAAAAAATAAAATAATTCTAGATAGTGGGGTAGGTATTATAAATTTGATTTTGACTTTGAAATTATGTTTTCCAAATGAATTTTCATGCTTAATTAAATTTAAAAAAGTAGAGTATAGGTTGATAATGTCAGAGTTTGTATACAGAGTTGGAATAAATGTATAGGTAAAATTGGATTACCTGATGGAGATATATGGATATGGAATAGGAGGAAATGTTCTAAAATGATCATTCATAATATATTCATACTTTCTTGGAACGAACAGTGGGAAAATTAAAAGTACCTCTTTGACTTGATAAATCTTCTCTATTGGTATTTTTTTTTTTTTGTATTAAATTCATATTTATTTACCTTATAACTTAACAATAATACCTTATTTACAATGTAACTTATAAAAAATAAATGTAGACCTCATTAACACAAGTATATGAAACCAATTAGGTGCAAATATGAAGTATATAAGCCTTAGCATAAGCTGTATTTATCGGAGAAAATTGTTCGTATTTGATTGCTTCCTTATATCTCAAGCAAACATGTCAAATTTGCGGCCCCTTGATACAGTATGGCCCCAAGATTCTATAGTTGATATATCGAAATTATTCTATTCCGATTTAAATTTGAATACGCAAGAAAAGAATGTGACAAAGTTAATGTATTCAAATGTAGGCTAATTCTGTAGGAAAAGCAGTTGAAAAATGAAAATTAAATCCATTGTAGACATGCAGGGATGCTTTCCTACCGATGCTTCATGCGAACCGTTAGATGTAAATTCTATGGTTCGTGCGAACCGGCTATTAAAATAAGCAAAAAAAAAAATTATTTACTTTGGCAAAAAAAAAAAAATTATTTAAATAAAATTTATTTACCATTTGGTGCAAATTTATATAAACAATTTGAAAATTTTATCTAATTTTCATTGCGTTTCTAATTTTCATTGCGAGATTACTTTATAGAAATCTTTCAGTTAATTTTAAAAAAAATAAAAAAAATTTAAAATTTTATCAAGTTACCATAGATAGGTATATATGTAAAAGCATTGATTAACAATACTATATAGATGATTTATTTAGAGTAACGTGAAAAATTTAGATGAACTGAATTTTAGCCTTTAATAAATGATCAATGTAGTAGTGAGTCTCTCAATAGTCAATTTATAAGAATTGCATTTCCAATCATTTCTTTTCTCATTTATACCTTTTCTATAATAAAGAATTAAACTGAACTGTATTTGAATATTTCTCATAATTACTATACCTCCTCCACCTCCTATATTTATATAACCATTCCATAATTCTTGAATTTAAAATTTGTCTACTCATTAATTGATATAAGAGTCAGATTAATAGTGCAGAGAGTATCAAATTTGATGACATTGTAAACTTGGAACGCAGTTCCCTATGTAAAAACTTGGTTGAGGAATCATAACCCGGCAGATGATACCAGGGTTAAAGAATCTAAACCGAAAAAATATACTGAAAATCAATTAGGTATTTGGAAATATTTTAAATAATATAATTACTTTATAACAATAACATTTACTAATATATGAAATTTCACAATTTTTTGTTATGTTCAGTTTTTTTTTATGTAAATTTTGTATCTCTTGAATAAATAAAATAAAAGTGATTTTCACCTCGTTGAATTATTTTTTTATTCTCTTTTATCCTATTACATTATTGTTGCAAAGAATATGAACGATAGTTAAATATTCTTGACTTAGTCTGCTACTCTGACAAACTATAATATTTTGATGGAAATATTAATATTAAAAAAAATAAAAAAATTTGTAAGAAAATATCATTGCGAACCGGTTGATAAATTTTGGGAAAGCATCCCTGTAGACATGCAACATGTACAAATCCAATTTAGGTGAAAATGCATCATATGAAAAAAAACTGCATCAAATGGAAAAAATTTCAAGCTTAAGAACTGAATTTGTTGAATAAGATTTTGTTGATTTCATATCGTTTGAAATACAATTTTTTTTTTTTTTTTTTGATCAATTTGCTCAATAAATATAGAATCAGTACCTAACCACATGCAAATGTAGTTTATCGATATCCAGGGTGATTCTAATTTGAAGGCAAAATGCATTGAAGTGCTTGAATTTTACAAATATTTGCCAGTCAAATTTGAAAACACTCAAAGATTCGCATATGAAATTATGACCATGTTTGGAAGTACTTATCGGTACGAACATAATTATTACATCTTATGAAGGAAATAAATCTCTAATATCAGATCAAGTATTACTGACCCAATAAATAACTGCAAACAAGATTTCCCCCGAAGTAGGAAAATGAAAGATCGCAGAGAAAAGGTGGGAAATATCTGTAAAAATATTAAATTTACCTTCTTTTATATTTTTTAGAATAGACCTAGTTTATTACAATAAATATTTAAATCTTTTATTTTTTTTATTCGTCCACATAAGCTTTTAAATTCTTTATTTGGTCCTTGTTACGATTTGAGTTGGATATACTTGATTTAAGGCTTATCTCTGCTGTGTATACCGCTAAAATTGAAAATTTAAATTCTGTAGGGTTAATACCCAAGTTAATACAAAACAAAATCCACAATGACTTTTGCCACAAAAATCAAAACCCTCAAAAAATTATCCTTGTTATTGCTTTTATTTCAAGTTTTTACAACATATTTTTACTACAATATTTTTTTTCGAGTAATTTATTTTGTTAAATTTCTGGCTTATAAATGCGAGCGTATCGAAATTTCGCCAATCAAAACAACAGTATGGGGTTTTGGCAGTAGCCCCCAATTAATTTAAGTATTTAGGTGAAATATTTTTCCAGAATATTTCATTTTTATGCATAGTCACTGTTCAATACAAAAAAGAGGATATTTATTTTTTTCAATATTGATTTGTCACAATTTTATCGATTTTGAATTAATTGATTTTTTTGTGTATTTTATTTCTGGATTTCGGTTTGTGAATTTACTTACTATAACCCTTTTCTGTATTATCAATTTAGGCTTTTAATGTTTTTTTTTCTGGTTTTCTTAATTTACAATTCCTAAGCTACTCAAGCTAAATATTAGGGTGCTCTTATTATCACACAGTTATAGTTCCAGACAACACAACCAAATTTTCATATTATTAATAACAGTTTTAAGCAGTTTTATTACTTACTTACTTAGGTGGTTAACAGACCATGTAGGACCTGGGTCTGACTCATCAATGTCCTCCATTTTTGTCGATCCTGAACGGATTCTCTCCAGTTGAAGATGCGAAATTGTAATTGCCTATACGTTGTCTATCATAGTAGTGCTGCCATTGACAGTATCAATTTTAGTACTAAAAATTGGTATTAAAGTTTTTAATTTTGTGTGGTACGTTTTTAAAACAAGTTCTGTTTAATATTAGTTATTTTATAACAAAAATTAAGTTTAATATTAAGTTGTTAAAATTAGTTTGTTTAAAAAATGTCTTTTATAATATTCCATTTATAATTTTTATTTTATTTCTAAATGTAAAACATTTTTAAGAATAATCAAATTTTTGAAAATAATATTACAACATACCCCTTCTTTTCTATATATATTTCTAATAATTATTTTTTACTACGAATCTAGTTCTATTTTAATTTTTCTATTTTAACATTTTCTATTCATACTTTTTTACTTTTCAACATTTTCTACATTTGTCCGTTTAATAATTCTAAAATCAAGTACCTACTAACATAGATGTTTCTAGCAGTATATAAACACAACTGTTATTAACCAGTTGTAATGTTTTATTTGTCATACTACACTTAAACATATATTGTTGTCAATGCCCATGTTTATACAAGGCAAAAATCTACCGTATATCTGCCGCAGAAATCTACCTCCATGTTCATACGCAAAACAAAACTGGTTGGTAAATTTTTGCTATTGTTGTTGTCACATTATTGAAATTTCAAGATGGCCGCAAATGAAATTGTTGGTAGAGACATATTTTTTTATTATTATTCTAATGTCAATCGAACAAAATTATTTATATAATTTATGTATTTTTTTTTATTTTATTAACATTCGAACCGAAAATTACGTTGTCAAAAACAGTTTTCTTGTACTTTGTGTATAAAAAATAATAAAAATTAACAGAAATTTTACATTTTGGTAGATTTGCTTACCCTTACCGAAATTACCGTTCACCAATAAGTTTTGGTTGATCTACACCACTTTTCTATCCGTATGAAAATGAATAAATCACAATAGCAATATTTGCACACAACTCTACTTAAAAATTGGGTTATGTAATTTCGACAGATAATATTTAGGTAATGTTATCAATTATAATAGGACAACAAAGTTGTTAATAACAACCTTTATTTAGGTTGTATTGTTAACCATTAATAGTATCCATAATCATTTTAACTGTAGTCTAATCAATGAAAAAATAAAAATATAAAATAAAATAATTCTAGGCAGACAGTTTTCTTCCATACATCTTGCCGTTGACATCGTAGCCACATATAGCTCTAATTTCTTATCTTTTGGCCCCATTGGGCTCGATTTACTGGACAATGAACTATACAATAAAACGTACAACATAAATTTGCCCCACTGAAGAATTTAATGAACAATAAACAACAACAGAAACATAAAACAAAAACAAAATATTTCTAATCGAACAATACTGACTACAATACTATACCCTATAATTAACACCTATACACAAAATAAATAAAAAAAAATAATATCTATTTCGTTTTTTATTTTAACAACTTTTCCAAAAATATTAACACAATTATTATAAAGTCGTATATATAAAATATTGAAGTTGATTTAATAATTTTTTTTTTTTTGATATCCAGCTGTAATGTTTTAAATGAAAAACAAAACACGAATTAAAAACCAACCCAAAATAAAAAAATTTATAATAAGTTTGATCCTTACATACACATTTGTTATTGTTTGTGTATATATGTACATAAAAAAAAATTAATGTTTTTGTTTTATACTTTGCACCCATTTCATATTAGATACCTTGAAAGAACCACAAAACTTAACCAGTCAATAAAATTAATCCTACACACACACACACACACAATCACAAAAACGACATAAACTACATTAAATAAGGATAATAATAATGTTAAAAATATAGAATTAAAACAAAACAAAAAATAAATAAATGAAAATTACAGTTACAATAAATAGTTATTAAAGGAATCAAAAATTTGATTTCTTTGTGAGTCAAATGTCTATCGTCGTGAAATAACAATCGCGTTATCATCAGTATTAGAAATGCTGACTATCGCTAAATCAAAAAAAAAAAAAGCATAATTAAAAATAACTAACAAATAATAAACAAACGGTAAAAGAAAGAAAGCTTCGGTTCGTCGGATTCGCTAAAATTAAACAGAATAAAAAAATTCTAACGGTGAAAATTGAATGCACAAAATTAAAAAATAAAAATTACAAGAACAAAAACTCAGTGAATTATTTTTAACGGCTGATTAGCGCAATTTTGTTCTGAAAGGACTTTATTTTTCGAACCTTGTGATTCATTTTGTGTATCAATCTAAAAAAATTGAAGAGTCAACCATTAAAAGAATTTTTCCTGACAAAATGGAAAAATCATTTTTTTTTTCTCTTCTTCTTTTTTTTTACTACATTTTCAATTTTTCCGGTTATGATTTTTGAAAAGTTCGCTTTCATATCGATTTGTTTTTTTTTTTGCTTATCAATGTTTTGACAAGAATTAAGTGAAAAAATTGCAATATGGAAAAGCAAATCATTCTGTTATTTATGTGTGTGTGTATGTGTAAAATGAAAAAAAAATTAAAATAATAAAAATAAATAAAAATTATTTGCTTACAATTTTGTGATTTTAATGTTGGTTTTACATAAAGATTTATTTATACATAACGAATTGAATGTTCAGAAAATAATTTAATTTTCATTAATTCGGTTTAGGCTTACTATTTAAGACGAATTTCCGCTAGACCAGGGGATTAAAGTAAAATACAAATAAATTTATTATACCGTGGAAATGTGTGTAGCAACAAAATTTAGTTGAGATTAGTTTAGTTCAATAGTAGGTGGCAGCCACAGCAATCCATTGTCGTATACGATATTAGATCACATGTGGGCCCATAGGGATCATCTGCAAAAATAATTTATACTTCAAAAGTATTTTTTTAATATAAATAAATACTTATATGTCTATATGAGATTCAGTGAGAAATGTTACTTTAATAAATTTGTAAATGTTACTTTATAAATAAAGTACCAGGAATAGAGATAAAATTAGTTTTAAATTAATTTTTTTTACTTCCTAATATCCTTCTTCATAATGATTTAATACATTATAATTATTTGCATCTATTTTGTCATTTTAATTTTATCAATAGTATGTCATTGAAATATGTCATTAAATACTACTATTACAGGTCAAGGGATATTGAAATACATTTAAATACGATCATGCTGTTTAGAGTCATATTCAACTTGAATATAAAAATTATTATTTATTTGTTACTTAAGTGTAATCAAAGTTAATACGACATTTATTTGTTTTATTATTTTGATCATTTGATCATCAATTACGGTATTAATACATATCACTAATTACGATGTTAATACAAATCACTAATTACGCTATTAATTCAAATTATCGATTAAGATATCAATTTTAATCATCAATCATGATATTAATTGATACATCATTTAATCAGCAATTATGGCACTAATACGAATTATAAATTACGATATTAATTCAAATTATTAATTACGATATTAATTTGTATATCATTTGGTTAACAATTGCAATATTAATATATTCCATAAATTATGATATCAATTCAAATGATCAATTTTTATGATATTAGTTCGAACATTATTTGATTAATTTTAAATTACGATAATTCGTATATTATTTGATTAATTTTAAATTATGATATTAATTCAAATTATTAATTACGATATTAATTTGTATATCATTTGGTTAACAATTGCAATATTAATATATTCCATAAATTATGATATCAATTCAAAGGATGAATTACAATATTAATTCGTATATTATTTGATTATCAATTATATTATTAATTCATCACATACGGTATATGGTATAACACACACCATCAATTACGAAATTAATTTGAATTCTAAATTACGATATTAACCCAAATTATTAATTGCGATATTAATTAGTATATCAATTTGTCCGAAATTACGATTTTAATATACATATTACAATTACGATATATACATCAATTACGATATTAGTTCGTACATAATATAATCAGCCATTTCGATTTTAATTCATCAATTACAACAATAATTCGGCATTATTTTATTGATGTTAGTTTTGATTTATTATCTTCGATATTATTTATTTTCCACTAGCTGGCTTATTCATTTCCGTGCTCAGTGTACTCTACGAACATTGCAGTAGACAATATATAGTATTGAATAGAAATCAGTTAGTTATGGCAATTATTCACCGTTTTCAGATTTGAACAGTGATTAAAATAATACTGAAATCGTACAATTGCAATTTTTTCGATATACAGGGTTTACGGTTTCGACATGCAAATACTACAGGGAGTATTTAAAGATAGTAAGGAACAAACAAAGGACTATTTTAGACAAAAAAAATACTTTCTA
This sequence comes from Argyra leucocephala, assembly GCA_963942445.1. Lineage (NCBI taxonomy): Eukaryota > Metazoa > Arthropoda > Insecta > Diptera > Dolichopodidae > Argyra > Argyra leucocephala. The sequence continues at coordinate 137,314,107 of OZ012680.1, forward strand.
GAATTTCTATAGACAGAAAAATTTATTCTAGGCTAAAGATATGAATTTACCAGAGAAATGATAGGTCGAACATTAAAGTTGTATATAATATTGCGAAAATATATAGAATATGGTTCCATCCATCAAATCCATCAAACGAATTATAATTAAAAAATAAAATTTAACCGGAATTTTCCGTAATAATAAATATTTTTACAAAAATATCAGTTTTATACAAAATTTAAAATTTGGGTATAGTTAACTCAAATCAAAAACGATGAGTTTGATATCCGCCCAATAAATAGTTCTGTCACCAATTCCTACCCCATCCTATCCCAATCAAGCGTAACGTATGTTATAAAGGTATTTTCATACCTAACGCTTTGCCTGTTTATAAAAAAAAAATCATCATTTTTAGAAAAAACGTTCTAAAAAATACATTTGCTCCATCTTCCGACATGTAGTGGATATTTATTAGACACTATTTTTCTAATCCAATTTTTTTTTAAAACCTTATAGACCACAGAATATACAAAAAACAATACCCGGTCTTGTTTAAAACATTTTTTTTCTGAAATACTTCAATGGATCATCTCTTGAAAGGATTTTTAAATGGGGTCCACTGCCACTGTAGATCTAATATATATATTAAAAATACTCTAGTTAATCACTTCTATCATTAAAGATCCAATATTTATTAAATGCAATGCGTCAATTCGGCTTAACTATATATAGATAGTTAGTCTATTTTGAAACACAATACTACGTGTTTTTAGATCTCCACTCATAATTTTATTTTAAACATTTTTTTTTTAATAATTTATTTAACCTACTCTCTTTAATCCAAGCAGTATTATATAAATTAATTGGTTTAACATGTTAAAATAAAACAAAAAAAAAAATAAACAATAAAAAAAATAATTGAAAACAATAAAACACGATTGCACCAATACGTATATATGCTATATAATTATGACGTTCTCCAAACGCATCTATTTTCGTTTTTAATCAAGTTTAATTTTAGAAATATATTTTTTTTTTCACTATATAAAATCTAAAAATATTTTTTGGAAATTAATACAAACTGATTTTGTTATTTATTATTTAATATGTAATTTTGAAATTATAATCAAATTTAAAATGTATGACCATCTGGTCTTTCCTTATTATTATGTTCTTCAATTGTATAACCACTTTTGTGAACTTTTCTAATAAAAAAAAAATAAAATAAAAAAAACATAATAACAATAATTTCCGTGTTATTTTAGAATTAATTTTTTTAAATATTAATTTTTTTAATTCTACTAATAGTATTTTTTAATTTTATTTAATATTATTTTATTAATCAGTTTTCGGTATTACAGTTAGCTATCCTTCATATTGATAATAAATCTATGTACACTGTAAAGAGGGTAGAGTGAAAAACTGCATCAAATATAAATACATAGTAAGTTACATTAAATTAATGAAAATAGTGGGTGGAGAGAGTATAGTATAGTTAAAATATATTATATAAAAAGTAAATAGAAATGAGTTATATTAAGATATTGGCTTATTAAAATTTAATAATCAAATTGAGATTCAATTCGTTTATGTTGGTTAAAATCATGTTCTATATTAAATACGGTATTGTAGCTATTAATGAAATATTTTTGTTCTAGTAAAAAATTTATTTATTAAAATTATTGAAATTTTATAATAAAAAATTTAATTTAATCAAATTTGATTTATTATTTTAAAAATGAGCTTCTCAAAACAGAAGCAATGAATCTAAAAAATCAGTGATGTGTTTAACATATTGTACTAGTAGGTACAAGAAAATTGTATTATATATGAGCATATTATGTTTGATAATATGGAATATGGCATAATAAAATAGTTTAAATTAAATTTAAAAAAAAAAAAAAAAATAGAATGTCCTGAAGCTTTGCTAAAATCAAATTTTATTAATAATCAATTTTAATTTCAAATATAATATTAACTTATAAACTATAAATATGGTGAATTATATATTTTTTTTTTTTTTTGCAAATTATTGAATTATTATATATTTATTTTTTTTTTGTGATAAATTTATAATAGTGTTTTCGCTCAGATTTTATAGAAATATATTTTTAGAATATTTTAATATTTTAATTTGATTAGAGAATTATTTGTGAACAATATTAAAATTATAATATTAAAATTATTAAAATTTTGAAATTATTTAAAATATTTTTTAGAATAAGTTTTTTTTTTATATATAAAAATCAAACATAAGTTTTACATTAACAAACATATTCGATACATACATGCATATACAAACTGCATTTAAATATTTATCAACAAAATTTAGATATTGGGAGTCATAATTTTTAAAGTATATACAAAATAAAAAAATTAATATAGGTACAAATATTTAAAATAATTTATTATAACTTTTCAACTCTATTTAGAGTTAAATTATATCTATGTGTAAAGGTAGTAGATTAGTCAATTAGTTTTTATAATATTAGGTTTGGTAATATCGTCATACCAGCTCAGTAGAAAGTGAGTTTATTTTAATTATTTGTAGTAATGAAATTATGAATATGAGTCCTAAAAATGCTTGATTGGTTAATTACACTCAAGATATTCTTTAATAGTATCAATAGTATGTTCAGCAGCTGTCATAGTTCGAGTAAGACTGTTCTAAAATGACTAAAGCAAATACGAGGCCCTTGCATTCAGATGTAAAATGCATTCAGATACGAGCAGATGTAAAATTGATTTTCCTTCTTTCACACATATTCTGCACAAATTGTTTTTAGTTAAACTGATTTTATATGCATTTTATTATGAATGATTTTTACATAGGCAGTATATAGTCATCTATACATATATAATATGTTCCTATAGACTCATTGTTTTATTAATGGCATATATAAATATGTTTCGGTTTACGTATTGCTTTATAGTGGTGTATAAATATATTTCAGAATTTTTATAATACTTGGTATGCGACAATTTAAATATTTTTTATTATTTAAATCTAATAACATTTTATAACTGTTAGATGACATTAAGTAATTATTTGTTTTGACTTTGTTTTTTTACAAGTGGTAAATGGTGAGTTCATTTCCAAAGTTACATTGTTTTTTTTTTTTTTTTTTTTTTTTTTTTATGATCTTGACCAGTAACTTAGGTAGAATCAGCTTTTCGTGCTTAATTAAGTACGGTACTGCAATTTTACACTACAATATCTACAATAATTCGAGTATTTATTTTAACAAATTACTGGCTTAACTCATTAAATGTGGAAAACCACTACTATTGTCAGGAACTAAGCCTTCTTAAATAGAATAATTTCATTTTATTTAATTTGTTACCAGATTAACTAACTCTCAATTATCTTTTGTCATTTATTATATCCCAATGACAAAGGGTATTAGACCAGCTCGAAAAACCAATGAAGCATTTTTTTTTTTTTTGCTTCATCGAGAATCGAACCGAAAGGCAGAAGGCCTTCGATTGAAAGACAGGCGCTCTACCTATTGCGCCACCCAGCGTTTATAAATTAAATTAGTGAAGTATAGACTATTCATAAATTTTCTGCTTAGGTCTGTTGAATAAACATTTTCAACCTTCACACATATTGATGTCGTTCTGTATCGCAATGCGATAGTAGATAGTATAATTTGTTTTATTATAGCTCAACATACAACCATAGACAGTCTTAGAATGTTTTAAATATAATTCTAAGGTATATTTAGAATTTTTAGTTATACACTCTAGAACTAAATATTCAAGTTATAGTTTTGTATATTTAATTGAACGGAAATGAAATTTGGGAGACTCTTACGATGTAAAATTTTAAGCTATATTCGTGATTATAACATAAATATAAATTTTTGGTTTTTTATTTTAAAATTAAAGAAGAATTTTATATATATATATAACCATCTGGGTTTTTAAAATCAGTTCTACCAATTATATAAAAAAGGTTGATATATAAAATTAAATTAATTTTCATATTCATTGTTAATGAATACAGATGGTGGAGGGTATATAATATATAAATAAATAGACAAAACGTAATTAAGAATGAATGAGATATTATTTAGTATCAGAACACTCTAGGTGTACTAATTTAAATTATATGCATGCTCTAAATGCATGCACTATTTTCAAATACTACAACAAAATATCTAATGGCCACTGCATGCTTATCAAACCGTTTAACGAGCATTATTGTTATCCAACACATGACTGTCGAATAAAGGCTCTCATCATCAAAATTACTACCAGCTACTTAATTTTTTATTATAATTTTTTAATTTAGTTTGGTTTTGATTTTTGGACTAATAAAAGATGAATGAGATGTGCTATGAATGAATTATTGTGGGATTATTCTGTAAAAATAAAGTAACTAGGAAACATTTTTCCAATAGATTTAGTTAAGAGTGAACAAAATTTTCTTATATAAATTTGTTGGATATGATTACAATATCGCAATCTTTAGACTATTAAAATTATTATAGAATGAATAACGAGTATTAGTAGCATCAGGTTTAATTCTTTTTTAATATTCAAGTAAATTATTAAGACATGTGCTTATTTTTATCTTTAATTTATATATTTGGGGGATGTTATATCTCATAAGAACATTTTTTGCTTTTATACCATTGAATAAAATTTGATAACAACTGCTTTCCCTTCTAAAACATATTTATTTAATAATTATATTAAATATTCGATATGTTATTATTTAAACTAAAATAAATAAAAACAAATATTGTAAAATGCACATCAAATAATTAAAATTATATGTATTTAACTTCACAAAATATTTCAAATTCATAAACTGTTCAAATTATTATTCAAAACTGATTTTAAAAACACATTAGTTGACTGATGACTGACGAAAATAAGCCACACAATATTAATACCTGTTTGTTGGTTGTTCAGACCTCACAAGCAAGTGCACTGTTTGTGAGCAAAATCAAAAAAAAAAATGCCAGTCAACAGCTCACACTTGCCAGTTCGGTCAGGTTTGATAAAAAGTTTAATATACAGGTCTCATAACAGAACAGAAACAAAAAATAATTATATAATTTTTAGATAAACCCCAGATAGACCTGCATCAAATAGTAGAGTTCATTATCTATAATTATAATTGACAAGCGCAGTAGTCACCTACCTGCGCAGGCGCAGGCGCGGTCCTGCGCAGTAGACATCTTTTCATTTTATTTCGATTCTCCTACTCCTTCTGAGTTCTGATATAATACATAAGATGTATATATAAAACAAAAATGCGCACACAGCTGAAAATTTTGTACTCATATGATTTTATTATTAAGCAAATACATTATGCATATGTGAGATCTTATTAAAATAATAAACAAAAGCAAACAAATCAATTATTATAATTTACATTATATACTTGCAAATGCCAAATAAAAACAAAAAAACAAATTCTCATCTCAAATAAAAAATAATCTTCTCCTCTCCATAACAAACTCTTAATATATAATAAGTAAGCTGTATATAAAACAATAATGCGCGCACAGTTGAAATTTTTTTAATCATATGGGTTTATTATTCACCAAATACATTATTCAAGAGTTCTTATTAAAATAAAAAACAAAAACAAACAAAATTATAATAAAACAAAAACAAAAAAAATACAAAACTAAAAAAAATTCAGTTGAATTCTTCATATGATGGGCAATTTCATCTTTACATAATAGAGTCAAAGTAGCTATCTATAACTATAATTGACAAGCATTTAAGGACCTGCGCAGTAGACACCTTTTCATTTTAACTCTCTTCTCCATAATGAACTCTTAATATATAATAAGTAAGTTGTAAATAAAACAATAATGCGCACACAGTTGAAATTTTTTTAATCATATGGTTTTATTATTCTACTTTGTAATGAGAATTTAAACTGTCTATGTCAGTACGGAAATTACTGTTTTTTTAAAAACTTTAAATTTGACTTCAACTTGAAATATAATTACTCAACAGGGGCCCCTAGTATTATGTATAATGTCATAGTTTATTGTTTGTAATATTGTTCTGATTATTTGTGTTACCATACGAATTCTGTGATGACTAAAAGTGACGTTTAAAAAAAATATTTTATATATTAATTACAATTCATTTACAACTCAATTATACAATTTAATATTATTGTAAATCGATTTCTAAACTAAAATAAATAACATTTTAAAACTTCCGTATATTAATCAGTATTTTATTTTTGAATAAAAACATCGCAAATATATGTACTTGATCTACTTCAAATATATGTACTTGTATACAATACAACTTACGCATACCAGGTCAAATTACATACAATTGTAATACAAACAATTGAAATAGTTTGTTGAATCCATTTGAACCGAAATATTTTTGCACAATATAAAATTAAATTTTTTTTATTTTTTTTCCTTTTTAAATATTTGTCACTATACTACTGACATATTATATTTATTTTTTATTACTTACATTTTTTGGTTGGCACTTCAGGGTCTTACTTTCTATTGCATTACAGTTTTTCTTATACATTTTTTTTTATTTTCTTAATTTTTTTTGAATATGTTTTTTGTTTTATAACTCTCACCTCACCAAACTATAAATCAACCTGAAAGTAAAAAAAAAAAAAAAAAAAACAAAAAAAGACAAAGAAAAAAAAGAAAGTTCCACCTTTAACAAAATTTATAGCTGAATAACAAAATGTTAATTTAATAGTGTTAGACGAACGTATAACATTATGTAATGTAGATATTTTATTTTTAGTTTGTATTTGTGAAAATTTGTGAAAATTTTTTTGAAACTAATTCTTTAGTTTTTCTATGTACATACATTATATAAAAAGCGCGGTATTTTTGTAATAATATGTAAAAAAAATAAATTCATTGTACATTATGGAATTGATAATTCTTTTGTAATGTATATATACTCAAACAGTTAGATATCGTAAATCAAAATATATTTTTCGATATTTTATTTATTATAATATATTTATATATTATATCTATATATATATATATATATTATATCTATATATATATATATATATTTATATATTATATCTATATATATATATATATATAAATATATTTATATATTATATATTATATAAATATATTCGTATATTATATATTTCTATTTAGGCTGTAACTATCTTTCTATTTTATTAATTTTTATTATAAAAAATTTGTTTTACTTTTAAATTTTTGTATAATTTTCCAAAAATAAAAAAAAAAAACAAAAAATTTATTAATTAGTTTATATACATATAAATATAGAAACCTAATATATTTAGGTTTTTTATCTAGTGCCCCAATTAAATTTGCAAAATTAAAATTTAACATAAAATATTAAGAAATTAAATTTACTCAAATTTGCTACCCTTACTGTTCAATTATTGCTCTTCAAGCTATTTTAATTTATCTCTATGCTTAAATAATTGCTCTCATCATTTACCTGGACATTAAGGTTCTAATTTATTACAAATAACATTTATTTACTTGATTATTTTTGGAATGGGTATCAGTCGATTATTCTAACTTCAGCAATGCTTGATCTAGAAATATAGGTTATTGTTTTTGACAGTTAGATTTCAATTCACATCAATTATTAAATTGTGGTTTCCGAATCAAATTCAGTTAATAATTATTTTTAAATTAAAAAACAAAATTCGAAAAAAATTTATTTTTGAATTTAAAGCCTGTTATTGACCAAAGAAGAGATATTTTATGAAAATCAATATTTTAATTGATTACGATTGGTTTTTTTGTTGCCATCCAACGTATTTGGCAGCACAAAACCGATTATATGGTTTTGTGCTGCCAAATACAATATTTAATCATTTGGCAGCATACTATTTAATGCATATATATACAATAATATTACAACATTGCTAAATCAATTTTTAAGTCAATAAATTATATAGTATATGCTAAGTCAATTTTAGCTTATGTTTAATATATGATATTGGTACCGGATCGATCAGATACAGTTTATTTAATACATTCAGTTTTTAATTGAGAAAGTCAGGAGAATTTTGATATCAGTTACCGATGTATCACCGTTCAACATCCTCATTTTCGTTTTCAATTACCCTGATTTGCAGTGCTACCAACATTTAGCTTCGCACATTTATTAATTCTAACATTGTAAAGAATTACAGGTGATAGCAATATCTGGGCAAAAAAAATGAAATGATCACTAGTGATAGCATATTGTACTTGGAAGAAGAAAAATTTGTATATCACTGGTCTTAACGGTAGTCAAAGTGTTAAAAACAATCAGTTTATTAAATAATAACAATTGCACCTATCCAGCATACCATTGAAGAATATATTGAGTGTAATCACATAATCAAGTATCCTTAAGGACTCAGAGACTTAAAAAAAAGCCGGGTTGTCCTAATAAACCCATTTGCGGTTGTAGTGATGTAGCTGGACTGGATACCTCTCTGAATAAATTAAATCTAATCTTAAATAATAATCCTATATATTTTGTCAGGGTTCAATTCACCAATAATTATTTTAATATATGATTGAAAATATTAAGATTTCGAAAGCAACATACATCTTTCATCAGTGCTTATGACTGAATTAGTTTATTTCATACCATTTACGCCATACCATAACTTTTTTAATTAATTTAATTTAATTTCTTTTCTTTATTTATTTTCTATATTTCTATTATTAAGTAAATTTTACAAATTTATTTTATTCCGACATGTGTTGCGATCTTTCGGTCATAATCATGGATCATAAATGGATTTTTGAATTTGTTCTATCATTACCATTGCCTCATTCTAACTTTTACTACTCTCTTTCTCCGGCCTTTCTTTCGCAATTAGACTCTTACAGTTTTACCACTTATCCAAAGTTTGATTTTTTCATTTTAACTTATATATTCTCTTCTTTTGCTACCATTCATAACTCATTTATCTATACACTTTCTCGTTTAGTAAAAATATTAAACAAATTTTAACTCTTCCCTATTTACCAAAAATAGATTTCCCATTTTAATTTTGATTCACTTCTTTTCCTACAATTCTCAACTCGCTTACCATAACACTCTCTCTTTTAACAATAATATGAGTCTTGATAATGTCTTTAAAGGACGAAACATGTCGGCTCATATTTTTATTTTTTTTTTTATTAAAGTATTAAATTAAAATAAAATATATAAGAAAATCTACATATATTTTCTTAATCATTGAAATATTAACAAGTGTTTTATTTTATTTATTAAAATAATTTTATTAATTTACAATAATATGAAACAAGTTCGATCAATTATATCAATATTCTTCTATAAATTGTAATTCATCTCTTTTTTTTTTTAAATTGTTAACTAATCTATTTTTACATTTTCTTTTTTGTTTTTTCTTTCATTTCTATAATTAATATTTTGTTATTATATATTTTCAAATTTTGTTGTATTATTTAATTTTCTTTGTTATACTATAATTAAAAAAATTAATATTTTGTTATTCCTATTGTTTTTAGATTAAGAATTAAATTAGTTAGATAGATAAACCTTTAAAATTTTGTAATATTGACTTTCGTACCGCTAAATAACTTCCGTACTATTTTCTAATTCTATTCAATAGCTATAGAATATAGCTACCTCTAAACTGTATATTCTACAAATTTATTATTTATTACTGGTAGTGTTAGTATAGTATATGAATAGTATATAATCTTATTCTTGTTTGTATGTATAAATTTTTTTTTTGAATAAAACATAAAATTTTGTTCTAATTTATTTTAAGACATCTTTTTATATCTTTTCTAATATTAAAGTCGTCACTACTTATATTTATTTAATTTATTTTCTAGTATTAGTTTAGTTTTTTTTCTCTCTCTCTCTCTTTAATATTCTTTTCTTATTATATTGTTGATATTCGCCTCGTTACTTTAATGTCCTGATACAACTGTTGTCGGAGCACTATTGTTATTTTTACTTTTTTAATTTTTTTATTTTTTTTTTTTGTACTTTATTTTGTATTTATTTTGTATTTCGGTTTATTTACACAAAATAAGTGAAAACATTTTCCATGCTATGAAAATGAATGCAAAAAATAAAAAAAAAAATAATAATAAAGAAATAATAAAAATTATAAAGTACAAAAAAAAATGATGGAAAGGACATGCCTTAAAGATATTTTAGAACTGTTATAATATAGGAATCACATTTTTACTATATTAAATTTGTAATGAAAGGATAATGTCTAATGTCATAGTGGTTTTGTGTTTTCTTTTGTTTTTTTTTCATTATATTTTAACTGCTTAAAAATTCTGACTCTCTCAAGAGATCTAACTTGAAAATTTAATGTTTTTATTTTATTATTTGTTCATTTTGTTAAATGTGTATTATTTTTTGAAAACTTAAAATAAATAAAGGATTATTTAATTTTTAAATAAGAAAATATATTTTCATGAATAATATAAGTATATGAATGTATATCAAAGAAACACAAACCTTAAAGACATTCATTTCTAATTTATTTTTTTATTGTTTTTTTTTTTGGTGTACGAGGAAATGTCTTTTATAGAAATGAAAAGGAAAATAATTGAAGATAATAAATTAATTAAAAATATTTAAGAAATTAAAAAGTTTATTTATTTGAAAAATTAATTAATCATAAGAGAAAGCAATTCACTTTTATGCCCAGAGGATAGTCTGATGGTATCTATAATTATAATTGACAAGCATTTAGGGACCTGCGCAGTAGACAACTTTTCATTTTATCTCGCTTCTAAATTACAAAAATATTTTATTTTTAGTAGTTTTATCCATTAAATGCCACTGACTATAGGGAATATATCGGAAACGTATTCATCTGTCCAAAATAAAACTTACTAAACTCAAAAATTTTTATTAAACATGAGTGATTTGTATTTTATCGAGAAGTCTATGTCAGTTACATTATATTACTATTCTTTTCAAAACTTTAAATTTAGCTTCAACTTGAATTATAATTACTCAACAAGGGGCCCCTAGTCTATAATTATAATTAACAAGCATTTAGGGACCTGCGCAGTAGACACCTTTTCATTTTATTTCGATTCTCCTATTCCTTAATGAACTTCTAATATAATATATAAGTTGTGTATAAAACAAAAATGCGCACACACTTGAACATTTTTTTACTCATATGATTTTATTATTCAGCAAATACATTATGCATAAGCAAACAAATCAGTTATTATAATTTACATTATATACTTGCAAATGAATCTATATACATATGCCAAAAAAAAAAACAAAGAAACAAATTCATCTCAAATAAAAAATATAAAAAAGCAAAAACAAAAAAAAACCAATTGAATTGTTCATATGACTAGCAAATTCATTTTTATGTAGTAGATTTAGAGTATCTATAATTATAATTGACAAGCACTTAGGAACCTGCGCAGTAGAAACCTTTTCATTTTATTTCGCTTCTCCTTAATGAAATCAACTCATATTAGAAGGGAAACTCTTCATTTACGTAAACCTAATGCAATTTTTTACATAAACCACAACAAAATATTTCCTGATTAGTTGAAACAAGTAAAAACTATCACACTATACCTACTTTAGCATTGCCATATAAATGAGAAAGAAAGAGAACACAACATATGATTGCCTAAATTTTTATATACAAATTTTTATTGGGCTGACAAAATATTTGAAAACGCTTATGAAATTTTTATATGCGGTATATAATAGTTTATATATAGATAAAAGTTCAGACAATAATTTTCAATAAATTTTATATTGAAATTTTAAACAAAGACAACAAAAAGTAAATTTTTTTTATGTTAAAATTTAACTTTTAATATAGTTTCATTTTAATACGAAAAAATTATTATTTACACACACATTCTATTTGAATTTTATCTTATTAATTTCGCTACACCTTTTTGTTTCCTATATTTCACTTCATTCGTCAACATACAATTCTTATTACCGTCTATTTCTAACAATTTTTTTTTTAAATGTTCGGGTGTGTTAGCAAAAATACATATCCGAGTTTGACTTCTTATTGTTTAGAAATTCTTTGCTTGCAATAAACCAATTTAAATAATACGTCAAATAAAAACAAAAAAACAAGTTCATCTAAAATAAAAAAATATAAAAACAACAAAAATAAAAATAGAGTATCTATAATTATAATAGGCATGCATTTAAGGACATGCGCAGTAAGCACCTATCTCGCATTTTATCTCGCTAATTCTTAATGAACTCTTAATATGTAAATAAGTTGTATATATGGCCGAAATGCGCATACGGGTTAAACAAATTTCTATTTGGTTTTATAATATTCAAACTTTTAAGTAAAATAGAGCCATTTTGTGTCATTCAACATCTTATTTTTTTTATACTATTCTGTATAATATTATTATTATGTTCTGTTAAAAATTTTAAATTTGGCTTCAACTTAAATTATAATTACAAAACAGGGGCTCCTAGTACAATATATATTTAGCAAGTTTTACTACGTTTTTTCACCGTTTTTTTTTTATTTTTTTTTATTAATTTAATTCAGTTTTATTAGATTAAATTTTATAATTCCAACAATATTTTTAGGTCATGTTTTTCGTTATTTTTTTACTTTAAAATAATGGTAAATTTTAAATTACTTTATATATATATAACTTATTATAATAAATTTTAATTTATTTGCAAATTTAGAATTAATAAAATTAAATATTATATTCAAAACTACCATGTTTCAGTTGTAAAGGTAAATAGAAATAAAAATTCCTAATCTCTGTAAAATATGCTCCAAACTCTGTCAAAAAACAATTATGTAAAATATTCAGGTTATAAATAAATAAATAAATAATACTTTAAGATTTAGATTTCTGGTTTTTTTTTTTTTGAAAACTAGTTTTATTTTTTTTTATTTTAATTCTAATTATTTATTTATTTATATAACAGTAAAAAAAAAAATAATATAAATATATAATATACAAAAATATATTCCAAATAATTAATATAATTTAATGAAAAGGCCCACATTTCGAAAGGGAAAAGGACCTATAAAGTATCTGTAGGATCAACTGTTAAAATAAATAAATAAATAAATCATATAACAGTCCAACTGTCCAACTACAGGTAATTTTCTATTTCGGAATGGGGCCTATAATAATAATTATTTTGTTATATATATATTTTGTATATTGTATATTATATTATTTTTATTATAGTTTTTTTTATAATTATACATGTTTATTAATTTATTATATTACATTAGAAGTTGTATATGTGGTTCAATACAACCCCCCTTTCAGTAATTTATTATTTTTCTATACAATTATGTATATTTCAAATCAATTTGATCTATTATACATAACATCTTTCTTTTAAACTAAATTAATCTATTATACTATTCACATTATTATAAATTTAGGTCAAATTAGTTTAAAATATATAGAAATTGATCAATAAGAGACGAACTAGTTTGAATATTGGTATGCAATATACAACTACAAATTTTCTATGCAAATGAAATTATCAAACATATAACAGTTTTCCACGAAAATACGAATGTTCGATGTTTTCGATTTTTTTAATAACTCTAACAGAAAAAATATTGTTATTGTCATATTGATGTAAATAAATTGTTTATTTACCTTTTATAAACAAAAAAGAATAAAATAACAGTTCCAATAAAGACACGCAATACTATGTACCAAAAGTTTATAAAAAGCATCGAATTCCAATATTTTTGACATTTTTTTAGTAAATTTTGAACTTTTTCTGATAAATTTTTTTATAATTTTGGCAATAACAGAAAATTATAACAAAATAAACGCCAAAAGTTTAAAATTGTGTTCCATAGTGTAAAAATATTCGAGCAAATTTTTACCATGTACAAATTAAGTTTAAAAAATTAAATTTAAAAATAGTTTAAAGGTAGTTTAAGAACTGTTTTTTTTTACAATATGGAAATCACTGTTTATTGCATATATTCTATAGGCTCTAGTAGAAATATTTTTAATAATAAACAATTAGAAGTTCTAGGTATATATTTTTATAAATAGGTTTAATAATTATTAATCTTGATCGATTTCTGTTATTGAATCATGGCTAGAAGATTTAGTCTATTATAACCAGTTCAGTTAACATTTTGATCAATTTCAATTATTACACCATCATCTCTGTAATCTCTGTACTCCATCATCTCGGGTCTTTTTTTGTCTTTATTATTTTATTTCAAAACCAATGTTCAAAGAAAGTTATCTCATTTTACAGACTCTATAATATATAAGTTTATATTTTGACTTAAAATACAATAATAAGATAATTAAAATTACACAATTAAAATTAATATTACAAGAAATATATTATGTACTGAAAAGTTAAAATTATGAACATATTATGAAATTAAAAATAAATATAAGAGCTTGAATGAAAAATTTTTAAAAATTTCCGGAATTTGAAATTTGTACATAAAAAAATGAAAAAATGTAAGAAATAAAAAAAAATAAAATGAAAAGTGAAAAGAAAATTATAACAATGCTTTATGAATTTAGTAAAATTATTTACAAAATAAATTTATATAAATATAAATTTTTTAAAACCTTTAAATCAGTTTACTTTTAATAAAAAGAACAAGTTCGATTTATTAATTAATATTCAATCTTGATACATAGATATTTTATATCACCATTGTATCTATAAATATTATTATTATTTGTGTTAACAAACAAAATTATTTTTAGGAATTGTTTCGTTCATCATAACAATACTAGAACTCATCAGTAGGTATTTATAGTGTTAGACTACCTATACAAATCCTAATTTTTAATTTGATTGACTTTATAACTTATTACAATATGTCAATAAGACCTCTGTGAGAATTTTGTTTATACAAAATACATGTAAAAATTACATTTTACCATGAGTTTTTTGGTTGAATTTTATAACTCACAGAGGTCTTATTGACATATTGTAATAAGTTATAAAGTCAATCAAATTAAAAATTAGGATTTGTATAGGTAGTCTAACACTATAAATACCTACTGATGAGTTCTAGTAGTGTTATGATGAACGAAACAATTCCTAAAAATAATTTTATTTGTTAAAATTATTTATTATTAAGAAATTATATATTGATTATTACTGTAGTTATTTACAAACGATTCTATTAAGTTTAGCAATATTAGCGTTTATAGTCAATTATTATTAATATTATTAGCGTTATAGTCAATATTAGGAAAATATTCGGCTATTTTCAACAGTGATTCTATTATTTTTTTAGCTTGATTTAACTGGATTTTTTTAATTGGATTTTTCTGGTTCTAACTGTATATCCACTTTATTGTGTAATTAATCTAAATTGTTAATTTCTTATTTTCGTTAATTCGAAATAAATTTTGCATCTTGCGTTGGCATTGTGTATGCTCTTTTTTTGCGTTAAATTATCATGTATATTAACAATATTATGTATGTGCATAATTTGTTTCATATTAATAAAATCATCAACTTTTATTATGTTTATTACCTTTGTATATAAAATCTGTTCTAAATCTATGATAGGCGATTTTTTGATGATGATGTAATAACCAAAATCGATCAAGATATAATAACATAACCTAGAGCATCTAATTTTTAATATTTATTATTGCTTATTTAATCTTACAAAATATTATATAGTTTGTCTTATTTATAAATTACATTATTAAAAGCTTATACCGGGTGTTCCAGAGCATGCGTATCAGCTTTTTAAGAAGGATAGGAGACTTTATTTTAAAATACAAAAAAATGATTAACTAAATCGAGGGTGCTCTATCGATTGGTGGTATTTTGAACTTCGGGAAAGGACCGCAAATCGGTTTTTTAAGACCAAATCGGTTTTTTAAGACTGGCCGAAATCGAAATTTTCAAATAGAAAGGCTTACTTTTTAATGCAAATTCAAATTCTACAATAAAAAATAAGCAAATTATGTTAAATGATTTTTTTTTCGTTTTCTCAGTATTTTTCTTTAAAATTAATAACAATAAAACAAAAATGCTCAATATTTTCCTTTGATAAACTAGAATTAATGATAATAATTTTTGAGAATAAATTTGTTTTTCATGTTATCATATTTTTTATCTCAGTTTTGGGTTCCTACAAAGTTTAAACAAAAAAAAAAAAAAAAAAAACTAAAAAAAAAATGTACCTTACAAAAGTTACTTATTTTTTGACAGAATCCGAATTTGCGTAAAAAAGTACCCCTTCCCATTTGAAAATCTCGATTTTTGGTCTGAAAAAACCGATTTCCCTTCCTTCCCGGAATTTGAAAATATCACCAATCGATAGAGCACCCTTGATTTGTTAATAAAATTTTTATTCAATTTTAACATAACGGCTTCCTTCCCCTCTTAAAAAACTGATACGCTGATACGGTATACTAAAGTATTTATACATTTTTTTAAAGTTAACAATATTTATTATCGAAATATTAACATTTCTCCTAGAACTGGATTAAATACAAATCCTAATTAATTAATTACTTATAATTAATTTATAAACCAACCTACTGTTTTGTCAGGTCCAAAATATGTTTACATTTCATTTATCCTTTTTTGTTTTAATTTTCACAAATTCTAATTTCAAATACTATTTTTGAGTAATTTAAATAATTAAAGAAATAGAGGTATTTAAGTAATTGTTAAATATTTTATTAATCTGTATATTAGAAGACCAAGTCAAATACTTTTATTCAATATTTTAAAATCCATTTTTTCAAATACAACATAATCTATCTTTGTATTTGGAAACGCCAAGTTAAATACTATACTCACACAAAAATTTTTTGGACAGTACCTATTTTTTTACTCAATATATTTTTTTACTATATCAATTTTGAATAACTTTACTCGAACACTACACACCTCTGAATTTTACTATACATTTAATGCTACACATTTGAAATTATAATCTATTTATTTCTTATATATCTGGTTGTTGTTTTTAATAATACAATTTCTGAATATTTTTAACAGTACTAAATTATTCATGATTAAATTTTAATTTTCCATACTCACTATCTTAGTAAACAGCTACCAAAATATTAAAAAAACAATACTTAAAACAAATATTTACTTTCTAAACATACCTCGTATTAAATATTTTTAATAAATATATACAGAATTATGACTTTTTTACTTGTGAACAATTTAGAAAAAAAAAAAAATAAAAACATTGAAAATATAAAAATATTAAATTTTTCACAATATACAATATAATATTTAGAGGTATACCAAAGAACATGTTATTTACTTATACCACCGGAAATAAAAAATAAAAAAAAAATTATATCAACAAAATTGCATAACACTATTAAACACAACACACTCACTACTATGATATAACGGTAACTTTAATATAAAATAATATATAAATGTAAAACTTATATAGTAATATTACCTATATTATATAGTTAGTAAAGAAAAAAAGAAAATTTAACAATAAAATAAAATTCAGAAAGAAAATAAAAATTAAAAAAAAACTAAACTAAACAGAATTATAATAAACTCTTGCAATATAAAAGTAAAAAAAAAAAAAAAATAAATAAAATGGCAGTTGATGAAATCGTACAAGGAAATAACGACTTTATCAAGGATAAGAATAACAATAACAATAATATAGATAATAGTAACAGTAGCATCTTAAATAAATGGAATATGATGAAAACATTGGATGCAAAAGCATTAATGGTAAACAGAATTTTCTTTCATAAACTTTTTTATTTTCTTTTCACTTTTTTTTTTGAAAATTTTTTATAGTTTTAAATTTTTTTTTTATTATTACTATGTTTTTGCTTTTTTATTTGTTTTTTTTTTATATGTAAAAAAAAAAAAAAAATGCATAAAAAAGAGGTAAAATGCTGATTCAAAACAAGTATTTTATTTTAAAAAATAAAATCTATGTATATTGCACCTGTATTGAATACATATATAAATATTATATATATATACTGCAATAAAAACCTGTTTCAATTCAATTAAAAAAAAGTTGGTCTTTTTTTTTAATTTTATACCCAGTAAGCATAAAATTTGTTTTCCTCGTTTTTTCATATATAAAATACAATACTTTTTAACTGTTTAATTTTGGTTATTTATATAAAGTTTTTTTTTATTAAAATAAATTTTTTAAATACATATTTATTTAGGACATGCTCGCTTTTCAAATGTATTATGACAATACTTTTATGTACAAATCAAATATTGAAATCTGTCTGGACACATATGGTATTCAAGTATGAGAGATTCTGCTAAACAATAGTTTTAAATTCTAAAATATTCAAACAGTTGAAAACAATGTGGAAATACTGTGGCAGATTCCTGATCCATGTATCCCTTATCGATGTTTACGCTATGCTGATACTGATAGAAGTTATACGATTTGAATCAGAACAGACAATATAAAAAAAATTGGTTGCGAAAATTCGTCTTTTCCGATATGGAAATCTTACATTTGGCTAATAATAAAAATTTTAAGGAAAAATTTTAACGAACGAAATCGTTTGTATTGAGTATTAGGATAGTTAAAATTTAATTTAGAGAGTTAGGCTAGCTAATATTATTTTACGAAAATTCCAATGAGATCTTGTTTGATTAAATCCATCTACATCTGAAGTGAATAAAGTTATTAAAGTTATATTATATTATAATTTAATTATTTCTACTCTTGTTATTTCATTCATCACATATTCTCAGGAATATCAGAATGATCTTACACTTATCTAATTTTACCATTACTATTTTGCAAATTTTTTAATTTAATTTATGATAATGTACTAATGTATGTAATATGTAACATAGTATAATAAATAAATAAATTTTAAAAATAAATAATAATAATAATTATTTTGTAAATAATTAATAAAAATAGAGAAAACCGTCATTACTAATTACAGTTCAAAAATTGTTAATGAAAATAGCTAATATCATATTTCTATACACAACAGAAGTTGGCAAAGAGATGAATTGTTTACAAAAAAATAGATCTAATAGAATAGATATAAACATTTCAATATTCAATTTAAAGTACTTGGGTGTGAATGTTACTAACTTCAGAGATATTAAAATAGAAATATATGAGCTACAACTATATTTGTTTACAAAGATTTAATAAACAAAAATAAACTCACATAACAGAAAAATTGATTTAACTCGTATTAAAAACGACATTAATTAAAAAAAAAAATTATATTATTATAAAAAAATATTAAATTATTATATTCTAATATTATTAGTATTAATAATGTTTTACATAGACTCCATACAAAGTAAAAAT
Source organism: Argyra leucocephala (assembly GCA_963942445.1). Lineage (NCBI taxonomy): Eukaryota > Metazoa > Arthropoda > Insecta > Diptera > Dolichopodidae > Argyra > Argyra leucocephala. The sequence goes on from OZ012680.1 coordinate 137,333,356, forward strand.
ATTAATATATAATAGTATTTGTTTTAAGTAATATGAACATACGATACTGTATAGAAGTTATCACTCAGTATCAATAAAGTACAATAAAATGATAAAACATTATTATTATACTACATACATATTGAAAAAAAATTAACAGTATTACAAAAATTAAAACAACAAAATTTTTTTAAATCATAAATGTTAGTGTTATGAAGACATTAAATCGTCAAACTTGATCATTTAATTAAGATATTCTGTTAATTACGATCAAACCATACTTTTTTCTAATAGATGTTTTTATTCAGAAGTTAATTATCATTTAATATTTTATTTATTTATTTATTTAACAATTAATCCTACATATAAATCTGTAAGCCAACTTTATAGGTTCTTTTCCCTTTCGAAATTTTGGCTTTTTTATCATTTAATAGGTAATTAAGATATAGCCCAATATTTAGCTTAATAACGGTATTAAAAATAATTTAGGCAACTTTTTTACGATCTAAGGTTTTGGTTGGTTAAATGGGTAGGAAAAGTTTTTATATCTAATTACGATATATCCACATATTTAGCTTAATAACGGTATTAAAGATATTTTAGCCAATTTTTTACGGTCTCAGAATTTGGTTGGCTTAATAACGGTATTAAAGATAATTTAGGGGGAAAAATACGATCTCATAATTTGGTTGGTTAAATGGGTGAGAAAAGTCTTTATACTCAATTACGATATATCAACATATTTAGCTTAATAACGGTATTAAAGAAAATATAGGTTATTTTTTACGGTCTCAGAATTTGGTTGACTTGATTACGGTATTAAAGATAACTTAGGCAATTTTTTACGATCTCACAATTTGGTTGGTTAAATGGGTGTGAAAAGTCTTTACATCTAATTACGATATAGCCCAATATTTAGCTTAATAACGCTATCAAAGATAATTTAGGCAATTTTTTACGGTCTCAGAATTTGGTTGGTTAAATGGGCGGAAAAAATCTCTATATTTTGCACTTAGACCTCACTAACCGTTGTACCCTTATATTTGAAGTCTGAAATTAATAATTAATTTTCGTAATCTGTCTTTGACATAACTCCTGACTACTTTTTAGAAATTGAGCTTCTGTACATTAATATTTTCACTACCAGTTATCTATTGCTATACATTTTCTTACACAGCTTTCGATATACAAAATATTAGAGTTTTGTGCAATTGAACAGTTTTACATTTTGCTTAAAAAAAAAAAAGGTTGGGTATCGTCTTGCATTTTCTACTAATAGTAGTATGTACATACGAAAGAGCAATTATGGCTTACGATATTTCGGTTATACATTATGGCTTATTATATTAATCCCTTGAAAGCAAATTTAAAATTAAATTCTTACCCAGACATTCAAACAACTCAAGCTTTGAACTGTTATTAAAAAAACAGGCACTGAAAATGTACAAATGTACATTTTAGTATATTGATTAAGTTAACTTCAAATTAGATTAAGTTTAACTTGAAAATGTGACAATAAACTATATTCGAAAATTTTTAAGTATTCCAATTTAAATACAAAAAAAATACTTCCAATAGCAAATCTTCATTTAATCTTAAATTTTCAAATATCTTCACGTAAATGGTATTTTACCTATAATTTATATATATACACAACATATATACCTATACATTTAAGAATTTCCATTTAACTTGATATTTCTGATATTTTTAATATCTCTTGTGAAAAATTGTATATCCTTTGATGAATAGAACAGGAAATTTCCTTTGCAAATATACATGTTAAACAAAAAAAAAAAAAAAACAATAACAAAAAAATAAAACAACAAAGCAAAGAAAAGCATTCAGCTTCAATATACTCATCAGTTAAATGCATCATTGCTCCTGGGGTGAAAATTTAAATTAATGCAAATTTGTATATGCAAATTTTGTATATGCAAATGTTGTATAATATCTACAACACAGTGCATTGAATTTTTTTCTGTTCTTTTATAATTTGAATATAATAATACTATCGTATATATATGTGTATGTATGTGTGTACAAATTTAATGCTGAACAAGAATAAAAGATTTTTTTCTTATAATAAAAATAAATAAAAGAAAAATTTTAAGTATATAGAATAAAAGAAAATAAGAAGTTTTTTAAAAAGAAAATGTTCAAAAAATGTATATGTATAAGTAATAATATTAAAAATAACTAAAGTATATTATATATGATGTAAAAATATATATAAATAAAATAAAAATTGTACTATAAGTAGATGTTTACCCTCGAGTACATTTGATTAAATTAAATAAAAAAATAAGTGAATTAAAATTTTCACTTGTTGGGGACTTATCACAGCTCGAAGCCGGCGATATATTTTTACCTCAGCACATTTAATCTATCCGAATGTTTTTGGATTTAACAGCTTTTCTTCAGTCACTATGATCTAATGTCACTTTTGTTTGAATTTTCTAATTTTCAGCTGACTCATATTCTTGCACTCTCTATATGTATGGTGCACTAAAAGAAAAAAATATATATATACAAAAATAAATATAAGAAAAAGTATAGTGCAATGCTGTCAATCATATCAATCCATTATTTTATATTTTTTCATTTGAATCTCTATATAATGACCACTTCACCAATTTTTGGACAATTTGCACTTTTTGTAATCACTTTCTTTGAAAATTTCATATCAAGCTACGATTCTAAATTTTATTTTTCTTGCTTTAGTGTGTTTACATTAAAGGCGAATATTTCAAAAAAAAATATTTTTTTTTCTTTATTTTATTTATTTATTTACTTACAAGTTCTTTTAGGTGGGCTTAACAACAACTTGGATTTTATCAAGCCATCGTTATTTAAGATTTCTTATATAACTATTCTTAGTATATTTTTTTTTTTAACATATTATAATTTTGTCTTTAATCTAGATTTTTGTTTTACTTTCTATTTTTTTTTTCAAATTCAGATTTTAAACTCAGATTTTCCGTCTTAAAGCTTATAATTTTGATTTTAGCTTAGCTTATAAATTATAGATATTAAGCCGAAAACCTCTGCAGCTGGTGCTTATAAAACTGGCCATAATTGTAATATGTGGTCAATTCAATAATAGTAATAGTTAGTTTTCGTTAGTTTTCGTTAGTTATAATTTAAAACAATTATAAGAATTTAAGTAATAATTGGAAAAAAAACAAATGTTTTTTAAACGAATTTAAATAATAATACGGTAAAAGATATTTTTGCTCATTATATTTGTAATAGGTATTGTGAGTTGTATGGCAGCTACCCGAACCACTCAAAATTTAGTTTTCGACTTTCATTAGTTAGGTTAACTGTTAGGTAATATCGTATAGTGTAATTTTATTAACCCATTACTTCATACGAAGCTAAATATGGCTTTTTGAAATAACCATCAAGTTGTGGTAGGTATAATTAAACATAACAACACTTGATGATCATTTCAAAAAGCCACATGTGGCTTCGTATGAATTAAAGAATGAAGTAAGATTAATGAAAATGACTGGATGTGGTAAAGGTGGAAAACAATTAGGAAAAAGAAGTGCTAAAGGACATTGTAAAGTCCTTTGAAATAATGGTATTCAAGGTATTACTAAACCAACTATACATCGCCTGGATCGTCGTGGTGCTGTCAAACATATTTCTGAATTGATTTATGAAGGAACACGTGTTGTTTTTAAAGTGTGTTTACAAAATGTACAATAAGAGACGCAGTTACTTATACTGAGCAAGTTAAAAAGAAAACAGAAATAGCTATGAGTATAACTTAAATTACAGCAAAAAAAAATACATGAAATAATTTTAAAAAATCGGCCTTTGTTGGCCAAAAAAAAAAAGAAAATAATAATATTAGATATTGTTATTTTTTTTTAATTTAAGTTAATTTTATTAGATTTTATTGAAAACATCACTAAGTAATGCCATGATTTTAAATATTGCTTCGGTAGTATCCGGTTTAAGTCTAAATGTTAAATAAAATGTTTTTAAATTTTTTTTTTGAATTATTTAATATTAAATTACAAAACAATATTAAAAATATTAAAAAATAATTTCTGATGTGATTCCAAATCTGTCTAAAATATTGGTAAGCCTCAAATAAGTGCTGTAATATATTGATTGGGATATATGGAAGGCAATGGCATGTTGGCTGTGTGTTGTGCGTTTTGAGAGGCCATTAAAGAGATAGCTGTACACCCACAGCCGTATCTTGTCAGAACAACAACGGTTTTTGCTGCTGTGTATAAAGAATATATCTCAAATGTGTGCTTTATAGTAATTGGGGTATCTGGAATACAGTGTGATGTTGACTGTGCGTTTTGTAGTTTTTTAATATATTTTATCTTAAATTTTGTAATGATTGTGATTGTGATTGTTGTGATGAAATGATTTTTATTTATGACTTCGGCATTCGTCAGTCGACTTTCGGCCACTCTATATACGTGGTATTTCCAGTTTTTCGTCTTAATATACTGTGGCTCTAAACAAGTCATCAATGTTGTTTTTCAAAATTTTAGAATTAAATGAAACGAAACATTTATGATGTTCAAAAATATTAATTTTAATCTTCTATGGGTCACCAAACAATTCACCAATGTTGTTTTTGCCATGCTAATTTTAACATTTTAAAATTAAGCGAAATTTTCTATTTTTATGTGAAATCCAACCTCATATGAGCAATGATCAACAATTTGATTTTTAAGGTGTAGAATTGAATGCCTTGAAAATTTTCTGTGAATGGTAAAATAATCAAACTAGCAATAGATAATACTAATGCAAATATACTCCTTCTAGTTTATTCGGGATCGGGCGAAGAATAGCATAAAAAATATCATTTTTGTTAAATATGGACAGGAGTGATAAGGGGACTTACCGGAATAAAACTATATGGTTTTAATTGTCCAATATTTTATCAAATATGCTTATCGTACAAATACGCGTATTTCGTCTGCTATTTGCAGACTTTGGCTTGCTAGTAAGTATAGGAGCTAGCAATAGTTAAAATATAATTATAATAATGAATCCTACAATGTCCTTAATTGTAGATAAAGTAGGTAATTAAAAGAAATATTAATTAAATACTAATTCAAAGGGCATACAATTAGCAAGGCATAGTACAAATACCTCGAGATTAAGTTAACACCATAAAGCACGAATACCTCACTGGAATTACAATTCTTTTGGTATTGCAAGCGCATTTGCCAGAAGCAAGATTTTAGACTTCGACCACCTCTAACATATTATTTAAAAAAAAAAACAATTTGACAGGGGAGACAAGCGTTTCGCAAAAAAAAAATATACTGAACAGTTCCACAAAATAGAACTAGAAGTAAACATTTTGTTCCCACTTCATGCTACTTAAATAAAAAGCCGAACAAATCGGAATAAATAAATACTATACTTTTTACTAAGATGTAACATAGTGTAATTTTGTTTACTTTTTTGTATAATTTTAATCCTTATATACCATAATATAATACTACATATACATACATACATACATACATCTGATTATTATATAAATTTTATTTTTTCAAGAAGAAGAATTACATAAAAAGATTGCAACAACTTACAATGCTCTTGTGGTAAAGTAAATTCATATTTCTATATTCTATTTTGTACAACTCTCACGACATTCATTAAAAAAAGAAATTCTTTTTTCTTAATAAAATTAGCACTAAGTTATTTGAATAAAACAAAAAAAAATAATAACAAAAAAAAACGAAAAAATTGAAGGATTTTAGTATTTATAAGAAAACGAAGAAAATTCATTAAGAATTTACAAAATACTAGGATGTACCTATGTAGGTAAGAGAATAATAGTAAAAAGTATAGAGAGAAATGAAAATGAAGTACTGTAATTCGTGTGATGTGTATACAAGGTGTTTCTACATATATATAGATATACGTATATATATAAATATAGATAAAATATAGCGTTTAAAGCTTAATAAGGGTGGCGGGACTAAGTTTTGCAATGATATTTTACTGACCTATTTCAATAACAATATCGTCAAGTTAGTGGGGATGTTAACTACTACTAGTTTAAAACTTAATAATGAAGCAAGCTTATATTACGCTTTCGAAAAAGTATACAATAAGTTGGTATAATCGCTTTTGTGGTTTTTGATTATTTTTAAATTAAAATTTTTGTTAATTTAATTGTTAAATTTAGACGAAAGTAGCAAAAATATTCCTTTGATTCTATAGTACAAAAAAATATTTTTCACAAATCCTGATGCTTCTTCTCCATTAGCTTTATTCGTTACCTAGAAATGACAGTTTATTTCACTTTATCCGCTGCAGCTCAAAACAATGATGTTGTGCTCTTATTAAACATAAATTTTGCAACCACGCTGCATTTTTCCGGAGCTTCAACTTTGTGTTCGAGTAATATTTTTAATTGGTTCATATTCCTCTGAACGATTTCCCTATAATATTCAAGTTTTCTGGATTTGATAATGTTAAGAATTTTTCTTTTTATATACCCACTCAACAATTTCAGATTTACTGTACTGTACTATTTTTTGTTTCAAAGGTTTATAGCTCATGTCCTTGATGAGCACTATTATTACTTTTTATCAATTGTGCAATCTGGCGATTTGTATTTCTGGAAATATTTATGTCTTTTTTCGAGCTATGATAGAATGTGATGGAACGATTTCTCTTCTTCAAAGCAGGACCTGTATCTGTCTGTGTTGGAGTTACCAATCTTGGTGTGTGTTAAATGTACCATGACTTGTAATAAACCATGCTAGTCTTCTGACATTTTGATCTAGTCTCCTCGCTTACCGGATTTGATCTATGAATACTAAGTTTTAAAGAGGGTTCAAGCTGCGCAAGTTCTGAAGATGTTTTTTGAGTTCAGAGATGATTTGAGTTTCTGTAGTTTCTAACTTGGAAGCAATTCTTTGTAGGTAGGCATTTGAATGAGCAATGCTTGACTTTGATCATAAGAATTTATTCTTCGTGTCTGTTTTTGCTTTAGCACATTTGCTTTTTAATTACCTTTATATTTTTTCATGTCCAGCTGTCCACATAAGAATAACCCGTTTCCATCCTCTAGCTTAATAAACTTTTTTAACAGCTAATAGATGAGCTCTGATTTAAAGATTGCAGAACCCACAGCCCTCTTTAAAGCAGCTTGGCTATTATGTGTATATTGACACCTTTTGCATTCTCTTTTACTACATTGCAATACCGCCTCCATGGCATTTTTCATTATTCGCAGCAAGACTATTTCATTTATTATTCTCTCCATTATACTGATTTTGTGCATAATTCAGTACCAACGCATTTCGAAAATCTCTATTCTTTCAGAAAGGCTTGCGACAACTTCCAAGCTTGAATCCCATTTCAAAAAGCTGAGAAATATAGCATTCTAGAAGTCTAGTTCTCCAGTTTAAAATTTTATTACTATAGAGGCACTTCTGTAATTTTTATGAACATTTATTTTTAATTAATCTGTTTTGGAAGGTCCCATTGCTCATTTAATTAACATTCCAAATATATATTATGCTCTTAAGTTGGCTTTATTCCGCCTGCAACTAGAATTGTATTGGATATCGATGTCTTGTTTGCAATCATTGATTTGGTTTTTTCGCAATATTATCTCATAAATGTTGCGCTTAGCCGCTATAGACATGAACAGTTGCTGGAGTTCAGTTTATGCGTTTATTATATGATAACCATATGCTCATCATAGCATAAATTATTAGTCGGACAACCCTTTATTCTTAATCCTAATCCATAATGAACCATAATTTCGGAAGTATGAAATTAAATAAGAGTGGTGAGCAAGAATGCAATTCTAACTCACATCGCATTGAATTTCCAAATCATTTGTCAAGTTATTTCCAACACGGACATTTTGATGTTTATCCGTTTCTTTGGGACATTTTCTCAATATAAATTTGTTATTATCCTATGTCTTTTTTTGGATATAGAACGTTTTTTACTGTTTTGTCTTTCTTTATTTTGCTATAGAAGGTATTTTAGTAACTTATCGTTCTTTATTTCACAATAGACGACCTTTTATTATCAAATTGAACAGTTTTTAGAATCTGAGTTAGCTTATCGTGTTGTACGCTTATCAAATTTATTAAATTTTTGTCTCAATTTTTGCACTGGTTGATATCAAATTGTGCCATATTTAAGTTAGTATTGTACAAACAAATTGATAGTAATTTGATAATTTGTTGATAGGTCGCAGATAAGTATTAAATACATTTTGGACCAATATATTGTATTTAATATTATTATCTGCGATTAAATACACTGCTTTGTATATGTAAATACACTGGTACACACAGTTTGTTTTTAAACTTGTTATTCTGCAGTTGATTATGATTTAATTCAACTTTAAATGTGACAAGTAATTTTTTTAAAAATGTTAAGATGGTATTTAAGCTTGCAATTTGTGCATTAATCCGTCATGCCAAACTCTGTCAAAAACCTCAACTAAATATAAGTTATTCTGCAGTTGATTGTGACTTAATTCAACTTTAAATGTGACAAGTAATTTTTTAAATAATGTTAAGGTGGTATTTAAGCTTGCAATTTGTACATGAATCCGTCATGCCAAACTCTGTCAAAAACCTCAACTAAATATAAGTTATTCTGCAGTTGATTATGATTTAATTCAACTTTAAATGTGACAAGTAATTTTTTAAATAATGTTAAGGTGGTATTTAAGCTTGCAATTTGTACATGAATCCGTCATGCCAAACTCTGTCAAAAACCTCAACTAAATATAAGTTATTCTGCAGTTGATTATGATTTAATTCAACTTTAAATGTGACAAGTAATTTTTTAAATAATGTTAAGGTGGTATTTAAGCTTGCAATTTGTACATGAATCCATCGTGCTAAACCCTGTCAAAGACCTCAACTAAATGTAAGTTATTCTGTAGTTGATTGTGATTTTTAATTCAACTTTAAATGTGACAAGTAATTTTTTAAATAATGTTAAGGTGGTATTTAAGCTTGCAATTTGTACATGAATCCATCGTGCTAAACCCTGTCAAAGACCTCAACTAAATTTAAGTTATTCTGCAGGTGATTGTGACTTAATTCAACTTTAAATGTGACAAGTAATTTTTTAAAAAATGTTAAGATGGTATTTAAGCTTGCAATTTGTGCATTAATCCGTCGTGCCAAACCCTGTCAAAAACCTCAACTAAATTTAAGTTATTCTGCAGTTGATTATGACTTAATTCAACTTTGAATGTGACATATAATTTTTTAAATAATGTTAAGGTGGTATTTAAGCTTGCAATTTGTGTGGTGCTGTACTTTGCATGTTGTATATATCTACATTCAAAATTCGGTTTATATGTACATAATGGAAAAATACTTTAGGGCTAATACAAATAGATCTAGTCATAATGTACGATTGAATTTTTAGGTTTGTTGGTGGCTGAAGAATGAATATCCTTTGTGGGAATGGATTTTACTGTAATGCATTTAGTATTTTTGTTGTTTTTCTTTTCCTTTTAAATTTTAATTTGAAGTTATTAAGTTTTATAAAAATATTTTTATTAATAAATATAATTATTTTTCATTTTATAATAATAGTATAGATAGACTACATATACTTTTAAAGTGCTATTATATATTTAAAGTGGATCTTTAAAAAAAAAATAAACCAATTAATTTATTATAAGCTGAATTGATTGTTATTATTTTTAATCTTTACAAGATTTAATTGAATTTTAATGGCAAATTTTATATTTTATGTTATGAAAACTTGACTGCATCTATATAGGGATAATATTATTGAATTGATGGATGATTTTAATGAATACTTGTTGAATATAAAATTTGTTTTTTGTTTTGTTAATAATTTTTGTATGTTTGGTATAATTTATGTATTTAGATAAGTAATTACAACTTGTAATAAATATTTTAGACGTCTAGATAATATGATTTAGAATAAATTAAATAAATGTTAAACTTCTTTTAGAATATTTATAAACATAATTTTTTTGGAATTTGTTTCATAATAAAACTTTATTGAACTAAAATTTATACATTTTGTGTTAGATTCGGACAGGATCCGAATTATTTATGAATATTTTTACTACGATTTCATCAATTGTAAAATCGACTATTCTAAAATTTGTTCTAGAAAATTAGTTCAAACAGAACTAGACACTTACAAATTTTTTTTTATTTTTTTTTTTCATTTGTTTATTTAATTTATATAAATTGTACATAAGACAATTAGTCTTTTTCCTGTACAACTACAATATTCAATTCAGTTTGATTTGGTTTAATTTAGTTTACACACACATAAAGTTATAGTTAACAAGAAGAACAAAAAAAAAAATTATATGTTATATAAATTTAAAAAAAAAAAAAAAAGAAAGAAAACTGATAAAAATAAAATTCAAATGAAAATTTTAAAATTAGAAAAAATTTAATAATTAAAACTAAAATTAGAGAAACATAAAAGAAAAGAAAAAAAAAATTAAAATTAAAACAATTAGGGAATTTAAAATAGAAAAAAATTAAATTTAAAGTAAAAATTAAAAATAATAGAAAGAAAAAAAAAAATAATTAAAAAATAAAAATTTAAAATAAAAAATAAAAATTAGGAAAGTTAGATTTGATTTGAACTAAATTAATTAATTATCGATTTTTAAATAATTATCTTACGCCTGATTTTTAAAATATTCTCTGCAGAGCTCAACAAAATTTTTGTACCGACTAACACAACGAATATAGTTCGGCATCATATTCCACATAGTAGAAGCTCGAACAAAATACAATAAATGTCTGATGCGACCTTTGTGACGTAGTATGAGTAAGTTTGAATTACGAGTTGATCTACCAAACACTAGCTTATCATTTAAGTATTCAGGCAGTAAATTGAGCATATTTTTTTTCATAAAACAAAGATAACGGAACTTTTAGAAAGCTATCGAATGTTAAGCTAAGTATAATTTTCGACACATCACTAATACCCTCGTGCTTACGTATATTCGTTACAAAACGTGTACATGCATTAAATAGAAGCTTTAGAGTATTGTACTCTCCTACACTCATGCCAGAGTAAACAACATTGCAGTATAAGAAATGTGGTATTATAAGTGATTGTATTAGTTTTTTCTTAATCCAACCGTTTAGATAGAAAGAGAACTTCCATAATTTGCGTAAGTTAGTAGACCTTGTTGGATATATGATTAATGTGGTCTCGCCAAGTTAAAGTATTATTGAAGATCACCCCAATATTTTTAGCTTTCTCAACATATTGAATAACTTCGTCATTCATTTTGATTTTAAGTAAATTTGATGTATCTACACCTCGCGAAAATATGATCATTGCATGTGATTTCGATGCATTCAATTTTAGACCATTATTTCTAGACCAAAATAAAATTGCATCAAGATCATCGTTAATTTTAGCTATGCATCTATTGATATTAGCAATGGATCGACTAATATACAATTGAACATCACCAGCATATAGTCTGCACGTGGTTTCCGATAAACAAAGTGGTAAATCGTTAATGAAGAGACTAAAAAGAAGAGGCTCCAATAAGGATCCTTGTGGTAGTTACTCCACATTTAGTAGTTAAATAATTGAACATAACATCATTAATGTAAACAAATTGCTTTCTATCAATCAAATAATTATTTAAGAGAAAAACAGCAGATGCATTAATTCAATCAAACGCTTTTGAGAAGTCTAGAAAAAGCAATATAATTGCCGGTTTTTTATCAATTTAAATATACATGTTGTCAATGATTTCAAGCAACGCAGATGAAGTACTGTGTCGCTTGCAGAATCTGGAAATTAGTGATTTAAATAGGTTAAAAGTTTGTGGTTCATTCTTCTAACACAGAAAAAAATTCAGTTTCGATTTTGCATGTTGATTAGAAAAAAAATTGATGAGTAAAGTAAAGTAAATTATAAAAAAACCATACACATAATATGATGCGTACCCACCTTCCTACTAAATAAAATTGTTTTTTTTTTTTTGATGAATAAAATAAAAATTCGTGTATTAAAAAAATTTAAAATACAAAAATTTGGTCCAAATAAAAACGAATGTGTAGTGATAAAACTATTCTACAACACAGTCATTTTAAAAACAAACCACGTTAAAACAACTGAAAAATAAATATTTAAAAATACAAAATTTGTTAAACAAAAATAAATTTACATGTTATTAAATTAAAAATTGTGACAAAAATGTTTTTTTTTTTATTTTTAAATATGCTGACAACAGTTTTTGTGAACATAAATTATTAAACAAAATATTCGCAGGATGTAGTGAAGTGAATTGTAGCTAAATTATATCAGATTTACCCGTTTATTATATACCTTTTATAATATTAACTTCAATTAGAGCGTAAATATATAGTATAAAGTATTATACTATAATACTAGTATATTATTTATAGCATAAAGTTGAAAAAGGATTCCTATTATTATTTTTATTAGTTTACAGAGTAGTAAAAACTTTAATACTATTTGTGATTAATCTGTTCATTTTGTAAAGATCATAAGATATTAAAAAGGCATATATTTACAAGGTTATACAAATTATGAATTTTTACATATAATAGACTTTCAAAAAGGACCTTTTTTAAAGTTTTGCTATACAAAAAAACTATATATATATATATATATAACAAAAATTTTAATTAGTTTTTTAAAATAAATTTGTTAAACTTTTTGTTATTACAACTGTATTAAATGTAACAATTTTAGGTATATTAATTTTACAAAATTTTAAAGTTATAAAATAATGTATCGAAACGTGATTTTTATATGTAATTGTGATTTATTTTATAACTATAATATGATATATCAAAACCATAGCCCAAATTCTAAAGGCAGATGGCTTAAATATAGGCAGTACGATTGATTCCTGCCGCATAATAAAGCTTAAACTAAATTAAATTATTTACCAACAATTTCACCTTTATATATAGTTATTCCTAGAACCTGTTTAATTTTTTATTATTTCTTTAATGTACCTGTTCCTAGAACTTTTCTCGGAAAATCTATTACACCAGAAAACTATTTCAATATAATACAATTCAAATTGACTAATTTTACAAGTAATTTAAAAGTTTGAATATTTCATTTGTCTCAAATTGATAATGTCCTGTGTAATATAATTCGCGAATGTAACGAATTATTGTATCTCGTAATTTTGCTTTTCAAAACTTTATCTATACATTTATTTATTTTAAATATTTAAGAATTCTCAAATGAGCTCAATTGCTCGTACAAAGTAAATATAATATAATCTGATAAAATGGAATCAGTGTAAACTAAAATATACAAAATATACAAAATACTAATATAATTCAATGTAAATAGTGTAGGATAATGGAACACAAAACAATAACAGTACCAGCAAGATTCAGTTATTATAAAATAATTGCATATTGAACAGTAATAAAACAGAAAGAAACAGTATGCTCTATTATATAGGGTATCCAGTCCATTGAATCTGATATTGGAAGATATTATTTTCATATTGCCTGACACAATCATTATTTTTCAAAAGCTTGTCTTCCTAAATCTTGTTTTACAAAAAAAAATGTTAGTTTTTTATTGGGTACACTGTAAAAAATTTTTACTACTATAATAGTAGGCAACTGTGTTTCCTAGTATAAATGTAGTAATATTACTAATTGTCGTAAAAATGATAAATTACACATAAGTTGTGTAAAATATATGCGAATTAATTGTGTAAATTTACTGCTAAAACAGAGTAAAACTCAAATAATAAAGATCAATTTTACGTCATATTCGTATAAATTTACTGCTAAGACCTATGTCTTAAGATCACATTAAAAAAATCAATTTTACATCATATTTGTGTAAATTTACTGCTAAGACAAGTAAGTAAAACCCACATAAAAAAGATCAATTTTGCCTCATTTTCGTCTAAAATTACTATTCAGAAAAAGTAAAACTTAAATGAAAAGTTGAATTTTACCTCACATTCGTGTGAATTTACTGCTGAGACGGAGTGAAATTAAAAAAAATATTGTGCTATTATAATAAGTAAAATTAAAATTAAAATTTTGTTTTATTGTAGGATGAGTTAAAATAAAAAAATTTAACTTATATTTAAAGAAGAAATTGTATATTTAATAGAAATTGTACATAAATACAGAAAAATTATTTTTCTTAATAACTATATCAAATTTAGACTTCAGAGTGTTTTATGTTTATCATATTATTTTTGTGTGGTATAGTACAGACTAACTAACTTATACAAAATTAAAATTACAAAACTACAAAAAATTATATTTTTTAAATTAAATTTACTTCATTAAGTATTTTTAATACAAAAGTTGAAAAACTTAAGGTTAAGTATAGTTAATTTTTTTTGTGTTTTTATATTCATAATAATTATTATATTAAATTTAAGCTTTTAGAATTTTATGTGTCTGAAATTTTTTTTATTACATTATTTTTATTTTACTAATATTATTTATATGATTTTTTTTTTCCGCGAATGTTTTCGGTATAGTGTTTATAAAAAAAATCTTACAATGAATTCCATTGTTTGGCAAATATTTTTCGGATAACATCAAATTAAAAATGGTAGAAGTAGCATATTAGTATTTCAACCATTTCAACTACACAGAATCCATCTTCCTTCTGCACCAACGTTTTTTCAATATCAAAAAATATGTTGTGATATTATTTGGTGTATCTGCCATAGTAACATAAAAATAATAAAATATTAAAATGTGATACTCCTTTTTCGGTTTAACATACCAATTATAGCAGCCCAAGCCGAATTAGTTGGAATCCTTTCTGATATTTCAGTTAAAGTTGTTTCAAGCTATAATTATTATATGCTATAAATATTTTTTTTACAAATATATAATAATTTTTTTTTTAATCACAATACAGTTGTTACTCGGTTGAAATTTATATGTATACTGAATTACTGATACTGAAGAAATTATGCTTATTGCGACGCTTATTGATTGATACATACATAACAAGCACGACGGTTAACAAGAACAAGAAAAAGAACAAGAACAAACATGATTCCGCATTTTTTAAAATAAATTTAAACTTTTTGTGTATGTTTACATTTACTTTGCGTAAATTTGCCCTTTTTTGTTCAATTATTATGTAAAATTGCAATTTCACACCAGAAAAACTTAATTTTACATAAAATAATGAATTTACTACTGTAGTGTTGAAATACTCCAAAATTACTCTAATTTTGAAGTTAATATACGTATATTATAACAGAAATTTTACATTCATTTTTTACAGTGTAGGGTACAAGTTTCATTCCATGTATATTATTACATTAATTTCAATTTTAATCTATTTTTTTTCAATTATTTTTATATTTGGTTTTTTTTTCTTGTTGTTTCTTTTTCTTTTTTTCTGCACTACTTATTGTTTCTTATTAGATATTTGTTTTTTATTATTTTTCTTTTTACAACGGTTTTTTAAAATTCATTATTATAAATTTTTATATTGTATAATGATTATTCTTTAAATATTTTAATATCAATTTTTTTTCGTCTTCTTTTAACCACTTTAACCAACTTATTTATATTTTTTTCTTATTTTCATTTGCTACAATAAAATTATTAATGCTTATTTATCATCATTATAACTAACATTTATAACTAAAATTTATTGTTATTATATTTATTTATTTATTTATATTCATAATCATAACATTACTTATTGTATTTTGGACTTACAAATGTTTCTTAAGAACTAAAATACATATGTTTATATAATTATGATGTAAATATTAATTTGTTTATTATAATGTATTTAAAATATTTGTAAAAAAAAAATAATTGGTTATTTAATATTTTATTATTATTTTATTTATTGCCTTAATGTACAATATGTTATTTTCATATATTTCAATTCTATATTTCAAGTGCTTATATTACTAGAATATTTGCACCTTTGATTTGTAATTATTTAGACTAACCTGATTTAAATATTTAGAATAAATTTAATTTGCAAAGGAAAAAATGGCAAATAAAAACCTTTAATTAATTATTTTATGCTAATATAAAACCTAATATAAGCCTAACCTAAATCTTAACTAACGTCTATTAAAAATTGGTCATTTAAAACTAAAAATAAAAAATAAACAATGAAAAAATTCAAATTACATTATTTTCGTATAAGAGCTGGAAAATATGATTCTAAAGACCGAAACATACCTAGGTGTAGCATCCATAAAATTACAATAAAAATAAAATAAATTGGAAAGTACAATTTAATCATTACTAACATGCTTACTTTATCTATTTATATCCTAATCCGTGGTATGAAAAATTACCAATCTATACAGCGAGATAAAATTAATCTTTTCTACTAGACAATTATAGCTGGTGCAAGCGACACTATATGTAAAATAATGTGAAAATAGTTGTAATATTATATTATATAGAATTTTTTTTTATATTCTTGACAGTAGCTTAGATAGTCCTACCTTGACAGGGTATAGGTACCTTTTCGTGCTTAATTAATTAACTTCAATACTGCAAGTTTGTATACTACATATTTTATTTACTACAATGTTTTTCTAGTATTTATTTATTAAATTTCTGGCTTATGAACTCATTAAATGTGGAAAACTACTACTATTAGTAGGAACTAAGCCATCTTAAATAACATAATTCCATAACAGCATTACCAGTCAAAATCCAATAAAATCATAGTATAATCAAAATCATTGTAAAATCACAGTCAAATGAAATGGAATCAAATAGTACAGGCAAATTAAAAAAACTGACAATAATGGCATAGTAGTACAGGCAAATAAATGGCATATAATAGTACAGGCAAATTAAAAAAACTGACAATAATGACATCTGACAATTATGAAATACATACAGTTAAATCAAATATGTACAGTTAAATGATAGTACAACCAAAAGCTGGTTATCTTGAATATTGGATCTAATTATCAAAAACAATTAACATAATTCCATTTTATTTAAGTTGTTACTAGATTATACTCTCAATTATTTTTTGTCATTTATCTTATTCCAATGACAAAGGGTACTGGACCAGGACGAAAAACCAATAAAGCATTATTTTGCTTCATCTATAATCGAACCGGTTAAAAGGCAGGTACTCTACCTACCGAGCCACCCTCAACTACTTTGTAAAAATAATAATTACTGACATTACACAGTCTCAGAACCACAACATTTGAAATATACCGAAGCCGTCTGCATTTCAGGGTATAATGCATAATACCATTACATTAATGCACTAAATTTATTTCTCTATAACTGATTTAGTCAACATTAGGAAAAGCTGTTATCGACTTATTTTCATGATATTTTAAATGATTAAGACATTTAAATCTATAACCTAATTTTTTTTGCTTATAAAATTTATCACAATAATTTAATACTTTAAAATTTTGAAAATAGTATTAATTTATACAAGCCATTTTTCACAGGAAAATTTTAAATCAGAAATTAATAAACCAAAAATATAATATACACAAGTATATAAGCCTTACGTCCACCACAGACTCTCTATTATCGTCCATCACTATTATTCAATTTTTATTACAAAAATATAAGATCGTTACGATGAAAAAAAATCATTTTTATAAAATTAATTGAATCATTAAAAATTTGTTGCAAATCGACATATTCTATTTAACTCTCCCTTATTAACGATCCGATTAAAATTAACCGCAATGATTAAGAAATTAAGAGATTTTCTTCAAAAATAAAATAAAATAGAAATAAAAACCCTAAAATAAAATTATATTTAACATTAATTATTTTGAATAAATTTAATTAATCCCTCTTGTATCTATATAATAATAATTTCATTCACCTAAATATATATACAAAAAAAAAAACAAAAAAAAACAAAACAAACAAAACTCAACCATATAAAGATAAAAAAAAAAAAAACAAA
The DNA here is from genome assembly GCA_963942445.1 of Argyra leucocephala. NCBI lineage: Eukaryota > Metazoa > Arthropoda > Insecta > Diptera > Dolichopodidae > Argyra > Argyra leucocephala. Next base: position 137,351,260 of record OZ012680.1, read on the forward strand.
AAAAACTTCTTCGCATACCAAAAATTTATTTAAAAAGTTCTCTCAAATGTATTTTTATGGATTTTATTTCAAAATAAAATTATTTCAACAAAAATTAAGAATATATTATTATATTACACACATACGAGACAGTTAAGATCCGAAAACTATTAAAATTATTTTTAATTAGATATTTAAATTGCTAATTCTGTATTTGGTAAAATATATATATGTATTCAAAATATAGCTTCTGATCCTATATATTTAATCTAAAATCAAATACCAAATATCACTGTATTATAATTTTACTTACAATTATTGTGATATCGGTTGAAATACGATATACACATTACATATTACATACTAATACTACGTATTATATATCCAAAAAAAAACAACAAATCTATTATTTTATCATTACAAGCTAACTAGATCAATTCAACAGAAAAATTGTATCTTATCAGCAGCTGAATAAGAGTTATTACAACGATTTAAATTTAAATTTTAATTTGTATATATTCAACCAGGTTATTATAGTATATAATAGTCCTTAATTTAAGTATATAATAATCCAATATTCAAGATAACCAGCTTTTGGTTGTACTTATCATTTAACTGTACATATTTGATTTAATTGTATGTATTTAATAATTGTCAGATGTCATTATTGTAAGTTTTTTTAATTTGCTTATACTATTTGATTCCATTTCATTTGACTGTGATTTTACTATGATTTTGATTATACTATGATTTTATTGGATTTTGACTGGTAATGCTGTTATTGAATCCAACAGTAGTGCAGTACTCTTATAAATGGAATACAAAAATTCACAGCGGATATCTTTGTTTCCAAGCGGCAATGCATAGAAATTAATGACGTTACCACTAACTTTAATAGTCATAATAAGTTATTATATCATATGATTTTGTAAGTCAACATTAAATTTCATTTAACCAACTCTAATAGTCATAAACCATCATTCGTTGTCTTTTCAAAATTATTCGTTAAGTCATAAGAAACGTACAAATCATAAGCAACCATAAATAATTTTGACACTTTTAGTTTTGACGTTTTGATATGATACGTAAGACAATTATAGTTAAGCTTATGCTTGGATTATGATTTTGTTATATCATTTACAATCATATTGAACATTTAACGAAGAATTAAATGATATCATATATATTACTATTATAGTTAGGATAAATACAATCAATCAAATAATGTTAAATAAAATACAATTAAATGCAAGAAAATACAAACAAATGACCCTCCCCTCCGTGTTTAATTAAAATCGATCACCTAACTTTTTTAATTGTCTAACTAAGCTTCATAGCTTTTAAGTGCTCAGTTTCATACATTTTCGTTAAATTTGTTCATTTTCTGTTTTCTTAAATGCCTAATTATATTTTTAGACTGTATTAACAACTGTAGATTTTTGTGCAACGAAAATTCCGAAATAATCCGCATAACGGTTAAATTTTGACACTTTTTAATTAAATAAAAAAATGGGTTAAATTAACGGTCATACTTCAGTGAATACACAAATTTTTGTGTTTGATCAAAGAATTCAAACCTCATTGAATACACCAATTTTTGTTTGATCAACGCTGTTTGTGGTGTTAGTACTCAGATGCGGTGAACAATTAGTAAATGCCCATTATAATTATTCGTATAGAATTTGGTTATTCTATACAAAATCTAAATAATAATAATATAGGGATTCTGAGGGAAATGTTGTATCGTCGTACGATTGAATAACCATATCCGAAGGATATATATCTTTAGTGGTGCATCTTTTCTTTAGTGGTGCATCTTTTCCTTTCAGGACGAAAAAGACATTTGAAAGTATCCTTGTTGTATTGATGTTTTTATATAAAACCCGTTATATGTGTTGATCCATTAGATGGTATATATATTCAGTTATATACTCTAAAAAGATAACGGTCTGCAGCATATTTTAAAATTTATTTAATGATGATTGGTGCTACCGTTATGGAGATATTGTATCAAAATTTTCTACTTTGAACTATAATATCTCGATAATGGCAGCACCAGTCATCATCAAATAAATGTTACAATATACTCAAGACCGTTATCTTTCTAGAATATGTAACTGAATATATATGTATTTAATGAATTAACAGATGTAACGGTTTTTTATAAAAACTCATCAAAACAACAAGGATACTTTCAAATGTCCTTTTCGTCCTTAATGGATAAGATGTGCCACTAAAAATATATATTTTTGGAAAACTAGCAATTCCTTCCTTCGGATATGGTCATTAGAGCCTACGCCGATAGAACATCTCTGTCAGAAGAGCCCATATTATACACCTTACTTCCCCAAAAATTAGAAATTTGTTCTCTATATCAAAAACGGTTTTTCCATATTTCGATCTGTAACGGTAACTGTAATATACACATAATAATAGAAGGAGGAAAAAACAATAATTAATATGAGAAAAAATTCTTATAGTTATTTACTTATATACTTACATCATATGTATATACATAGTTTATTCAAATATTATTCTAATGTGTCGTATGACTATATTTATCTATACATAATACACATTATATAAATACATATTAATAAATGTATGTACATATATTATAATATACATATATATATCTAAACCAGAGGTAAAATATAAGTGTCATTATGTACGTCGAAATAATGCCTAATTTTGTTACTTGTAAAAATCCCAAATAGGCACTAAACAAATTAAAATGAGAGCAAACCAAACAAACGAAAACAAAAATAAAAGCGACAAAACAAAAAAAAAAATACACCAACCAAATTATACAGTCGTGTATCTTCTTACGTGCTTTAAGAACCATGAAATTATAGGTATGGGATTTATTTGTATTGTCTTTCTTTGGCGAAATAAAAAAAAAAAAAAAAAAAAATTGTATGTTGTCTTGTATTATACAAATATTATATACAAAGATGGTGTAACAAATATCAGAGATAGAAATAAAAATAAAAAAAAAAGTCAAACAAAACGTAACAAATAAAGCTATGAGATTTTGAACAATTCTAGGAATAAAAAACCTAACATTCTATTACATATAGGTATATAATATAAGAAAATATGGAAAATGTGGGATAGGATAGGAAAACTTCTTTAAGTGGTAATTTGGTTTCACTCGAAAATAAAGAAAAACTTACTTAAAAGAGTTTTTTTTTTTTTTTTTTTTTTTATTAAAAAATTCATATATACCGCAATTTTCAATTCTGACTTCGTATTTAATTTTTATTGTTTGTTCTTTTTTTTTTTTTTGTTGTTTTTGTTTTAATCTTTTGAAAGTTTGTTTTTTTTTTTTGTTTTCCAGTTTTCAGGTCTGGTTTTTAGTTAGTTTTGATATTTGTATGAATGCTATATATACATATACCTATATACCTAATACAATATTATATAATATATTTTTAAATATATTTTATTGGTATATGTATTATGTACATTATATAAAGTAAATAAAATTTTTATTAGTTTTGAAATTTTCTTTTTGTATTTAATTTTCCATTTCCATTTGTCGTTTTAATTTTGGTTTTTTTGTTTCTGTTTTGTTAGATGAAATTTTTCGTTACAAAACGTCATCTTCTAATGTATGTAGGTACAGGGTGATACATTTAGATGATGTCATTTCTTAAATGAGTGTACTTGGAGTTGATTGAGGGTTTAAGTTAAAGTTTAAAATTCAATAGTTTGAATGTCGGTGGGGGGGCATGGGGGCTTTAATAAATTCAATAATTAATTTAAAACAAACGAACAATATTTTACAGTTGAAAAGAAAATGTTACATAAAATTGAACAAAAAAAATCATTTCTATCTAAGCCTAAGCTGTATGATCTGCAAAATATGATTGAAAACTGTCATTTATTTATTTAATGGGGGCTGTACTATATGCAACATATCAATGATCAATTAGATCTAAATGAAGCGGTATAAATTGAAGTACTACAAACTGATATAATACCTTTCAGGTGGCTGACTAAATGTTTTTTTTTTTTTTTTATTTTTTTTTTATTTATTTAATTTTACAAACAAAAAAAAAAAAAATTTACAAAAATTGGTTTTTATTTAAACAATTCAAAATTAACCTAAAACTATTCATTTTCTTATTAATTTTATTTTTATATATACTTATAGTTATTTTATCTATAGAATTTCGTACTTTTTTAGTACTTTCATATTTATATTTATTTTTTGGAAATTTTCAAAAAGACCAAAAAAATTTTTTTCTTGTTTTTTATTATAAAAAAAAAACTACAACTAAACTTAAACTAACTTAAACTATCTAAACCTAGAGAGAGAGAGAAAGAAGCAAAACACCATATTTTGCCTTTTTCTACACGTATGCATTTTCTAACCACCAATGTTTTCTTACAATACGCTTATCATTGTCGGGAATAAACATATCGTATTTACAGATCGAGTTATCCAAAATATTAGGATTAAAATCAATGATTTTGCATGTGGCCCTCCTATTATAATGATATAATAGGGGCACATCACATGTTCACGATTTTGCATAAAACCATTTGCATCTATGTATATGAAGTGTTCGAGAGCAATAAAGCCCGTTTTCATACTATACTGAATATATTCTTCGTTATGATAGTATATTTTGGATATTAATCCATTTTCCGTTTTTAGCGAGCGATCAATGTGGTTTCGGATCAATTTTATTATAAAATTGTCAAACCTTACAATGTTTAGCTTCTTTATATATATATTTTTTTGAATAAAAGTGTTGGAAATCTGTTTCAGGTTTACGCGTTTTGTTGATGCAGGCTCTAATACATTTTCTCTCGAACTTTCTTATTTTTTCCATTAGGCTAGCACTTATATTAAACCATATAGGTGCTCCAATATTGGTCTGATAAGTGATTGATAAGCAATTATTTTTACTCTAGGGTTAATATCTTTGTTATAAAATAATTTTTTGGACGTCATAAATGCTTTATTGCCTTTTGTTAGAATATAATTTACATGATCAGTAAATTTTAAATTTCGGTGTAAATATATACCTAAATACTTAACTATTTTTTTACTATTTAAAGTTTGGCCATTAGTCGTTTTTATTTTAAATTTTCTTCAAGTTTTTTTAATATTGCAGCTGGTTTTATCCACAGTATTGCGGCTGACTACATGTTAACTGTTTTTTAGGAATACCTGAAACGGTGTTATACGATTATGAAGATATTTTAATTTAAGTAAAATAAACTGAAATGATAAAATTGGTATTGGTGAAAACGATTAGTTCCGTTAGAGGGTTAAAATTAGTTCGACTACTCAAATTGAATTCTAAATTCAGAACAGAACAATGTTTTTGTTGTAATCGGAAATATTAGCTGTACATCAAATGATTTTGCAGTTAAACATAAAATGCATCAGGTTAAAATCAGTTAACTTTTATTGCAGAAAAATAGCGACTGCTTTTGTCAGCTAACCGAAAATTAAAAAAAAAAAAAAAATAATCATATGACAAAAAATGTCATTTGCAAATCGTAACAACATAAAAAAAGTCAACTGTGAAGTTTTTAAAAATAGATGAAGATTTTTCGAAAATTAAAAGAAAATTAATTGTTAATTAGAAAATAAAAAAAATTCTTTAGTGAGCACCTAGCAGGTGCAAAAGTGCAAAATGGTGCAAAATATTTTTTATTTTGATATTTTGCATCAATAATTAGATTACTTTTAATTTTTTTTTTATTTCTATTTTTTTTATTCATTTTAAATTTTTTTTTAACAATTTAAATTATTAATCAAAAATATGTAAAAAGCCGCTGTACGCATTGAAACAAGTGTGCAAACAATCAAAATGGTTAAATTTTTGTAAATGCTAATTTTTGATTTCAGATGCTTTTGAATTTGATGTGCAACTGACATTTCCAATTATAGATGTAGAAAAAATACAAATGTAGAAAATAATATAATCAATATGAAACACCCTGTATCTATATAAATACATAGCTTTCATATCACCATACATTCTAAATTGAACTCGTGTAATATAACCATTAAATATCTATTAAAGATAAAAACAAAAATTCGAAAAAATAGCAAGCATACAAAATGAAAACTTAAAAGTGAAAATTTTTATTCAAAAAGGAAATAGCCAAATACGTAATCATTAGAAAACCATCATAGACAGTAAAAAAAACATATGTTAATTTCTGTGAGTTTTCTTGTTTTTTTTTTGTGTTTTCTTGGAGCTTATAATAAGAAAATATTTTTTTTTTTTAAAATAAAAAATGTTAGATCGAAAGTTCAAAATATTAACATATTATATTAAATGTATTAAGAGAGTATAAATTATAATTAGTCAGAAATTATTACAATTATACTTATTATAAGTTACGGTTACACCATAAGAAGCCATCTTTTGTTGGCTCCAATGAGGACGATGAAATCAAGTGATTTTATTTAATATAAGAACTTAGTGTGTTTGTCGTATACACAGAACAGTAAATCTTCATTCAAATATCACCCTGACATTGGGATATTTTTCGTGCTAGTTTGGGATTTTATAAAGTATATTTTTAAAATATCATTCGTAATTTCTTTACACCGCCGGCAACATTTGTTAACAAATTTTTGAAATGTATATAAAAATAAAATAAATTTTTCCAACAGATCATTTTGACAATATTTTTTGTTTTCAATTCAATAAATTATCTTCCTTTTTAGAGTCAACAAAATATTATGACATTTAAAATGTTTACCAGCTAAAATCCACTTTTATTATGTTTATTCATCGTAATATTCTTTATTTGCCTCCATCGCAATTTCTCTCTTTTTATCTTTATTTCTATTTCTCTTCTCATTCACTCTGTATCTCTTCCTCAATATATATCAAATATGAATATCTCTACTTCTCTTTCATCACCCGTATGAAACTATACATACGTTTCCATTTCTTTCTATCTCTCTCCTTCTCTTCTTTTTTAATTTATCTCTCTCTTTCGCACTTTCCCACTTACAATAATTGGGCTTTATTAGACGATGTCAAGAGTAATCGTCAACACAGGTCAATACTACATCAGCTGGCTATTACACGGTTAGATGTCACTCAACACTAATCTATGTGTTAGTAAATATTTCTCATTTCGATTTTAATTTTAGTATCACAGAAAAACAATTTTGAAGCCAACAATATCTTTTATTGATGTTGGGTATGGATTTGTGAAGTGCATACCGTGTGCGGCACATAATTTTTTGTCTGTAAATTTGCGATCGGTGTCAACACAAATATTCCCTCAATAAATTTAGTTTATTGCCAAGTGGGTGAGAGGCAAAATACATCAGTTGACACCATTTAATAAGGCCCATTCTGATGTTTTGATATTTTAAATCCTCTAATTTTTTGTTTTATTGAAAAAATTGGCGTTATATTTTAATGTGACTATAAACGACATCGATTGTATGAACTTATGAAGTTTATTACTTGCTTTGAAAATTTTTTTTGACTATAATAGAATTGTGACTACAATACAAACGTTTTTGACTATAAAATACATAAAAATATATTAAAAATGATGATAACAGTAAATTGTTGACTAAAAACAAATTGTTTCTATAACCAGTAGTGACTATAATCGATTTTTACTGTAATTGATGTCAAATTGATGATGGCGTTATGTTACATATTAAGATTAAAGAGATATAGCAGATAAAAAGTTAAATATAATAATTCCAATACTATGATAAAATACTGAAAATAGAGAAATACTTTCATTTTTTACACTTTTATATTTTATTTATTTTTTAAATCACTTTTTTAAAGCTTTTAATTAATTTTAATTTAAATTTACTTTAATATTTTACAAAATAAATTTTTAATTAATAATACAGAAACATAACCACAATTTAAATTATGTAAAAAAACACATAATGCTTAGTCGATCTATCATGGATTTCTTATAAGTATAAAAGACAAAAACGACGTGGTTTTATTGGGTTTAAAGCCCTCACTACCATTGTTGGTTTGCGTGTGCGTGACTAAAACAACTTGGTGTACTTCGAGGACTCCAACCTACCCAGAGAAAAATAAAATAAATAAGATTCATACAAATTGATATGAATCAATGATGATGTTGTTATCCAGCATTTTTTAAATAAATTTACTACTGTGCAATTGCACAGGGGCCCACTAGTATTTTCTAAAATAATAAAGGTTTTCAAAAAGTTTTAATAATTTTCTGACCATTTTATTTCTTTGTTAACATTTCACACCTTAATTTTCCATTTTATTCAATATTAAACATATACAAACAAAACTTAAAAATAAAAGCGTATACAAACACATATTATATAATATTAATATTAATATATAAAAGTAATTGCAAAATTAATGTGAAACAAAGTAATTTTAAAAGTTTTCATTTTAAATCAAAGAAAGAAAACCTACGTTATATAATATGTGTATTTAATTTGTGGGTTTGTTACATATTTAGATTTTTCTTATTTCTTTTAAATAATTTTATGTTTTCTTATAATATAATATACGAAGGCAAAATTAAGAAGAATGAATTTTAATTAAGAAAGTATTTAATAAAATAAAAGAAAAAGTTTTTAAAAAATAAATAAGACAATAATTTAGGTTTATATAATAATATTATGTACACATATTAATTTATAGAATATTCAATTTTATAAGAATCTGTTTTAGTATAATTTTAGGAGTTTAATCAAAGTGATTTGGTTTTTTAGAAATATCAGATACACTATTGATTGCAAGCAGCAACATTTTGAAAAAAAAAACCAATTTTATTATTATTATTTTTATTATTAACATTGTTGTTTATTAATTACAATTAAAATTACAATTTATTTTTTCTTTCTAAACTTTATTTTACCCATTGTATAATCTTATAATTACTTAGCCTAAATAAAGTTTACAGAGAATAGCTTTTGTGATGTTATTGATAACATATATAAAGTAATAGTGTGCTTTTTATGTTAATTTATGTTATATGCTTATTATAATTACTATTGTTATTAGTAAGTTATTAGTTGTAATTTACTTGAATTCTTATATAAATATATTGGAAAAAATCTGGGGTGTAAAAACCAATATAATATCCCTAATACTATCTATATAAATTGCCTTCAAAAAGGTTTACACAACACACAATAATAATATTAGAGTAGAATACGCATTATTTGCGAGTATTCATCTTATCATATACAATTTCCTTATTTTTACGAGTACTCCGATTTTGTGCGTTTGTATTGTACATATCCCATTTGGGTATATATTGGATTTTGTGTGGATCAAAATATTATTTTATGTTTGCATTTTGATGAAATAATTTTAATCGGTTATTAGTTCAGTTGGTTAGAGCGTCATCTTAATATCGCAAATTTGGTGTAATTTCGATTCTCTTTTGGTTCTTTATTAAAAAAATATTTTTTTTTTGTTATTATATTATAAAATTTATATTATTAATTTTTATAAACAAGAAAAAATATTTTTTTAAAAAACGAATTTTTAATTATTAATTAAGTATATAACTCTTCTCAATTATTTCAACACGAAATCGTTTAGAATAAATCCAAACATACAAATTATGTATGCATGTATATATATATTATATACCTCATTTTAAGTATGTATAAAATAAAATTAGTTCGGATTTTACAACACAGTTTAACAACAATTATTTTCTTCCTATCGTCAGCTAAATTCGGATTTCAATAATAGGGAGCGGGTGTTTGACAACATTAACAAGAATATGTAATTATTTTCAAATTTTGTTTTTTCCTGCCATCTACATCTTTCTGCCGTCAACAAAATCAAGATTTTAATATGAAGGTTTCCCAACAAAAACAAAAAAAAATGGATTAATATTGAAATTTTGCAACTTAATAATAATAAAACTAATCTTCCCCTAAAACTAAACTGTATTACTGTGTAATCATTGTGCACAATGTTTAAAAATAAATCAAAGTTTTTAAATAAATCAACATTATGAAAATTCAAGCAAAAATTCAGAAAAAATTCATATTATAATTTTTTGCGAAATCTGAACTTTTGTCTGAATTTTGAATATTCTGTACGGTTTTCAGTCGAAATTTTGTCCTTTTCATAAAATGTTTTCTGCCGAATAGGTTGCAGGCATTGCAATTTTGGCCCTTCTAAATGATTATAAAACCATTTGCAAAAAAATTAAATAGGTCTGATTAATCTTACTACAGCAGGTGCTTTTTCGGTATCACGATGTAGAAGGTGCCGCAGGTCTTTAGTTTAAGATAAAACTTAACCTAACTACATCTACTAACCTAATTAAACTTAATTAAAACTGCTTAACCTAGTTAAAAAAACGAAAAAAAATATATTTATTTGTAATACTTAGTGCTAATTATACGTGTTATCCAACCACCAATAGCCTCTTTTTATAAATTTATTTCTGCCCGACAACATAGACATGTCATATCTCAAATAAAATTACAATTAATATTTTTTTTAACTAACCATCAAAGCTATTTGGCTTAAAAACATTTAAACACATGTACCAATTTTGTCCAGCAAGAATTTTAAAAAAGTTTAAATTTAAATTCGAATTGTGAGAGACATTAAAAAAAAAATAAGCAGAAAAAGTTAGATTGTAAGTATTTTAATATTTTTTAGGACAAATATGGTGCATGTATGCATTCATGTATGCATTCCTGCTCAGAAAAATTTTGAAATAGTGAATGTAACATTATGTTATTTGAATTTTATGTTAACAATATTTTTAGTGCTGTGATATTGATTTTATTTTTGTTTTAGGGGGGGACACGAGTCACTCTAAAGTGTTATTATTTTAATTCCGGAAAATTCTCTACGAAATGAATTAAAATTTTAACCCTTACCAGAGCGATCACTATGAACCTCAGACCATATAGCGCAGTAGGTAATTTTCTTTTTATTTGGTATAATTGTCAAATATATCCGGTGAAATTAAAAATGCAGAGTTAACTTTTATAATAAATAGTGTAGGCATTTCCCGGAAGAGTAAGCCTATAACTCTCTCCAAATCGTATAGTATAAAATACAATGTGCATTATCTATATTGCTTCTATCAATGGCACGTTCAGCTTTACAAGCATTTTTTTCATTTTGTCGATTATCATAAACTATAGATTTGCTTCTTCTGAAGGTTGTTCATTTTATGTAAAATTGGCCGAAATCGACATTTTCAAATGGGAAGGGGTACTTTTTTATGCAAATTCAGATTCTACGTCAAAAAATAAGAAATTTTTGTAAAGTAAATCCTTTTTTTTGTTTATTTTAATTCCTTTGTTTTTTTTTTTTTTTAATTTTTTTTTTTTTTTTTTGTAATTTAAATTTTGTAGGAACCTAAAACTGAGATAAAAAATATGATAACATGAAAAACAAATTTATTTATAAAAATTATTATTATTAATTTTAGTTTAGCAAAGGAAAATATGGTGGATTATTGTTTTATTTTTATTAGTTTTAAAGTAAAAAAATCGTTTGACATTAGTTTCTTATTTTTTGTCGCAGAATCCGATTTTGCAAAAAAAAATACACCTTCCCATTTGAAAATTTCGATTTCGGCCAATTTCGGCGGTTTTTGGACATCAAAAACCCGTTTTTGGCACTTCCCGAAAGTTTAAAATATCACCAATTGATAGAGCACCCTCGATTTAGTTAATAACATTTTTTTTAAATTTTAAAATAACGGCTCTTTCCCTCGTAAAAAGCTGGTGCGCATGCTTTGTCACACTCGGTATACTTAGAACAAACTTATACAAGAAAATTGAACTTTTGTTTTGTAACATGTCCTTAAATGATACACAAATTCTTTACTTATGCACGGTGGGACAAACTTGTTTTAACCAGTTAGAAAATTTATGTTTGTTCCACATAAATAGAAATTCTGTTATAGTACAACAAATTTCTATCAAAGTGGTAATTTTCAATTCTAACCCCATTATTGTATATATTTGTTCTACCATATGTTTTAGAACAAATAAGCACGTACAAAAAAATTTTTCCAAAATATTTGTAAATATTGGGCTATATTCAACTTTTTGGAATATGTAACAAACTAGTAACTAACTGGACATTGATCAAATTAACAAGTAATTATCTTTCCAACTAAAAAATATAGTAAAACAGGTTAAAGATTCTGAAAGACCACATTAAAAAACCATGAAAAGCACCACTAACTCAAAAAAGACAAAAATGGCGTATGGAACAAACTAGCAATAAGCCAACGAAATAACTTTTACAAATTATTAATTAAATCCAATCTTAATGGAAAATCTAAAGTGACCAAAAAAACTTTAATTTCTTTAAAAAAAAATTTTTTAACTACACTATAAGAAATTTTTGTTTTTCAATCTTCGGAAGTACATTACTCTGGTCTTAGATTTAATTTTTATCTTTCTTATCTAACACTAACAAATTTTTATTTCTTATTTGTCCTTGAAACAACATTTCATCACCTATAGGGATACAAAATCTCATTTCAGTATAAATGTATTTTTACTCTATACATTTATTTATGTGCGCTATGAGTATACCAAAAAAAAAAAAAAAAAAAAAAAAACACCACCAAAAAAAAAAATCAAAAATGTTAAAGAAAATAATTTTTATGATAAATAACCTAAAAGTGCGAAATAAATCTTTCTTCATCATTTTGTAATATATGTCTTACCTTGGTAATCAATTTCAGTTCGGTATTCTTTTCAAGCTCTACAGAGAATATGATATGGTATATGATATATGTAATCTATATATATATATATATATATATATATATATATATATGTCGATATATTTTTAAGATACCAAAATTTTGAAGATGACTTATTAAAAAAAAAAAAAAATCAAAAAAACATAAGAAAAATATAATCCCAAATACTCGGGCACGTATAAATTCAGTATCCTTATATATGTATTATATATAATATATAGGAAGTGTAAGGTATATTAGGTATATCTTTAACATAAAATCGAATTATTTCATTTATAGATTTTCTTGTCTTTATGTATGTAATAAAAATTCATTTCTTTACTCTCTTAAATAACTGTTCGGCGTTTTGCTCGAAATTTTTGTTTCATTACTTTCCTTTTTTTGTTCTTTTATTACTTTTTTCATGTTTCTTTTTTGCTTTTTTTTTGTTTTTTTTTTTTTTTTTTTTTGACGAAACATAAGATGACACACACCCCAGGGACTATTACAGGATCAATTTTAGTATCATGGCATTGTAATTTTTCATTTCAACAGATCGCCGTAGGGCAACTAAGTCAAATGTTTTTTTACTGGATTAGATTTTATTTTTTATTTTGTTTTTTGTTATTGTGTTTTTTTTTTTTGTTTTGTGTAATTTTTATTGAAATTTTTATGATTTTGAATTTGTTTTTTTTTTTTTTGTTATACTATTTATACATATACACACATACTCGACTCAGTGTATTACAGAAAGCAGATTATTCGCATCTATGCACAAACAAAAAATGAAAAAAAAAAAAAAAAAAATGATGAAAGAAGAATACAAAATGATGGTTTCGTTAAAGAGAAATGGTCAACTTAACGGATTTTGGCTGTTATGATATTTTACGGTATATTTTTTTTTTTTTTTTTTTTTTTATTAGAATATAGGGGAAAAACATAAATTTTTTAATAAAAAAGGATTTTTTTTTTTGTTTTTTTTTTTTTTTTTTGTTAAAGCCGAAGTTATTTAAATTTTATTTTAAGGATTATAATGATAAATAAGAAAGATGAAATGTTTTTTTTTTTTTTATAAATAAGTTTGTATATTCTGGAATTTCGAGATCCTTTAATTAATTTTTATTTCAAAGGATATTTTTAGAAATTTTTGGTCTGATTTTTTTTTAGAATGTTTTAAAGTGAAAAGTATTTATATCTAAAGAAAAACAAAAGTCAGTAATAGAATAGTCAGTGATTGAATTCGCGGAGCCCAGTGAAAACGATATATCCTCTTCAAATAATATCTTTTTTTAAGTATAGATACATATTTTTTCATTTATATTTAAAATTTAATAATATATTTCATATGTTTATTTTTCTTTCTGTATTCAAATCAAATTAATTCGAGAGACATTTTTATGATGGTATAAAATTGTTGGTTTAAGAGACAAATAAGAAAAAAAAATTACGTATAAAAAATTTGTATTTCGTTTTATATTTAATATTGATGAAAATAAATTAATAATCAATAAGAATACTAGCTACTAAGGCTATATCTAAATTTAATAGAATTTAAGGGTAATATTTTTAATAGGTTAATTCGTTTATACGCATTTTAATTTTGAGCTTGATTATGTTTTTGGTAGATTTCAGTCTACTGAAATTAATTAATAACCACCCGTATTCTACTAGACATATATGGTATAAAAATATCATGGAGTTGATATATTTTTATATTCACAAGTACATGTTACCGTTTTAAATTGACATGATGACAAAAAAAAAAATGCTCAGTATTACCAACATAATAAAATATTCTAACACCTGTCTTAGAGCGTTCTATGCAAATACATATTCACCTAGACCACTGGTCGGCAAACCAAGGCTCAACATTAAAAATATTTTTTTTTTGTTTATTTGATGTCAAACTATATGTCAAATGTTGTTAAAAATTATAAAAACCGACATATAAACATATAAATAGACATTGGCAAGTTAATATAAAAATATATAAAATATATTAATTTATAAGAGTTTTTAATTTTATATAAGTTCGTGGATCGTACAGTATATAAATTATACATTTTATAGGGTATGAGCTACACAGGTTGTACAGTGTATAAAAGCTAGAAGTTGTACATACATGTATTTAAAATATTAAAGTCTATTACATAAAATTTATGAGATTATAAAAGCTAGCATAATCATTTCGTAGTGATATTTACATTATATAATAGACAATGTATACATAATATTATGTATTTATCTGCCACTTAAATGTCAAAATATAAATTTTCCATTGTGAATATTTTCAAGTAGTTTTTTACAATAATTTATAATATCTGCGATAAATTGTATAGTATTATAAAAATATAAATGAATTAAATTAACCCTTTCACTACTGAACCACTTTTTTTTTAAATATTTGAAATATAAAAATTATTTACAATGCAAAGTATATTAAAAATAACAGTAATCTAACTTGGAAAATTTTAGTTGTAATAAATAAATAAAAATTTATAAATCCCGATGGTCCAGATATGCATTGCTCTCTTCAGGTTTAAGTTTGAACACTTGCTTTAAATTTATAGTTATAATTCGTGATAATTTTAATATTACTAATATTATATATTTATTTTGTCATAATATATTCTACTCAATCAGAAGAAATAGTATTACTTTCTTTAATTGTAAAATATAATTATTTTGTACTGGATTTTTATAAGTTTGTAAAATAGAAGAGAGCAAAAAATTGTTAGAATTGTAAATTAAATGGTATAAATAAATAATATTGATTCATTGATTGAATCTTCTGAACACAAAAATTTGACTACCTTTTTGTAATTTTAGAACATTAATTTAGGCATTCTAACAGTTTTTGTTTTATTTTTACTTTCACCGTTTCTACTTTCAGATCCCTATGCAGTGCATTAATATGAATATACCGTGAAATCGTAATTATATTCTGTATAATGTGTAACTGACTAATGTCTTGTAATTGGGCTGAATTGGGTATCATTTTGTATTATTACTCAAATACTAAAATAAAAAATCTAGATTTATTTCACCAAATTTATTCAAATATTTTGATCGAACACTCACGTGTATCTGAATAACTAAATTAAATTAAATTTATAAAAGTATATTTTATACTTTGATCAATCTGAGTTGTACCATCACCATCAAAAGACTAAATAATAAAATCTGCTATTATCTTACATAATGTGATGGTTTTCGTCTTAGAAACAAGTTTGCATTAAAATATATATGGCTTGGGTAAAAAATTCAATACAAACGTAAATACATTTTTTGTTTTTTCATCAGTCGTCGCAGCAGTCATTGCATCTTTTGTGATTTCAAAATAAAGAAAATAAATGTTTAATTTCGTTCGTGAAAACTGTGCTTTTTAAATTCATCTGTAAATATTTATCATCAGTTTAAGGATTGTAAGTATTTTATATGGTTGCATTATTATTATAAAATTATACATTGTTTAGGTTTCAAAATGAATGGACTGAAACTTACGCATTTATTAAAAACCTAAATGGACTTCCTATTTGTCTTATTTGTCAGGAAAAATTATCTCAAAATAAAAAATCAAATTTGGAGAGACATTTTACCACTAAGCACATATTATTTAGCACTAAGTATCCTGTTGGTGATACAAGACAAAAAGCTGTTGAAGAACTTCAGAAACAACAAGAAAAAACAAGTACTGTATTTAACGATTGGATGCAATCTTCTAATAATGTTAATGCTGCAAGTTTTGTGATTAGCCAGAGAGATTGAGATTGCTATGAGAGAAAACCTTTTACGGACGGCGAATACATAAAAAACTGTTTTATAAATGCATCGGAAGACCTATTTCGAGATTTCAAAAATAAAAGTGACATACTAAAAAAAATTAAAGAGTTACCTTTGTATGCTAAAACAGTGGCAGATAGAACAATCAAAATGTCCTCAAAGTCGAAGATCTTCAATTAGCTTCGGCTTTATCAATAGCAGTTGACGAGTCCTGTGACATAAGTGATACAGCGTAAGTTTCGCTTTTTGTACGCTATATTTCATCCTCAGGTCCTGGAGAAGAACTTTTAGGATTATTACCACTTAAAGGTCACACCCGTGCGGAGGATATTACAAATGCAGTAATTGAGCGCTTTGAAAAGCACCACATTCCACTTAATAAAATTATTTCAGTGTCAACAGATGGAGCGAAAAGTATGACCGGCACGAGATGACCGGTTTTATTGCTATTTTAAAAAAGAAAATTAACCATGAAATACTTACTTATCACTGTATAATACACCAAGAAGCGCTTTGTGCGCAAACATTCCCAGAGGAAATGGGCAAAATTATGGAATTGGTGACAAAAATTGTTAATTTCATTATGTATAGAGCTCTTAACCATCGCCTATTCAAAGAATTCTTGCTGGAAACGGAAAGTGAATACGGTGATCTTTTGTTGCAAGTACGTTGGCTGTCAAGAGGAAATGTCCTGAAACGTTTCGATTCCATACTAATGAAAATAAAAAGTTTTCTTTTCAGTCTAAAATTAAAAACAACTACATATAAACCGGACTTACACAAAATTTCTAAAGATATGCAAGGACATTGTTCACATTAATCTTCTTTATTAAATCTATAATTAAAATTTATGAATGTTAAATATGTTGTTTGGAAAAGAATAAAATTATGATAAGAATTTAATACATGTTTAATAATATTTGAAAATAATAAATAAAAATTAAATTTGAACTAAAAAATTGTAATTTAATTTTGTCAGTTAATATTAGAACTAGAAAATTAGTCTGAATGGGAAGGGGTAGTACTACTCCAATCCAACGTACCTAAGGCTCTCAAAACATTTTAAAAATTGTACTGCTGAAATTTGGCACTTTTGACTAATGAGTTTGCCGACCACTGTACTAGACGTATATATGGTATAAAAATATCATGAAGTTGATATATTTTTATATTCTGTTACAAGTACATGTTACCGTTTTAAATTGACATGATGACAAAAAAAAAATGCTCAGTATTACCAACATAATAAAATTTTCTAACACCTGTCTTAGAGCGTTCTATGCAAATACATATTCACTGATTATTCATCGCAAAAGTGATGCTAAGTGAATGAATATGAGTGTATGTTAATTTAGTAGTTAATATAATGGCGAATTTATCTAACATTATGTCGGCCAGCGGTGAATGAAAAAAATATTTTGGTCGATTATAACATCGCAAACTCTAGATAAGGTTTTGCTAAGCAATATAGAACATATATCGGTGAATTAAATTGGAAAATTCCGTGATACACTTGTCCAATGTACTGATATTGGTATATTTAGTTGTCAATTAAATGAAAATAAATAACATTTGCAATGTAGGTTTGTACATTATTATATATAAAATTACTATGTACTAGAAATGTAGGCATAGAAGATAGAGACAGAAATAACTATTTATAATGTAAATCTAATCAAATTCAAATTTTATCAATAACATCCTCCATATACCAATTGATTTAATTATTTCATTTTAATAGTACCGATAGAGCTCACTTACTCACATACCAAAATGTAGATTTGCGTGTTTATATATTTGAAGCAGTTTCGCTAATAAGCCTACCAATTGGTAAATAAGTAAGTAATAAATGGTCAGCCCATTACTCTATAGAGTTTTAAAGAATTTGTCAATTTCAATTTAATTATAATTTTTGTTGTAATATTAATTTTAGGCAAATATTGTATATAATAAATTAATAAAATTGAATTGGAAAAAAAAAAAAATGAGTGATTAATCCGTTATCTAAATCCATATACATATAATGTATAAATAATGCGTTTTTGGATGAATTAATTTCATATGAGAGAATTTGTAATTTGTTAAGTAAATGAATTCTCACAAGCAATTACCATTTGCTGTTTAACCTACCGAAAACGGTTGGAAACGGATACTGAAAATCTAAATAAGCCAAAACAATTTTTAACTATACCCCCAATGATTTATTAAATGACAAAAATAATAAAATTGTAATTATAAACGGCAAGATGACATCGCAAAAACATATACACAGCTAGATTGGACACAATAAGAAATCGATATCGACCTGAAACAACTTGATACATTAAAAATTATGTAGATATAGAAATGTGTCCTTAAAATAGGTGTGCTGTTACTTTAATAACTGCAGAACATTTATTGCTTGACCTTATATTGTACTTATTGCTTAACCTTGCACTAATATCGTACAAATATGTTAATATACTTATAAGTCTTTACATTGTCTCCACTAAAACGTATTAATTTTTAATTTATTTATATTTTTCGATATTTCGAATATTTGGTTGAAATTCTGTTCAAATTATGGAATACTAAACTACGAAAAATAATATAAAAATTCAAATGAACTGAATCAATATTAAGAAGATAATAAGCCTCAATTAGGCGGAAAAAACTGATAGAAAGAAAGTGTTGATCAAAGTAAGAACTATTTGCATATCAATCTTTATTTTTGTGAGTGAAAATATCTGAGCTCGTTTACATATATTTTTATAATCGAATCGGTTCAGCGAAAGTTTTTACGTTTCGCTTTGAGTAACTTTTTGTGGAATGATCCATTGCGACTTCCACCTTATTCCCACCGTATTAAACTCATTGTCTTACATTCGTTGTCTGATCGTCGAATAATTGTAGTTATCTCTTTTATTAACCAGACCCTTCGGGTATGCCGCTAGCTCCTGAAATTTCAAATTATTTGGTTGAAAAATGCAATCGGAATAATCTCAGAATCGTTGAGTTGTTCCACATTCCCTTCCACCCTACTGAATATGATAGATTCGAGCCAATCACTAGAATGCTCCGTGAAGTAAACTCTAACTCAAGTTCTTTTGATCGCCAACTAAATATTTTAACTATTAAAAAACGATTACGTTTTAATGTACGCTCAACTGAGACTAACTAACAACTGTTGTTCTTTTTAGCTTTGATACTTTCGGCCTAACTTTTGGAAGTGTTTTTAATAAATGTAGGTATAGCATAGGTATTGATTTATGACTTTTACCCTTCTACTAACAGCAATTATCTGGTTTAGTTTATTTTTAGATTTTTTAATCAAAGGTGGCAGTGATTTATTAACCCTTCTAGATTGTGAGTTATTGCATAATTAAATGAAGCAAGCCTTCGTCTATAAGTAATAGACGTCTAATGTGCTTGCTCTAAGCATAAATTTGACAGTGTAATATAATATATATGTTATATATGTTTATTATATTTATGCATATGCATACCATGTAGTTGACATTCATAAAAAAAAAATGTTGGTCGACTTTTATAACTCACAGATGTATTATTAACATAAAATAAACCAAAACAAAATCAAGAGTTGTATAGATAAAGTCTAACGCTATATAATTACCTATACTGACAAATTAAAGTAGTTTTGTGATGAACGAAACATCTCCTAAAATTTATTGTCATATAGTTGATGTATAATTGTTATTAGTAAATGTTAAGTAACAAAAATATAGTTGTAATTAGAATAAGCATAATTTGTTAAACCCTTCAGTCAAATATTATATAACAAATTAAATAAAAATATGTTATGTTCTTAAATAGACTTAATTAGACTTAATTACGTAAAAAACTATTTTTGTTTTATTAAATATTTCCAATAGATTGCTGCAGCTATTCTAATTTTGTGTACCAGAAATTGTTAAAATCTACCGAAAGGATAGTAAAGACCATTTTGATATGAGAGGTCGACTACACAACATCTCATTGTTTAATATACCTCATACCATAATATACTATGTATACGGAGACATAAAAATTAAAAATATACAAAGCAAAAATATTTCGATGCTATATATTTTACATGGTCGATAATGTTAGTAAATTTTTTTTTTTTTTTATAAATTAATTAAATATCCCAATTTAACACACATTTACCGGTAAGATAAATGGCAATTGTAGTGATCGAAGTTTCATAGTTTTACCGGTTATCTATTAATAATTTTAGAGGAGTTATACTTTCTCAGTATTATAATATGGTATTAAAAAAGAAGAGCTTAAAATATGTCTAGTCCATAAATTACACTTTTAAAAATCTTTAGTATTTTTAAAATTGTTAACAATAAAAAAATGTATACAATTTCCATGAGTGAGATTTAATAGAAAGTAAAATGTGCAATTGTTAGTTTTCTACAAATAACAAAAAAATGGGACGGACAGATAGACAAACATAAAAATTTTATTTAGAGTATAAAATATCCTAATATTGTATACCGGGTGTTCCAGAGCATGTGTATCAGCTGTTTAAGAAGAAAAATACCGTTATCTTATAATTTAAAAAAACATTAATAATTTTAATAATCAATTAGTGTTATTTTCAAATTCCGGGAAGGACCGAAAATGAATTTTTTAGATCGGAAATTCACTGAAATCGAGATTTTTAAATGAGTTTAAATAGTTTTTTATACAAATTCAAATACTATGTCAAAAAACAAAAAACTTGAATCTTAAAGAAACAATCCAACTGATGGGCAATAATAGATGGGCAACAATGAAGATGATGATGAAAATTGTACTGTAAAATAATTTATAAATCTAAATTTAATTTTGTTAAAACTATATTTTACTCAAATTTATGTTATGTATTTGAAAAAACAATATGACTTTTCCAGTCCAGCAAACATTTTGTACCGAAATCTAAATACATATTTCCTTTAAATTTGTTTTCCTCTATTATAAATTCTCTAAAGATATTTTGTATAGAAATATATTCTTCTACCTGGTGGCATTAAAACCAAAACTCACTCATACCTTAAGAGATATTAATTTCATCATTATACTAATAATAACAAAGATGATTTCTTAACATATACAATTTAATTGGTTTATAAACAGCAATAAATTTCATACATATATATATATATATATATATATACATGTAATAATAGTACTTTAATGTTTTAACTGTTTTTCGCTCATCCATACATAAATTATGTATGCATACATATACCCTAAATAATGTATATACATGCATCAATAATTTATTATTTACGAATTTGAGGCTTTGAAATATTTACCGTTATTATTATATGACTTGACTGGAAGGAAATTAAAACCATAAGTAGAAACATTTACATATACATATAATATTAATGTATCTCCACCTAATATTCATAACATTATAAGTCGACTTAAGTAAAAAATGAGATAAAATGTCTTTTGACTGTCGAAAAATATATTCCAAATTTTCTATTAGAGTCCGTTCCCCACAAATGGTCCCATGTTTCAACTTATGTTCTTTCTTTAGTCAACTGAAATAGTTTTGTAACCTTAAGTATATATTTTCTAAATTAATTTTATATTATTTTTGTAAAATCATTCAAAACGCTACTGCTTCTTAAGTACATATGAGATGTTTTACCCCGTGTGCAAAGCTATTTATTTGTCTCACTTACATATTATGTGGTCATTAGATAAAATTATGCAAGCTCTCACAAGCAAGCTTTTAAAAAAAATTTCTCAGAGAAATTTTTTTTTTTTCACATATCAAATTTTGCGTTTGGCAAAAAATGACAAAGGCATAAAGCATTGTAAAAATGGTGGTTCATAAGGCATGTAAAATATATGAAAATATCATTAATGAACATTAATATTGTCTGCCAGTAATTGGAAAAACATTAAGAAGAGAGGGAATAAGAGATAAACATATACATATGTAAAATTATTGTGTTTTGCTGTTTGTTTGCATGTTTTTTTTATCACAATGGAAAACAATACAATTAATTGTGGGTGGAGTTTAAAATTTAATTGAAAGATGGAGTAAAAAAAAATGATTTTTTTTTTTTGTTTATATTAAAGTTATTAATGAACAAATTTACATATTATGAATGAGATAAGTAAAATTAATTTATAATTAAATTTAAATGATATTAGATAGGTTTATTGGAAAATAATAATATAATGAAATGAAAAATATTAATTTTATGTATATATATAATATATATATGTGTAATTATTTTAATTGAAAATTATATTGAAATATTGGACTACACTAGAGTTATTATAATATATAGAAGTAATTTAATTATATTAATGTGTAAGTGTAAGAATAAATTTAATATAATAGAATAAAAAATAAAAATTTAATTGCTTATTTTGCATTTATAAAAAAAAAAAGTCGTGTAAATCTAAATGAGATATTCATTTACCTATAAAATACATTCATCAAAGAGTTTAAAGTTTACTAAAACAGACTACAGGCATGACACAGTTCTTATACGAACTAAATTTAAATCAAACTAGTTTGCAAACTATATTTCCGATACTGAAAAAAATTAACTGCATTCCGGAGGAGAACAGAATTATTAAAATCATTTTGTTCGGTATATTCAAATATTTAATTTTGTTTTCAATAGACATAAAAAATGTAGAACACATTTTATAATGTTAATTAACACTACAATCTAGAGCTCTAATTCTATATTTATTTCTTTTCAAAGTCATCCAAAATCCATTCTGGCTAATTTTAACAGATTTGCCAGATCTGTCTTAGTATATCTTCACTTGTAGTAATTATTCTATGAAGGTAATTGAATTCGATGACATTTTCCATGACTTTTTTGTTGGTTGTACTGACAAAAGGGCACTAATCTTTTTAGATAATTCTTAGCAATTCGTTAGCCTGATTCTGAAATTGACATTAGAGCAATAATAGCGTTTATCAAGTTCGTAGATCTATAATTTTGAGATAAGTGGTTAAGTACAATAGACCGTAAGAGGTCGCGATTGCATAGAACTCCCCATTAATAAAAAAAAAAAAAAAAAAATTTTTATTTTGTTGGTATTAATTTGGAGACCATCTTCTAAAGCATTTTTTCTAGGCTCCTTATTTTCACCTGCATATCAGTATATGTATAGGAGAGCACGGAAATGTGATCCGCGTATTCTAAGTCTTCTTGTGTCAATTTTATTCCTCTGACTGTGGTTATTGCTTTCTTAATAACCTCATCAAGTACTGAGTACTGTGTTGAACAGAAAGTACATATCATAGGTATAATAATTAAGATCAAATAAATCTCATTTGAAAGAACTGAGAACAAAACCAAATTAAATAACATTCTGTATGACATAACTGGTATGAAAAATTGTTAACTTTCTTGAACAGAACTCTTCAAAGGACTTTATTAAAAAAAATTTTAAATTTCAAATTACTTTTTTTCAAAGAAAATTTTTTATCAATATATTTTCATGTCAATCAAGATTTATAAAAAATTTTTATCTAACATTTATTTTTCTATAAAATTATTTATTTTTTTTATGTTTTCAAAAAAATTCTAAATTAATATTTTCTTTATGAATATAAATTTGATTTACAGTTCAAGGTATAGAAAAATGTCTTTAATGAAAGTAACACAAAATAAAACAATTTCAAATGTTTTTTATTGTGATAACAAAAAATGAAAATATAAAAAAAAAAAAAATATATTAAAAATTAGTAAAAAAATGTTTTCACCTGTGCGTTCTGTAATTGAATAATTCAGAACACCTGAATTGTATTATAAAGAAAATAAAATAAGTGACATACATATTTTTTTTGTTTTTTTATTTTAGACAATTTAATATAGCCGAATAGACCACGAATATAACAGAATAGAACAGGAATATAGCAGAGTTTTACTGTATACCTACCGCTAAGGTACTCAATTATTATACAACATTTGTCTCCCATAAGTGGTTTCATGTAAGAGGATTATAATTCTATTAGTTGGCACTATAGATGGTAATATTCGTAGTTGAAAGTTAGCTTATCAATAGTACCTATCCCACAGCAACTCTCATTTTCTGATTAACTTTGAAATCTGATTGAATTTTAAATATATAGATTCATCCATGTACATTATACCATTAGAATGTAACTTATTAGGTAATCTGAAGCATCTTAAAAAAAACTATGAAATAAATCAATTACAAAAAAAACTGATTTTTTGTAAATTTCTGTTTTTGTTATTTTTTATGATGTCAAAAATAATACATGAAAATTTATTTATTACTCCCACATAACCTAAATACATCATTCAACAGCAATATGACATAAAAGTAATATTTTCTTTCCTATGTATATTTTTTACTCAAATTATATACATATATTCTTTTTTGATATTTTAAAATAAAAATCATTATTTAAATAATAGTCAACATACCAAGGATTCTTTAACTCTTCTATTTTCTTTATTTCTAAATAAATAAAAAAAAAAACAAAATATCAAAATGTTATCATGTCACTTGTGACAGAATACAAAAAATTCAAATATTTTCAATGCCTTTATCTAAATGATTTTACTTTTCAAATGATTTTAAATGAAATTGTCATTTTATTTACATACAAAAATATTATATTTACATATGTATGTGTACTTAAATATACATAAATGATTATATTATAGTAGGCAAAAAAAAACATATCCTAAATTAATAAATTGACGTGAGAAATGTAAGTTTGTAAAGAGCAACATAGTTTCTTTATAAATGTAATTTTGTGTAATAAAAAGTCTAATAATAATTTAACATCAACATCATCAGATATCATAAGGATATAATTTTTTGAGTGAACTTAACATATCGTACCTATCTCTCTTTTACAGTATGTTTCAAAAGTAAATAAATATTATATGAATAATTGCTGCGAGTAGCTTCCACATGCAATTAAATTGTACACAATATATTACAAGAATGTAACGAACATTAGAGGATTGCCTTCTCAACCTCAACACCCTTGCAAATCATATAAAATAAAATTTTCTTTTATGCTTATGGTGTAGTAAGTATGATGTAGACGTAACCTTTACATTTCTATTCTGCTTCTCCGTTTGATTGTTTAAATTTCGTTTGTAAACGCTATTATTGCTGTAATCCGAATCAGATGATTGTGTGTATATAACCAGAAATATTTCTATCTTTTGCAAGCTGTTATATCGCATTCATATATAGGGTTATAGACAGAATTTACATCTGTTTGTATTGTACTTACCAATCTTGCAGATATATTTTGTGAATGGACTGTGTCCTGTGATAAGCCATCTACTCTCTATGCTTACCTAATTTTACTTGTGAATATTAAATTTGAAAATTATCTTGGATTCACGTAGTCTTTGACAATTGTCCAATGTGGTACTAGTTTCTTTATATGGTACACCTACGCAAGATATGTCTATAAAATAGAGAAAATGCTACAAATCACATTCACAGTACATCAGAATAAGCTCATGATTATTTAAAAACAGTTATTGAAAAAATGTTGATGTTTATTTGAATGTTACTTGTTACTAGTTACTATAATATATTACCAATCATATATAACTTGCCCGCAGAACATGTTCGAATACTCATCTAGTTCATACTTTAGTTTCTAATTAAATGTCAATTTCAACAAGAATTTGTTCTACCAAAGCTTATTAGAAGCAACTACGTTTATGTGTAATTTTACTTGACGATCATAGACTCTATTATAACCCTGTTTGCAATACAATACAGTTTTTTTGTCAATTTCCGCCCTCGAGAATAAAAAAATTTATTACTTATGCTGAACTGAAAACGAATTGTGAAGTTATAGTTTCAGAAATTTTCTCAGAATATATAAACAAGTCTTATGGTCTTCCTAACTATGTTAGTCCCTTTGAAGCAGAGTTATTTGCAATTAATAAAACCCTTAATCAGATTCAGACAACCGAAACAAAAATCACTCACTTCATAGATAGTCAAGCCAAGCTGGTCATTTTCAATCTTTCTACTCTGGGTTTCACAGTAATATTGAGGGAAATGAGGGAACGCATGTACTGGAACAGCAAGGTTCCAATCTTGGTAAGTTAAAAAGGATGTTCGCCCGTCAATGGGAGCTGTCAAGAAATGAATTCATTCATACCAGTTATTCATCCAGAGCAAACGACGGATGGCATAGTTTAAAAACCTGTTCGACCTGTAGGAAAAATGGCCCTTGTCAACAAAGCCAGACAACATTTAGCCTAATCCCGTACTCATATATCAAGAGTAGTGGCTACTATAGAGTAGGTGCAGAAATTTTCTCAGAAGGTCTAAATAATCAAAGTTTAAATATGCTAGCGTGTTTCAATCAGAACTAACAAACACCAAAACCAAGATCAATATTTTCCGGATAGTGAACAAGCCTTTATCAAAGCTTTGGTCTCGGACACTATCTGCTCTAATTTGGTAGAACAACGCTGAAACAAATTTGAAAACGTAATTGACCGTTTTTCAATCTCTTTACTCTGGGTTCCGGACACAGTAACATAGACTGAAATGATAAAGCTTATATACTGGCCAAGCAAGGTTTCAATATCTTTACAGGTTTCTTAAAGTTAGTCACTCTACAATGGGAACCGTCAAGGAACAAATTCATTCATAATATCTGGCCAGAGCAAACGAAGGGTAGAAAGATGGTCTAAATGCATCTGTGCGACCTCTATAAAAACTTATAACACCAAGCAACACTTAGCCTGGTCCCGTATTAATATATCAAGAGTAGAAATCGTCAGTACAAAACACTGATCGATTGAAAGCCACGTTGCCCATCTAAGTATTCTGGAAAGCAAAATTTCTTCAGCATTCTCAATCGTCCATTTGTAGTGATTTGCTTGGAAGAGTGGTAATGGGAGAGTGATTTCCAACAACAACAACAACCCAAACAAAAAAAAGATCAAAAAAACAAAAAAAAGATCACTCAACCAAAAACAACAAATCTATCACTCGAGCCGTGGTATGAAAAAGGCACAACAAAGTGGGAATTGGCTTCTCCAGAAGCAACTGCAATGGTCACTTGTACTGTCCACCTGGACTAAGGTACATACATAGAAGCAGTTAAAACAAACTTATATTTTACATTCAGTTTTTAGGTTAGAATTTGTGAACCTGGCCCACATCCACCAAGAAAAGGGCCCAACATTTTCACAGTGCATTTATGTACAATCACAATAAATAAATTAATTTTTTTCTTTATTATGTTTCAGTGATTTTTTTCAATCAGTCTAAGAACGGTTTCTACCGGTAACATATTAAAATAACGTTTTTCAATAAATACAAACTATTTTCTATGTTTTTATAATATCATATTTTCAATAGCAAATGGCAGCAATATTTAAATGCAATATAAAACAAATAAATCAAATAGTATATGTACCTATATGTTTTTATAATTCAATATACATATATATAAAAATAGTAACAGTAATAATAATATTAATGCTAATAATAATAAATATAAAAATAATGATAATGATAATAATAAAATGAAAGATGAAAAAAAAAACTGGGGTATTCATTTCTATGAATCTATTCATTATTTAGGAACTGTGCATCATCTTTAACAAACAACATAGATATAACTACTACCACCATATTCATCTATAATACATATACATATTTACTAAAATGAAAAAAAAAATATAGAAAAAGAGATTTTCTAAATAGGTCATATGATTTTCTGCTTGTTAATGCCACAGAGAATAATTTGTAAATTGATATGATGAACCATCAGTGGGTTGTTAGAAGTCATTTAAACTTATCGAAAATTATTATATTTTTATTTTTTTTTATATTCAAATTTTATTTTTGTATATGTATATAAGTTTTCATAATGTTTTGTCAGTGTTGTAATAGTTTGTTAGATTTAATTTTGTATTGATTTTTGTATCAAATAAATATAAATAATTATTTCATGGTTGTATAGATTTGGTGATATTTGTTAATTGAATGTTATGACTAGAAAATACAGCTGTTCATAATTATGGTATGAAAAGGATGTTCGCCCGTCAATGGGAGCTGTCAAGAAATGAATTCATTCATACCAGTTATTCATCCAGAGCAAACGACGGATGGCATAGTTTAAAAACCTGTTCGACCTGTAGGAAAAATGGCCCTTGTCAACAAAGCCAGACAACATTTAGCCTAATCCCGTACTCATATATCAAGAGTAGTGGCTACTATAGAGTAGGTGCAGAAATTTTCTCAGAAGGTCTAAATAATCAAAGTTTAAATATGCTAGCGTGTTTCAATCAGAACTAACAAACACCAAAACCAAGATCAATATTTTCCGGATAGTGAACAAGCCTTTATCAAAGCTTTGGTCTCGGACACTATCAAATGATCAATAGCTAGAAATATATTTTCGTTCTTTTTCGGTATGCTGAGATTTATAGTTAATGTTTTGGGAATATTGGGAATGTAACAATATTCCCTTTTGGTCTTAGTTTCAAATTTTTACTAGTATTCTATTTTTACAACATATTTTTGTTAGTTTTGCTGTTTGCAGTCACAACAATTTTTTTAATTTCGTATCTACGTATGATATTGGGTTACAATCATATGAACTTGAACACTAAAATCTATCCTATGAATCATTAGTGTGTTAATTGAAAAAAGTATGGTACACACATCTGATAAAATGATGTACGATGTATTTAAAAAGAGATGTAGCGAAACTAAATATTTTATTTTTCAATTGAAAAGTTCATTCCATGTATAAGTAATTTCAACATACAAAAAATTTTAATATATCGAATTGCTGCAAGTCCTCTACCCATCCCAGAATTAAATATAAATTTAATTTTTTTTTTTAAATAAATAATTATTACGTACGTGGTTGTTGTCTGAGATAAATCAATAAAAAAAAGTAGTGCCAAGAATAAATTAAAATGATGGAAAACAATTGAAGAGGATAAAGACCTGTCCAAGACCTTTTATGTATTAATATCCCAATCTTTATCCACAACTAAAAACCTATCTAGAATCCTTCCTTCAAAAAATGGAATCTGTTTTTCTATATTTGTACAAAATGGTTTTTCAACCAGATTTTTATACGAGGAAAGTTCGCGGAGCATCAAAATCCACCTCACTGGTATAAATGTGTCGGAGTATTGTTATCAATCTTATCTAACCTACTTACTTATACCTACCTACCTACTAATACCTACCAAAGTTATTTATTATTTTCCAACAAAAAAACTAAATATTTTTGCAAAAATTAAATATTTTAATAATTTTTTTTCATAACTTTATTTAAGTGGCCTTTGAACACAATGTAGGTTTTTTTCAATTAAAAGTAAAAAATATAATTAGTATTTCATATCAAAATTATGATAATCAATCTCTATGCAATTGGCACATTCCTGAAATTTCAAGAATCTATTTCAAATAACAACAGTGATATTCATACATTCTGTTCTAGTTCGGACTATAGAAAAAAATATATTTTTCCTGGAAAAATTTTACAATTCATAAATTAAAATAATCTATAAAATAAATTAAATTAATATTTTGTATTTTCATTATGGCTTCTAATAATATTTGATGGTGATTGGTTTTGCTGGTGTGAATATTCCAAAAATTTATGAATGAATGATTCAATTTTTCTATCTATATTTATCTTCGATTTTTCTCTTTTATTATATTTTTATCAGGAACATTTTTATATTTCACCATACTTAACTTACAAATAAATTAAATCATAAATTAAATTTAATCAAATATATCTAGCTTAAATACTAATTAATAACAATCATAGGTTTAAATACAGTATTATATATATATATTATTCTGCATTTATCTGGATGTTTGTAAGTCCAACGGAATACTCCAACACATATACAAATTTCAATATGTATATAAATTGCTTTGGTACTCTTTTTTAACCCCTGTCTACCATGCTGAACCTTTGCAGGAAAAAATACCATTGCATGAAATATATTTTTTTAATTTAATGTTAGTCTTATTCGCAAATAATAAGGAAAAATAAAAAATAATAATAATAATATAAATAAAACAAACAATTTTTTTGATTTATAATAAGAAGGACTAATAAAAAGTTTATCAATAGTTTAATATGGTATAATAACCAAAATGCAAACAGCATTTAACACAAAAAATGCACTTAAAGGTTATTCTTATTACATAAAATTATACACAATATGCATATGTGTCTACATATCTTTTTTTTTAATTTTTTTTTGTTGTTGTTATGATAATGATCATAGCATCATAGTTTTGCTACCGTATGCATTGCCCGTACTATAGTACTATAGGTATATATACTCTAGCCAGAAATGTGATGCGATGAAGAGTTAAAATTGTTATTTATTTTTTTTGTTTATTGTTTTTCTTTTAATATATATATATATATATCTATATATAAATTTATGATGGATATAATAATTAGTATGAATTATGGGGTTAGGTTTTGGTTCTGCTGAATTACACATAAAAACAATAACAACCTATAGATTTTTATAGAAATTAAATGAAATTTTGTACTATTATTTTTTATTTTTTACCTTTGTAAAATTATAATTTTTAGGTATATTTGTTTTGTTTAAGTGTGTAGAAATGTATGTTGTAGAGAGTGATGAATTTTTTTTAATATAGTAGGTAGGTATATATGGGTATCGGTTAAACCATATTGATTATTGTTCTTCTTTTTAATGTATGTTATAAATAATGATTATGCATGAATTTTAACATGAACGATAATGAATTTTTTAAAATGAAATGAAATTTTAAATAACCGATCAATGGTTCACAAGTTATGAACAATTTGTAAATACCTATTTATTTGCAGTACATTTTTTTATTTTAATTTTTTCTCCAACACGAGTTTTTTTTTTATTCATCAAAATAAATAATATGTGTACCTACAATATTATTGTTTTTTTATATTTACAATTTTATTTATTTTTGTTTTTAAAATTGTTTTCGTTCAAAGTTGTGGCTCATTATAAAATATTATTTGTTCGCTATAAACTTTGACGCTAAACTTACGCAGCGAATGTTACTGAATGTTAACAAGATTAACTTAATTCTGAATTATACGATAAATTTTCAATGTTGGCAAAAATGGTGTCTCTAAAATGATCGAGTAAATGACTCTTAGGGAATAGAAAATTTTGCACCTTACTACAAATATTCTGTTTATATGGTAATTCAAAGCGTTATAATACAAAAATAAAGGTATGATAAATTAGTATGAAAATACGTATTTTTCTTAAACTTGAAATGAAAACTCTAATGAAGGAAACAAATGCTAGAATTTATTTTGCTTCCGTCATTTATGGCGGGTTACAAAGCTAGTAGTTACATAATTACTAAAAAATTTAAAATTGTTAAAAATCTGTAAATATGTGTTGTGGCAATAAAATTAATAAATAAATAAAAAAAAAAATGTATATGCATTTGATGATGTAACTAATAGATATAGCTAGCATATAGATAAATTTGAACATATCATCACTATATTAGTCATCATAATCGTTACAATTATAATCATTATCATCATCCCCATTATCTTCAACAACATTTTAATAAAAAGTATCCTTATCAAGTAAGTGTACACCTAAAACAAAAATAACAACAACAACAACAACAACATTAACCATTGTTATAACCACAGAAAAGATATAATATAATATTTAGAAAAAAAAAAAAAAAAAAAATTAGAAGAAAAATAAAAATAAAAGAAAGAGTATATAATGAAAGATTAAATCCTTTTTTTTTTTTTTTTTAATTAAAAGACTTTTTATAAGGCATATTTGAAAATGAAATGGGCCCCACTCATTTACTTTAAATATATTATTTATAATAAACTGTTGTCATTTAGGGCGACTTGTGTCGACAACATAAATTCGTATATAAATCTATAATAGGATTCATTAGACATAACGAGCAATAAAATTTCAACTTTTATGTATAGGGCTAAAGAATTTATATAATATATATATATATATATGTATATGTGTTCTTATGTTTTAGCTTAATGTTGATTTAGATAATATTTGCTTTTACATATTTTTGTATGTGTCTAATTTATTCATTCTTTTAGTATTTAATATAAAAGTAAATTATGATAATAACTTTCACCTCTTATTTTTATTATTTTATAATTTTTTTATTCATTTTTTTTATTTTTCTTTCACCTGGTTAGTTAGTTTATTAATTTTGATGAATGCCTTTGAAGTTCTTCTTAATTCAGTTTTGATAAACTGCTTAATATTATATATTAAAATTTTTTGTATGGGGAGGTGGGAGTTAATATAAACGGTTTATATACAATTATTTTGATTAATAATTTTTAATTAGTATGTTGGTTCACTGTAATACTACTGTACATTGGTGACAATTTTAAACATGTTGGTATAAAATAATTTGTGTATTACGTTGATACATTGTACATCACCAGAAATGTATTAGTGTTCATAATAATTGTAAATTTTAAATGCAGAATATTTGAAAAATAAAAGTTATTAACCTATAACTATTGTGTCTATATTTAAATGAATGACAAAGATTGTATTGAGTTTGAGAATGAAAATTTTATAAATAGATATGTACCTATGTATCTGCTCGACAAGTATCCATACTATAAGATATACCGTATAATATAAATAAATCCCAGCTCATTCTATTCTAAACTGTACGCTGCCATACACTACGTAGAAAACGAAATTAGAATGAAAATCGAATATCAATTAACGACAAATGGTTGAACAATTTGAGACTCGCAGATGATATATAGCTAATTGCTCAAAATTCTTCTAATTTACAAATCATACTAAATCAATTAAATGAAAAATGTATTATAAAAATGTACAAAATGCAATAAAGCAAATCTAGAATATGTTGAAATAAAGTTAGATAAAGTGAAAAATAACAAGTACAACAACTAATATATTTTGCTTGAAAACACTGATATAACCTATAAATTACATCATATTTTTACTTTGATTATTTTTAGAATTGGAAAAAAAAAAAAAAATTAAAAATTTTATATATGGTAATCTTATATCTTATATATTTAAATCAAAATTGTCAAACAAAACTACCAAATGTACATTGGATGTTTGTAGTATTACCTAATTACTTACAAGTCCCAAATATGATGTAAACTCAGAAAAAATAGCACAAAAATTAAAATTTTTCTCAATGGTTAATGAAACTATTACTATACTTAAAGTAACATATAAAGAATAAATATTACTATTAGAAGTAAAACTGTGTTACATACTACATCTAAAGGATCAAATCAAGTATAGTGGAACTGTGCTGACCATATCATAAGATTATGGAGTAAGACAGACAATGTCAAATGAAAATTCTGATAGGTAAAACTAAATTTGACTAAATTTTAGATTGTTGTCTCAATTAGATTTGGACAACAAAATTAAAGATACCAGAACAAATTAGACAGTTTAAAACCATAATCGAAGCATATATCAAATACAGATAATAAAAGTTATGAGATAGGATTTTACTCAATACTAACAATTACTTAAATTATATAAAACTATTTTATTTTCTGAATAAACAATATAACAATGAGGTAAAATTAATAATATAAAATAAATGAGGTAAAATTAAAATAATAAAATGTAGTATGCTGCACCAAACTAGCAAATAAACAAATTAGTAATATTGTTTATATAGTAAATATAAATGTGGTCTATACACTCTAAAAACTTTTCATTGTAAATTTACCTCGATAATCGATGGTATTCTATTGCCATCGATTATCATGGTAAAATTACTCTCTAAGTGTAATTTAAAACAATTAAAAATTTAGATGTAAAATAAATTGCATTAAAAAAGAGTAAATTTACAGTATAAATATTTAATTTTTTAGGCAGAATTTCATACTACGCGGTGTAAATTTACAGTAAGATGTTTAATTTTCGTAGAATTTTGAGCAGAACGATGTAAATTTACACATATTTTCATAAAGCTATATAATTGCAAAATTACACCAAATTGTTATAAATTAAACAAATAAAAAATTTTTATTACATTTTAAATTTTTATTTAAACTTATAAAAATAATGCTAAAACATAATTTATTGTTTTTCGTCCTTATTTAATTTGTTTATTAAAGTGTTAATTTTTGATAAATTATTGATGTTTTTTTTTTCTCTCTAAGTTTATTATAATAATGTTGCAACGTAAACATAACTCAAAGGTTTGTGAAATTTCTTTCGCATAGAAACTATTAAAATTATAAAAATATGCTGTTGACAATGGTAATAAATTTAAAAAAAATTTCATTTTAAAATTTTCCTACTATAATTTACTGATAGTAAGCTCATTCTTCATTGATGTTCCTGAAAAATGTATTTTAGATAGTAAAATTTTGATTTTGTTTTTTATAAGTTTTCTTACTTAACATTGCAATCCAAGAAGAAGTCATTGGACTTACATTTGCAATATCATTCAGAGTTGCTTCAAACTGGAAAAAAAATATTAATCAATACTAATTCCTTCATAAATTTCTCTTTTTAAAATTAGAGCTCAATTACATATACTTATCTTATATATATATTACAAATTTAAATTTACCTTTCTCCAGCAGCTCATCAATGTCAGGCAATGCAAAAAAGGTTTTCTTAAACTTTCACTAGGTTCTTTTGATCCATGTTATCATCATTAAAATTTATCTTTTAACACATTTAAGCATTAGGTATGATATTAATTATTAATAATTTTTGAACTTATAATTAATTTAATTTTTACTTAACACAATCAAACACAACTTAATAAGATGACTTTCTATTGACAAATGATGATTTCACATGAGCACGCTTTAACAAGCCTGCTAAGAAAAAGAAAAACAAATTTGGGTTTACCTTTATAATCAATGGAATATTAAACTGGTAACGGAAAGTTTAAAAACATATGTGTAATATTTTATGTAAATTTACTCTTTTCGATGTAAATAATACATAAAATGCGTAAAATTACTCTTTTGAACGAATTTTTTTAGTTTCGCACAGATATTAGTTTATTTTTATATCTTGCCTGTAAATTTACATTGAAAATTACTCTTATTATCATTGTAAATTTACACAACTCAACCTTCATTTTTTAGAGTGTAGTCACATTGGTTTTATTATGAATTTATTTATAATTTGAATATAAATTTTGATTACAAAGGAAATAAATATTAAAATATATGCTGAAAAAATTCATTGTAAACATTTTTTTTGTATTTCAAGTATACAAATTTAAAAATTGTGTTTACGCCTAAATCGATACAGCATTTTCCTGATAAATATGAATGAAAGCCTGGGTTTTGTAATATTATGCATTATTGTATTATGCACAGTTGTTTCCAATCAAAAATACATCTGATAGAGATATTTTGAATAGCGGAATAATGTTGAAGGAACATATTTAATGTTTTCATTATATCTTAGAGCTACCCAAGTACATTATTACCTTTAATAAGAAGTGATACAAACAAAACTCATAATGTTAATCATTGTAAAAAAAAAGTAATAAAAATAAATTTAATTCATCAAATCACATTATGATGAATAAGACTATATGTGATTTGATTTTGTCTTATTAAAATTTAAATATATTACATAATTTACATACACGATATATTTTCTTTTTATTCTTTATTAATGGAATATTTAATGAACCCATAATATTATAGTAAAATTTTCTCACTATACATTTTTCTTAAGCTTTTTCTATATTTCTAAATTTTCACAAATGTCACATACATACCTATACAACACATATACCGATAGAATATACAGTTATATAATAATATAAATATTTTTGTTTTTGATGGAATTTAATTTGGACACGAAAAATAATTTCATTTAGAAAAATGTTCGTGACTTTTCCGTTAATTGCTCTCATGAACTCATGTTGTATTTATATTCTAAATTATATGAACACTATGTAATAATATAAGTTTATGTAAATACTAACTATAGATATATTTTGTATTATATAAGTATATCTAGTAAGCGAAATATTTGTTTATGAAATAAAAATTTCACAAACATTCTTTGAATAAATCTTTCGAATTTTATCAACTTCAACATATTCACATATTTTTTTACTATATTTTCTCTTTTTTTAATAATATCATATTTCTACTTTCTAATTGTTGTTATTTACTGTGATGTATATTTAACATTTAAGTTAAAACTTAAGTACTATAATAATCACTCTGTATGAGCTAACCCTCGTTTTGATAATAGACCAAATAAATAATAATAATAATATAACAAATTAAAATATAAATAAATATTAATAAAACATTTTGTTAGAATAGTTTTAAAATAAAACTGATATAACACAAAATAAATAATTCATTCAAACATATTTACATTTCGTCCTCAATAAATTTAGATTTAAATATGAAACAACAATCGCAAGTTAATACAAAATAATTGTATTCTAAACGGAATATGTAGATCATAATAGTTAGCGGTTTTTTTTTATTTAAAAAAAATTATTGTGTCAGTAAAAGAACAACATGAAAATGAAAAAATAACAAAATGTCCACGTGATGATGTTGTTTTGTAATTATTGTAAATTAACTTTTTGTATCTCAGTTGCCACTGTTACAAAATATAATATACAAAAAATGTAACGACTATAACGGACTATAATTTTCAAAAATATTCATACAAAACAAAAAAAAATCAAAATTTAATTTATAAATAAACAGTTATGTAATAAAAAATTTAATTTACAAGAATTAGTTTGTAGAAATTTCTTATTAGATAGGTACAAGCATTTTAAATTGTATTTTATACTTAGTTATATTTAAGTTGTCTAATTACATGAAGCTTTTTGCATGTTAGTGGTGGGCAAAATAATTTCATAAAGCGTGTAGCATCAAACTCAGTCCTAGATGAAATATCAAAATCAGTCCCGGGCTTCATATCAAACTCAGATATCGAAATCAGTCTGGTGCGAAATATCAAACACAGTCCCGGGCTTCATATCAAACTCAGATATCGAAATCAGTCTAGGGCGAAATATCAAAATCAGTTCCGAACTTCATAGCAAACTCAGATATCGAAATCAGTCCTGTACGAAATATCAAACTCCGTTCCGAACTTCATATCAAACTCAGATATCGAAATTAGTCCTGGACGAAATATGAAACTCGATTCCGGACTTCATATAAAATTCAGATATCGAAATCAGTCCTGCACGAAATATCAAACTCAGTCCCAGACTTCATATCAAACTCATATATCGAAATCAGTCCTGGACAAAATATCAAACTCAGTTCCAGCACAAAATATTAAATTTTCTAACATTTCATTATTCTAGCGTAATTATCAACAGCTGATTAAGTTTATTTAGCGAAAGAGATTAACGCAATTAATTTCAGACATAGAAGTCAATTCTTATTTTAATTGAAATTTATTTTAATGCATAGTGGTATAGGGTGTTTTAGTCGTTGTTAGATCTAAGTTACAATATATTATATCGTCAATTTTTTTTTAACTATAACACTCAGGTTGATTTGAGAGTATCGAATTATAGAAACAAAAGTACGATACAAACAAAAAATTATATTATATGGAGTAAAGTGGTAGTCTATAGTTCAAAATATTTTAAAACAACATTCCAGGCCTTATCGATTTGCAGTATATATCTGTGAAATACCTTAGCTTAGTTTGTTGCCTATCAAATTACAGCCAAATCAAAATTGAAACCAGTTTATTTAAAAAAATAACGGTATTACATACAAATATTGATATATAAATATTTTAACCGTTAGTTAGTCCCATTTACCTTCCCTAAACATTTTGAATATAAAATCATACTTTTTTCTTCAAAAATCATAGAAATTATAAACAGTAACCAAATTTTTAAGGACATGATCACAATTAGATAAGAAGAAAGAAAAACAAAGTAAATGAACGAAAATGAACATTGTAAGTTTTTTTTTCTTGACTTCTCTTCGGAACAATGGTGCTTAGACAAAGTGCAAACAAGAGTTCCGGCATCCATAGAGCTCGATCCGAAATTTTTTTTGAATTTTTTTAGCTTAACTTCTGTTCTGTACAATGGCTCTTAAGCAAGGTACAAACAGAAGTTCCGACATTCCTAAAGGTGAAAATCTCGTAATTTTTGAACTTAACTTCCCTTTTGCACAATGGCTCTTAAGCAAAGTACAAACAGGAGCTCCCGCATCCCTAGAGTTAAAATCGAAACCCTTGCATTTTTTTTAGCTTAATTTCTCTTCGGCAGAATTGTGTATAAACACACGGTACAACCAATTATAGGTTCGGAGTTGCAGATACCGGGGCCGAATCTCCTATTACTTGCTTTAGATCGTATATTAAAGAAAAGTTAAAATTAGAAGCTTATTAATAAATATATAAAAAAAAATTTAAAAAAACTAAATCGGACAAGCCTTGCGGTTGAGTAGTCGGGACCAAAGCCATTGGAAAAATGTTTTTTATACTTATTTTGATTTTGAATATAACTAACATTATTAAATTAATAAATTGGCAAGAGCTATCTATCCTTTGTATATCGAAGTAGAGAGTCCGGGCTCTTTATAAGAAAAAAATAGAAAAAAATAAAAACTATTGTTGTGTTAATTTTATTTCAAGTAGACATATTTTTAAATAGCTTTACAATTAAAAACAGAGAGCGTTATTGTTTTTCGATTAAAATAAAATTACATGTGCTCTACTGATATGTTATTAAAAATTTTTAAAAATGAAAAAATAATAGAAATTATACAGAGTAGCAAAATTTTCAATGGTCTGTCCACACCCAGAGACAGAGATATTATCTGAATATCCCAAAAATAAATTTAAGTAAAAAAAAAATAAATAAATAAATAAATTAATAATTAATCATGAACAAAAAAATATCTATAATAATATAGGAAAATATTTTTTATATAAAAAAATAAAACAAAAAGCAAATATAAAAAATAAAAACAGTAAATTTGGAAAATTTCAATTGGTTTTACTTCTGACTGTACAATTTCATATTTATGAAACACCCTGTATACACATATAATTTAAATACTTTCAGTTTTCTTTGAACAGAATTTATTACAAACAAAACATTTTATTTAATTAATACATATCAATCTAAGCATAATAACATGCATGTATATATATATATATGTAATATGTATATACATTTAAAATGTCCTACCACTGTAAATATAATTTTGTAAAAAAAAAAAAACTGAAAAACTGAATAAAGTTAAATTAATGAAAATGTTCAATTTACCAAAAAATACAATATTCATAGGAATTTTTTATGTTTTCATTAATTTGTTGTATATATATTTATGTATAATACTATCTACAACATAATACATACTATTTTCTGTTCTTTTCGTCATCAAAATTAACAAAAGTAACAAGAATAATTTGCGAAAAAGTTTCCATTAAATAACGAATCATTAATTTTCAACACTTAAACAATTCAAAACAACACATACTTGTCATGAAGTACTTTTCAACAAAACATACATACCGCATATACACTTTGGGATATATATTAAATAGTACATTGATATAGTATATATATACAAAATTTAATATTAAATGTCATATAAAAACATTTCATTTTTAAAAAATATAACTATATATATATATATATATATATATATATATATATATAATTTTATATATTAATAAATATATTATATCTTCTGTTCATGTTCATTTACAAAACAATCTGGTTTCTACAGTCATTCATCGTATTACCTATGTACGTGCCATTTTTTCAACATTATAAAACAATTCACGAAAACATTTTTTTTCGCATCCATAAAACTTTAATGAAGGTAAAATGGTAGATATTTAAATTCATTCATTTTTCTACACATCCTTATACCAAACAATACATAATATATATATATATAAAATAGATTTTTGCAGTGAAACGAATTGAAGAAAACAAATGAAATGCTTAATGAATTTCCGTAATAATGATAAATATTCATACGTTTGTACGTTCGTTACGTATACCCTACCAAAGTACAAAATTGTAAACCGAAAAGGAATAAAACCTCGAATAAAATAATATATATCCTATGTTGAATGTATATATATATATAAATTAGTAAACGAATAAATGAACCGAAAAGTGTTGTTGAATTGTTTTAATTTTTAACCAATATTAAGAAAAGAAAATTCGTTTTCACTTAACAAAATCTAGTCACCAGTTAAAATTTAAAAAAAAAAAAAACATAAACAAACT
This sequence comes from Argyra leucocephala, assembly GCA_963942445.1. Lineage (NCBI taxonomy): Eukaryota > Metazoa > Arthropoda > Insecta > Diptera > Dolichopodidae > Argyra > Argyra leucocephala. Next base: position 137,391,973 of record OZ012680.1, read on the forward strand.
GAAATAAAAATTTTGAACTTTAAAATATTTTAAATTCTAAACACAAAAAAAAAAAAAAACGTTCAACACCACCAAATTTATACATTTTACATTTGGTATTTGGGGTTAATTCTTTATGTCAATTTTAATTTAAAATGAATGTTGTCTAATTTTATTTACACAGGTGCATAATAAGGGATTGAATTTTTACAATTGAAAATTTTAACTGTAAACATGTTCAGTTAAAATGAAGAAAATCATGTACATGTCATGTCACATGATTTCTTATTTTTAGAAATAAAAGAAAATAATTTTTATGTTAAATCTTAATTTTTGGAATAAAAGTGTTATTTAATTAGTTAATTTGGTATAATAGTTCCGAAAATCTCTGGGTTTTGATTTTTAATAAATTTTACATAAAAAAAAAAACTATATTGAAGATAATATTGAATAATTGTTGATATACGCATTGTCATATGTATGAATATAGTCATATAACTTATCACAGGGTTACTATCACAGGCCTCACCATTTAATTTGCCAGTATTTGTATATGTAATATTATAACGGGTTACATCATTATTTCATTTGCCAGTATATATTTGTATATGTAATATTTGTAAAAATAGCGGAAAAAATAAAATTTTAATTAAAAAAACAAAAAAAAAATCTGTAAGTCCTTGATTTTTTTTGTTTTGACGTCGTGCACGCACATCCCAAATTCAAATGAAAAATTTAGAATAAAACTCGAATTAATGAAAATAGTTTCAATCCTTCCAAAGACACGTGTTAAAGATTCTAACCGAAGTCCAATTTGGTTTACACATGATTTAAAAATTTAAGGAAATAGAAAAAATAATTGTTGGAGAAAATATCTGAAACATAAAAATAATGTTAGCCTTTTAAACTCTTACAGAGCTACATTAAATATTAAGTATAATGACTATCTCATCAATACTGGTCCACAACTAATATCTAATCGGAATTACATGATTTTTGAAGGCCCAAATAGTAATACTTCAGATACTATTGCAGCACAATTAAAAAAAAATTCTAATTCCTATATTGAAAATGAATTTGAAGCGGACTCATTCCACCAATTCCGATTACTTCAATTTGCTATCAAGCAAGTGAAATAAAATGCTATTTAGATAATATGATTAACAATACTTTTCTAGGCCTCGACAACACCTCGGAAGTAATCTTAAAAAAATGTTTTGAGTCACTTACAAGCCCTATTGTCCATTTTATTCAATCTGTATATCTTAAAGTTGAACTATTTCCTAAAATTTGGAAAACCGACTACCTATATTAAACCGATTCAAAATTGATTCAAAATTTTTCATAAAAAAGTGTCAAAGTTGCAAAATTATCCAGCATCACAAAACTATATGACTACGCTGGTTTACTTGCTCCGAATCAACATGGTTTTATGAAAAATAGATTAACGGTCGAATCCTGATCCACATTTATAAACTTAATTGAGTCCGGTCTTCAAACTGACTTGATTTAGCCAATTAAGCCCTCTAATCTTTATAATTTCCAGAAACGATGTATTTACTATCAACATGAGTAGTAAGGTCATCATTTATGCGGAGGGTTTTATGAAAAATAGATTAAGAGTCAAATTTTGATCCACATTTCTAAACTCAATTGAAGCCGGTCTTCAAACTGACGTGATTTAGCCATTTGAGCCCTATCTAATCTTTCTCATTTCCAGAAACGATGTAGTTGCGATCATCAAGATTAGTAAGTTCATCATTTATGCGGGCGATATGAAATTTTTTACCGAAATTGTAACAATTAATGAATCAGCCCTATTTCAAGAAGGCCTAAATACCTTCATTTACCATAGTTAAACTTTAACTAAATATTGAAAAATGCAATATCATCGCCGCCGCACCTAATTACACTTTTGATAACAAAGTCGTCAAACATGTAACTCAATTCCAGGACTTGGGGTATATTTTGATAATAAGGTATCATTTGTTCATCATCTAAATGCTATTGTAAATAAATCAAATTCAATGTTACGACTCATTAAGAGATCAAGATCAAAAGAATTTTATAATTGATACATTTTTAAATCTGTTCAACAACTCCATCTAAGGACCCCATTTGGAATATGCTAGTTCCGTCTGGTTTCCGTGGAATTGAGACAGTTCAAAAAAATCTACGGTACATTGGTTGAATCCACTAGTTTTACCACCCACATACCATAAACCAATCGCTTTAAGCTCTTGCAATTAAATACCTTAGAAACGGGAAGAACCGTAGCTGATATCTTATTTATTTTTCAAGTTTTACATGGTCTAATATATATTCCAACAATCTTAAAACAATAGTCAACTTACAACTAAATTTCAGTACCCACAGTATTCAGTTCAAATAACATTTTTAACCCTATATACCAGGGTTGGTTATTAGATGGCAAGTATGCCAGAGCTGGCACGCCAGATATTTTGCCGGCACGCCAAAAAATTTAAACTACCACTAATAAGATTTCTAATAAAGTATTAGTATTATTTAAAATATATTTCTGGTTTTTTAAAAATATTTCTCCAATAAGTTTACTCAACGGCTAGAGTAGTTACATTTTATTAAAAAAAAAATGTTCATCTAGTTGGCTCTGCATTAAGTTGTTTACATATATATGAAGTATGTATGATGGTTTTATTTAATATGAGATTTTAGTGTTAAATTAAATTTCTACTAGTGTGGCTTATTAATTACAATAAAATTGGTGTTAAATATAAAAAAAATTAATATTTGCTGCATTGAAATGGTACCAATAAAAAACTAAAACTTCTGAAGCAGAAGTCTGCAGACGAAATACGCGTACGTGTGTGATAAGCATATCAGTAAAATTAAAAGGAAAATATTCGACTATTTTCAACTAATAAACAAAAAATTAATCTAAGGCTAGAAAACAAGTATTTATGAAAACCACATTTAAATGTTCTTAATTGAAAATTTGAAGAGCGTGGAAAGACAATTGAAGTTATGTTTGGAGTAATAAAGAGGTTTGAAATTAAATTAGATATTTTTGCTAGAGATATTGAATCTAAAAAACTAAATAATTTTCAAAAACTTAAAACTTTTTTGGATGATTCAACAATTTTCAAAAAAACTGATTGAAATTTCCCCTACGAATTTTCTAAAATTCTCGGTTTTATTAAAGCACAAATTTTCAAATAGATTAAAAGATTTCAAAACAATTGATAAGCTATTGAAGATTGTAAATTAACCGGATTTATTTGACATACAGGATTTCGATAACATTTTTATTGGCTGGATGAAATTAAAAAATTTAGAAATGCAGAATGTAGATCTGCAATCTAATCCAATTTGGACACAGAAATTTGGAGATATGCGAAAACATATTGAAAAATTGAAGCTTAATCGAATGTCACAGGATGGAGAGTCAGAAGTCGCATTGAAAATTCAATATTAGAAGTGTGGAATAGTATGCCAGATGCTTTTGCTTCTGTTAAAATCTAATCAAAAGTAGTGTTAACCATGTTCTCTTCTATTTACTCTTGCGAAAGTTTTTTTCTCTATTAAATCTGTATTAAATCGTGTACTGTCAAAGAGTAGTAACTGATAGACACAGGAAGACTCAGCAGCATGCATTACCTTACAATCGACAACATACCAGCCTGATATTAAAAATCATGCAAGTAACATGAAGCAAAAATCTTCTAACAAAATCTAACTATATTTTATTAAAATTTTTTTTTTTTTTTTTTTTGCGTGGATTGGTGGGAATCTTCATAGACACAATGAGCCCCGTAGCTTCCATTGTGTGCCAGATTTTTACTGACTAAACCACACCCCTCCCATTAATACTAGTCCGACGGACTAAACATTAATTTATTTCTATTTTGATTTTCTTAAAGAAAAGGTTTACGAAATTCTATCGTATTGAATCTAGTGGCTTAGTTCTTTTAAGCCTTCTGACATCATTTTGATTATCTAACAGTTGAATGGCCTCAACGTTAACATGACCCTCCAGACGAGCTATATGCTTTGTTGCAAATCTTTTTATTTCATTTTCTATGCAAGGAATTTTTAGATCTCTGTGCAAATCACTGTTGCGAACATACCAGGGGGCATTTACTATGTTGCGCAAGACTTTATTTTGGAATTTTTGTATACAAAGTACATGTGTTTATTTGGCACATCCCCATATTTGTATGCCGTACAACCATATTGGTTTGAGTATCTGATTATATAACAAAATCTTGTTATGTATAGATAATTTAGAATTACGACCTAAGAGCCAGTACATTTCTCTATACTTATTTTCAAGCTCAAATTTTTTCTTTTTAACGTGCTCTTTCCATCTAAGTTTGACATCTAATGTCATTCCTAGGTATTTAGCATTGTTTTCTTGGGGTATATTGACCCCATTCAGATTTACCAATGGTGGTTGATTTTCTAATTTTTTATTTGTAAAATTTACATTTACTGATTTTAACTCATTGAGTTTAATTTTCCATTTCTTTGTCCAGAGGTATAGCTTATCGCTTGCTCTTTGCAATTTAATTGTAGCCTCGTCAATATTTGATCCTACTGCCATCAACGCAGTATCGTCAGCGAATGTAGCTACAGTTATATTTTCCATTTCTGGTAAATCATTGGTTTAGAGCAAATACAGTATGGGACCCAGAATACTACCTTGAGGCACACCCGTTTTAATATCTCTAATAGTAGAATACTCTTCGTCTTGTTTTATTCTGAATAGTCTGTTTTCTAGATATGATGAGAGTATATCTACGTATTGTTTAGGTAACATATTGTTTAGTTTATTTATTAAGCCTCGATGCCATACTTTATCAAAAGCTTGGGCTACATCTAGAAATATGGTAGAGCATACTTTCTTTTCCTCTACAGCTTTTTCTATTATGTCTGTTATTCTATGAATTTGATCGATTGTCGAGTGCTTAAATCTAAAGCCAAATTGATAATTTGGAATCAGATTACTATTTTCTATGATCGGTCTCATTCGAATCAATAATAGTTTTTCAAATAATTTTGATACTATTGGTAGTAATGATATTGGTCTGTAGGATTTGACCTCATTTATGGGCTTACCTGGCTTTGGTATCATAATTATCTCTGCTATTTTCCACATATTCGGCACATACCTTATTCTTATAGCAGCGTTTATAATGCGTGTTAGTATTGTTATTAAAATTTGTAATTTATTTTTTCATTTTTTTAATAAATTTTATCAAATTAACGCAGATATTGTACTCTATCTCTATGTTTTATTTATTTGTAATCAATAAAACTATTTTTATAGGTACTGGCACGCGAAAAAAAAATTGCATTTCAATTTATTTTATTTTGGCACTTAGACAAAATCCTATTTGCCATCCCTGCTATATACGTTCCATAGAACCACTTACGGGAAATCAGAACCATTAACCAGAGTTTTCGTTATACCATCAATAAATTTCAATTCAATGCCTTATTTATTTCTGACTGACCATTACCCAGCTGAAAAATATTCTTTTATCCTAGTTACCATAGCTTACTTTTTTTTATTCTCATTTTAATATTCTATTTTTAATATTTAGAACTTTTGGTAGTTGTAGTTTTAGTTTTTGTTTCAGTTGATATTATCTTCTTTCTCTTTTAACGTTTTTTTTTTTCATATTTTTAATTGTTAATTTAATTTAAAATTATAAAAACAATGTAAACCATTAAATCGTTGTAATGTGTTTGAGTTAAACATAAAAAAAATTAATAAATAACTTATAACCAAAAAACTTATAAAAATTTTTTAATTGATAACATCAAGTTGATTAAAATAAAATTTAAATTTAATTAAAATCATGTTAAAAAAACGGAAAAAGAAAGTGTTTTTCAGCATCAAATTTGAAATATTTTCTATCAAATATGTTTAAATTTAATTTTATGTATATGAAAATCTGACAAATGAATCAAATAACTTGACAATCATAAAATTGCAAAAACAAAAAAAAAAATTGAATAAAAATAAAAGAACACCTAAAATTAAATGAAATTTAATCGTATTTGCATGTACATGCAGTTTGTACATTTTACTGAGAATTTTCATTTCGGATGAGACTTCTTTTTGATTTCCCATACTGATTTCCTATTCAATATTTTTTTTGTCAACACAATTTTCCTTTTTTAATTTTTCTTTCTTTGTCTATTATAATGTGTGTGAGTTTTTATAATATTTTTCTTGTTTTTTTTTCTACTTTTAATATCTGTTTCATTTGCCATTCAACTGTAAAAACCTATTTTCAAAGAATTTGAATTGAATTCGGAATAATGAAAAAATTCTAGAATATTTTCTTTTCATTTTTCTATTTTCTAGAATCAAAATAACTTTTGTCATTTTTTATTTTTCTTGTTATTTCATTTTTATTTTATTTTTTTAATTTATTATATACTCTTTATTTGTGTATACATTTATTTTTTTTTTTAGTTCTACCAGTTGAGTTGAATCAGATCGATTTAAGAGAATATCTTTTTATTTAATTTTTATACCGGAAAATTTTCAATATCACAGTTATTTGACTTTAGATACTGAAAATTGACATTTAAATTAGTACTGATGGGTATATATATATATATATTTATATTTGAAACTAGAATGAATATATAATATAGAAGAATTGTATTGTAACTATTAAAAAAATAAACTAAGGAAAATTTTATTTTCAAAATTAGATTGAGTCAATTGAAAATTTTCTTCAAAAATTATTATTAAAAAAAAACTCTATGACACTGTATTTGGGAATTTTCATTTCGGACAACGGTATTTTAGAAGAATAAAATTATTGTATACATACAAAAGTGTAACTATGTGTTTGCTGCAGATTAAATTTCTATAATTATTGATGGACAGGTTGAGGTTAGAGTATGAAAGGACTTTGATAAACAAATTCATATTTTATTTATAGTTTAATTGCTGCTGGGGGTAACAATAGACAATTTTCTAAAAATAAATTCACAATAAATCAAAAAATTTTACTGGAAAATAATGATAACAATAAAAGCTTTAAAAAAGTGGGTTTTAAATAATCATAAGGATTATATTATGTAAAGCTATAAACATTTATATATAATAATTTTATTGAAATTATGATTTTGTGCAACACGAAGAGAATATCAATTATTATAGAAACCACCAGTAATGAATTTGACTTATAATTATTATTAGTTATTTTCAAATTATTTTCAGTATTCAGGATGAAATTAAATGTAAGGAATGCTTTTAAGAACAGAATTCAAGTTAAAATTGTACTCTATAGAAATGCTGATTGTATCTATCACTATGGTGTATTAAGAATCGACGTAGCTAAAATTAATCGAATTAGCTGTATAAAATGTTGTGTATAATAATTTCATTTCACTTTAAATTAATTACTATATGTAATCTAAAACAATTTTTATCCCACTGGTAGGGCTTAGGACAGTTATAAGGACTTTTTTTTATGTTCTTTTCTTGGGTTCTAGAATAACATTTGAATACATGCAGCTTATACTAGAATATTTTTCTAGCATGGATTTATCAAATTACTGCCCTATCAATTCATTAAACGTAAAAAATCAGTGCTAGTGTCAGGAACTGAGACTTCTTAAATATAATCGCTCCATTTTATTTAATTTGTTACCAGATTATATTCTCAATTTTTTTTTGTTGTGATTTATTTTATCCCAATGAAAAAGGGTAAAGGCTGTACCAGGTCGAAAAATCCATTTTTTTTTTTGTTTTATATATCGCTATGATTCTATTACAACTATCTTATAAATTAATAATATGCAAAAAGCATATTAAAGATAAAAATTTGTGAAAATGTACAGATGGCTTTGAGGGACGATTCCACTGAATTGACCCCCTTATATCAAAAATTAATACTAATTTTAATATTAAATATTTATGACGCTACAGTTACTTACAGAAAAGAAAAAAGGAAATCAATAACCCAAATATAATATGAATTTGACTTTAGTTTTAGAATCTACTTAAAAGATCTTGAGGCCTAAGGCGTTTTAGTCTTCTTATATGGACGGTATTGAGCAGGTCCAGCTACCATTCATAAAGTATTTTTTGTTTTTCTGTCCGGAAATCTAATATGGGGTCTTTCAATTGAAAGACGTGTATTCTACCTACTACGCTATCCAGCATGTGTGATACAGAACAATTCAATTATTTCAATCCGAGTTAATTTTCATATTTTAGTCGGACGATTTAAACATATCAAAACTTAGTTGTCTACCAAAAATTATGTCATCAATACTTTCGAATCTGAGAAGCTTCAATTCAAATTGGTAATTGTATTCAAACGACCAACAAAATAGTTTAAAAAACCTTAGACTAGATTACTTATCTAAACTATAGTGAAACAATGTCGAAACGAATTAATAATATTTAATAATATTTTATTTTATCAATTTGTGTATATACATAAGACGATAAGTCTTTACAACTGTAAGTGCAAAGTATATGAATAGAATAGTTACTAGCTAGCATTTAAATATATAAATTTGTGAGTATAAGTGGCTGATTTTCGTTAACTTTATTCTAAGTTTCTGGTCACAATAATATATATTGTAATGAGGGGCCAGCTGATGAATTAAAAGCTCATCTGAGAAGGGGTTTACTTTATCGGTCATTCAAGTCATTTAAGAACGTATTAATTTTTATTAATATAGACAATAGCAAACATAATATGATTTTGACTAAGTATACGTACCCAGTCTATACTATAAAATAAATCTCTTTATAATATCTAGAAAACTAATTCATTTTTTCTTCAAGAATGTGAAATCATATTGCATCGGTTGTATTTTCCCATCAACATACAATATACAGATAGTTTAAAGAAAATATTAATACATTTATCTTATACTGTCTATTAAACTCTCTCATACCTTCGTTCCTATCTAGCTTTGTTCCATGTTAACCCAACCAAGCAGCACGTAAGTGTTAAGGGCTTTCCTAACGCTCTATAGCTGAAAATAAAATTAAATAAAAACAAATAAGTATACCGTATTATCTCACTATTCGATATGAAGTCAATATCAATTACCTACATTTTCCGTTCAAATTGAAAGTGTAACAATATACACAAAATAATAATGCTTTACCGTTAGTTATTTATAGATGTTTTACCATTTATATTGCAGTTGGAAAGTTTTAGCTGAACTCAAGCTCTAAACACTTGTTAACGTTTTATGGTACGAATCAGTATAGGGTACATATCAATTAGAGATCTAATTGGCTTCCTTAACAGAATAGGGTACCTATATTAATTAGAGATCTGATTGACTTCTTCAATTATACCACGTTTTTATGGGCTTGTCAGTAACTTAGGGTAGAATTATCTTTTGATGCATTATATAATATACATGTATATGTGCATTATTTAAATATGGTTCTGAAATTTTCATTACATAAAATAGAACGTGCGTAACATTTTTCGAATAAAGATTTTTTAATATTTTCTGGTATATAAACACTAATTAAATGCGAATAACTATTATTATTATTATGAAAAGAAGGCTTCTTAAATAGCGTTAATTTCGTAAAATTCATTTTTTAATAAAATAATGAAAAAAAAATTCAATCAAACATCGATACCCTGATCAGGATTTGACCACAGGACTTTCTTATTACTAATCACATGACATAACCACTACACAATGTATTAGGTCTGTTCTAATAGTTAATTGAAACAAATATTTTTCTGCAAACAAATCCATAATAACAATACATATTGTAATTTGTATAAAATTTGTATAACTGTTAATGAAAATAGTCGGCTTAGCCGAATGCAAGCTTTTGAAAAAGTCTGCAAATAGTAGACGAAATATGCGTTTTAAATCTGCTATTTAGTAAAATTAAAACGAAATTATTCCACTATTTTCAACAACACCAACAAATCATATTAAAATACCACAATTTGGTGATAATTATCTTTCCAGCAGAAGCAACTGAAACAAACAATTTCACCTACACACCTAGCTTAGCATTTAATTTATCAAAATCTTACTTCTTCCTCAATTATTTTTTTATTTCCAAAATAAACAAAAACAATTGAAAAATACAACACTTAAATTTCCAAAAACAACATTTCCACTAAAATGATTTCATTACAAAGGTGCTACAAAAATGCTAACACAAAAGACAATATAAACACTTTTATACTTACTGTAATTTGTAACTAATTAAAATTTTAAAACACTAAAAACCTGTTGAACTGAACCCACCCAGTTCATTGATTTCAATTATACAATTGATACAATGAAAATAAGTCAAAAATATTTTTAATTAACATTCTTTAACAAAATTAGAAAATATTTCTTTTGTTGCCTAAATGTGATCACTTTACATGTAACGACCCAGGATAACATCTTGAGCAAATTGTTGTGCTACAAATCATTATCAGTATAAATTATTACAAATTAAAAAAAATTAAAAAAAAAAACAAAATATTTTGAAAATAAATTTCTTATTTTTAAATTTCCATTATTTACAAAAAACTGTTGTAAAATTAACTGAAATTTAATAAAACAAAAATGAAAGCATTTTCGAAATGGATTTCTTTAATAAAAAATATTTTCAAATGAAAACAATTCAAATTTTCTATCAAAATATGGAACTGATGTTCAAAAAAAATAAAGAATTTTTGATTTCAATTTACAATCATTATAAAAAAAAAATCAAATGTATTTATGTTTTTTTTTTGTGGATGTAAAAAAACACATAAATAAAATGTAAAAAAAAAAATGTAGGGACAATAAAAACATAATTTTCCAGATGGTCAAAACCTACAGGAACTGTTGCTATTACTCTCATAATAACAATATTTTTTATTCTCATTTCATTTTTTTTAAATGTCTCAAAATTATTCCATCTCTTTCACACTTAATTTTTTGTTGTGCTTATCAGCCTAAATATATTTATGATTTTGAATATATAGGTATATATATAATAAATAAAATATTATATACTATTTTCTGTTAACACATTTTATATTTTTTAAATACCGAAATAAAAAAAAATTTTGTATACACTACAGTTCACTAGAATAGGAACATGAAAATAAGATAGAAAAAAATAATGAAATTTATTTTTTTTTTGTTAATTTAAATACCAATTTTATAATATTCAGCATATCTTTAATAAGTATAGGTTCTATAATAGCCTCCAGAAAACAAATAATTTATTTTAAGAACATGTTCAGGTGATTTATCTTCACAATTAACAATTTCTATATTCATTTCTATTGTATCTATCTATTTCTCTATTCATTTCAATTAACTATTTCTCTATTTTCTATTCATGTAATTATATCTAATATTCATATTTATATAATTTACATTTTAAGTCATTATTAACCGCTGAATTAACGAAAGTTTTTGAAGCATTTTGGGTGCAAAGTTTTTTCTTGAGCACCTATGTGACCCTCATATATTATGACAGAACAGAAATTATAAACGGTACTATATTGTTCCTGCAGTACATTAGTAAATACGATAAATAATGAGATAAAATTAAATCTAATAAATTTTGTTGTTCTTTGTTAAATAGGTTGATATTCCAAAAACAGAAGAACCTCAATTAATAATTTCTCTATTCATTTTTATTATATCTATCTATTTCACTATTCATCTCAATTAAGTATTTTCTATCCATCTATATGCCAACTATTGATATAATTTACATATTACGTCACTATTAATCGCTGAAAAACTTTCATTAATTCAGCACATTTTGGGTGCAAAATTTTTTCTTGAGCACCTATGTAACCTTGATATATGACAGAACAGAAATTATAAATGGTACTATATTGTTCCTGCAGTACATTAGTACATTAGGATAGATAATGAGATCAAATTAAATGTAATAAATTTTGTTGTTCTTTGTTAAATAGGTTGACATTGACCAAAAAGAGAAGGACCTTAGTTATTATAACTTAAATTATATACCGTTCAATTGTGTTGATTCTAATTAATTTGACTGAAATGAAATTTTCTGTCAAATTTCACTTTATCTATAATTTTTTGTTTAAAAATTAAATTTAAAACATTATTTACGATCATGAGTTGAATTGAAAACCTAACCTAACTGTAACTGGTAAAAAGCGTAAATTACGTTAAGTTAGTTTTATACAAGAAGTGTTAAGTGTAACAAGAAAATATTCTATCAAATTCATTATTTTTTCTGTCATATTTCAAGGTTATATAGGTGCTCAAGAAATTTCTTCCACCCAAATCCGAGATTTTTTCATAGATTCCACTAAGAGTGATTTTATTATGTAATTTTCTAATAGATAGTGATTTTTTTTTTTTTTTTTTTTTTTTTTTTTGCGTGGATTGGTGGGAATCTTCATAGACACAATGAGCCCCGTAGCTTCCATTGTGTGCCAGATTTTTACTGACTAAACCACACCCCTCCCATTAATACTAGTCCAACGGACTAACCATTAATTTATTGCTATTTTGATTTTCTTAAAGAAAAATTTTACGAAATTCTATCGTATTAAATCTAGTGGCTTAGTTCTTTTAAGCCTTCTGACATCATTTTGATTATCTAGCAATTGAGTGGCCTCAACGTTAACATGTCCCTCCAGACGAGCTATATGCTTTGTTGCATATCTTTTTATTTCATTTTCTATGCAAGGAATTTCTAGATCTCTGTGCAAATCACTGTTGCGAACATACCAGGGGGCATTTACCATGTTGCGCAAGACTTTATTTTGGAATTTTTGTATACAAAGTACATGTGTTTGTTTGGCACATCACCATATTTGTATGCCGTACAACCATATTGGTTTGAGTATCTGATTATATAACAAAATCTTGTTATGTATAGGTAATTTAGAATTACGACCTAAGAGCCAGTACATTTCTCTATACTTATTTTCAAGCTCAAATTTTTTCTTTTTAACGTGCTCTTTCCATCTAAGTTTGACATCTAATGTCATTCCTAGGTATTTAGCATTGTTTTCTTGGGGTATATTGACCCCATTCAGATTTACCAATGGTGGTTGATTTTCTAATTTTTTATTTGTAAAATTTACATGTACTGATTTTAACTCATTGAGTTTAATTTTCCATTTCTTTGTCCAGAGGTATAGCTTGTCGCTTGCTCTTTGCAATTTAATTGTAGCCTCGTCAATATTTGATCCTACTGCCATCAACGCAGTATCGTCAGCGAATGTAGCTACAGTTATATTTTCCATTTCTGGTAAATCATTGGTGTAGAGCAAATAGAGTATGGGACCCAGAATACTACCTTGAGGCACACCCGTTTTAATATCTCTAATAGTAGAATACTCTTCGTCTTGTTTTATTCTGAATAGTCTGTTTTCTAGATATGATGAGAGTATATCTACGTATTGTTTAGGTAACATATTGTTTAGTTTATTTATTAAGCCTCGATGCCATACTTTATCAAAAGCTTGGGCTACATCTAGAAATATGGTAGAGCATACTTTCTTTTCCTCTAAAGCTTTTTCTATTATGTCTGTTATTCTATGAATTTGATCGATTGTCGAGTGCTTAGATCTAAAGCCAAATTGATAATTTGGAATCAGATTACTATTTTCTATGATCGGTCTCATTCGAATCATTCGAATAGTTTTTCAAATAATTTTGATACTATTGGTAGTAATGATATTGGTCTGTAGGATTTGACCTCATTTATGGGCTTACCTGGCTTTGGTATCATAATTATCTCTGCTATTTTCCACATATTCGGCACATACCTTATTCTTATAGCAGCGTTTATAATGCGTGTTAGCATTGTTATAGCTTTTTTCGGAAGTTCTTTCAGGACTTCCGATGTAATTAGATCAAAACCTGGAGCTTTTTTATCTCTGAGTTTTTTAATTTGTTCCACTATTTCACTCTCTGAAAATGGTGATATAACATTTTCTTGCCAATTATTATTTTCTTCAGTGAGATCATCCGAATCTGTCTCGTCTGGACAAAAAATTTCTTCAAGATGATCTGCGAATGTTTCAGCTTTATTTTTATCATCTCTCGCCCATTCACCGCTTTTCATTCTGATTGGCGGGATTTGAGAGATCGAGGTTTTTGTACTCTTTGTTGCTTTCCACAACGAGTAGTTATTTTCTCTTTTAGCTGATAAATTTTTTATATATTTTTCAAAATTTTCATTTTTAAGATCTTTAATTTTTCTTTTAAGATTCTGAGTTAATCTATTTAGCACAGTTTTGTCTGCCGGATCACGCGATTGTTGCCATCTGCGTCTAGCTCTTCTTTTTATTTTTATCATATTTAATATTTCTCTAGGGTAGTTGAATCCTACCGATTTATATTCACAATTTTTTGTATTATTCCATCCAGCATTTTGAATAATTTTAATAAAATTTTCTACTTCAGAATCTATATCACATTTGGATCTTAGTTTTGTTTTTATGTTTATTTTGTTTTCTATTTCTTGTTTAAAGCTAGCCCAGTCAGTTGTCTTGCTCGTTAGCAGAGGTTTCGACTGTTTCTTAATAACCTTTTCATATAGATTTAGTATGACTGCAGAGTGATCTGAGTCCAAATCATGGTTATCTTCTAGCTTAATATAATTGGGTGAAATTTTTTTTGTTATATAAAAATCAAGCAGATCAGGAGTTTTATTTCTATCAGTTGGCCAATATGTTGGCTTACCGGTAGATTGGTAAATGCAGCCTTTTTCTTTTATAGCTTTTCTTAGCTCTCTTCCTCTCGTAGAGGTTACTCTAGACCCCCAATCTATGTGCTTGGCGTTGTAGTCACCTCCCAGGATAAATCTATCGCCAAGTAGTTTAAGAATTTCTTCAAACATGTTATTCTTTATGTTGTATTTGGGTGGACAGTATAATGCACCGACACAAAGGCTTTGTTTAACAGACATAATTCGTAGCACGATTAGTTGGAATTCATCTATTTCTAGACTAAGTTCCTCGTGGTGCTTAATATCTTTCTTTATTAAAATTGAGCTACCACCTCTGGGTGTATTACTCGGATGGTTTGCGCTGTAGCATGTATAGTCATTTATTTTAAGCGATGACTTATCTGTCATATGTGTTTCTGTCAAGAGACATACATCAATATTTTGTGTTCTCAGTAGAATTTCCAAATTATTTTTCTTGTTCAGAATACCATTGGCATTCCACGTGACTATACGAAGTGCGTTCTTAACCATGCCTTGCGGATTTATTTTTTGGTGTATACATATATATTTCATTATGTTTGTTTTCTAATGTGCATAGTCTTGTTGAGATTTCATTCATTGTTTTTATCATATTTTGCATCATCTGCATAATGGTATTTTCAGTCAACTTTTGTGTAGAAACTTTATTTTGTTCTTTCGGGTTTCTTTTTTGACTTAGGTTATTTTGTGTTACCTGTGAATATGATAAGCCTTCTACGACTTTTTTCGACGTAAAAGTTTTAGGTTTCTCTGAAGTTTCAATGCAATTCTGTTTCTGTGCAATAGGTTGCCTAGGTTTTGTCTTTTGTTTTTCTTGTCTATGTTGCATTTGTTTTGGGGCATTTTTTTGTAGCTTCTTTCTTTTTTGCAACTCTCTAGCCACCTGGCAACCACGATAACTCGCTGGGTGTGCCCCAATAGATAGTGATGTAATAGAAAATAACTACCTACTTGAGGAGATAAAATATAATTAGTATACTAGGTCGCTCAACGAAACTCAAGAAGGTTCATTAAAAGTCGTACTCAATTTTATTATAATTATATTTATATATATTATTATTATATTTATTTTCCATTATTTCAATTTATTCTTGGATACCATATAATTTTTTTTTTATTGTTTTATCTTAGACAACAACCTCATACGTAATATATTTATTTAAAAACAAAAGCAAATAATACACTGGGGGTGTTGTAGCGACATTTTAGTAGAAATTTGATAGGCATTTTTGTATGTGAAAATTACTTATATATAGGTTAAAATTTTAAATTAAAAATTTTAATTGAAAAATTAAAAAATTTTTAACAAATATTTGATTTCGCCACGTCTCTTTTTAAATATCAATCATTTAAAATAATAATAATGAAAATTGGTTTTGAAGTGATTCAGATAATTTAAAGTGGTTCAGAATATTTTTCAGTTTGCACAACTGAAAATTTATTTATCTTATAGCAATCTACACTGTGATAAATTAGTTAGTTTACAATTGCAGCGTATCTCACGGAGCAATTCTTATTCTAATAAAGTATGAAAAATAGTTTTTGTTAACATAATTTTCCTTATTTATTAAATATTTTTGAATGATTATTTTAGATTTGTATGATTTGTGGACCTTTAATAAAATAATGTTAAATTTCGTTAAATTAACTAAGCTAAATTCATTCAAACTACAATAATTTATTTTATTTAATTTTTAATAAAATAATTAAATTTATTTTGTCTTAACTTTTGAGCGTAGAATAATAAATTTTTTTTTTTTTAATTTTGAGAACTAACTTTTTGTGTAAATTTTGATGGTATTGACATTGTATAGACAAGGATGTTAGCATATAACTTCAGACAGTCAGACTGTTTGTAAATTATTGTTGTCAATTTTTAAATCAAAGCTTGTTCACAGGTGTCAAAAAAGCTTAATAAACATAATAGAGGAAAACAGAATTACTATTATTTGAACTCATGGACTCAGATATCATTTCAAAAACAGGTGAGTTGATTAATTTTTTGGACAAGAGCCAGAAAATTTATTGGTGAACACGAATGGATTTACATTTTCAATACATTGTTTAATATTCTTCGTGAATCTATATTCGACGAAGACACTTGGGGGTGCTTATCCCATTATATTGGCCTCAATTAGAACAACAACAACATACTATAATAACATCGTAATAGAATTAATTTTAATATAATTTATTTATTTGCTACAAAAAAATATTATAAAAGTAAGCACTAGCTCGGCAGCCTTGGCTATATCAGCTTAGATATATTATTTTAATCTTTTAAAGTACTCGAAAAAAATATTTATTAGTATACACAAAGCCTATTGGATTACATTTTTAAGCAAAATAAGATAATTATTGTCTTTTGTTTGAGTTTACTCTATTGTTCAGTAATGTATACAAATATACATACATACACACACACTGTATTATAAACAGAAAAAAACTTACAATTTAAGAGGAAAAGTTTATCAAAAAAAAAAAAAAAAAAAAAGTCTACATAAAAAAGAAGTAAACACAACTAAAACAATTTCCATTTCCACACCCAACTGTTTCGGAAGTAACACTCCGGGATGAAAAATATAAATTGAAGTAAAAATAGCAACAACAAAGTTAGGAATAAGATATTTTAAAATTTTGGAAAAAAAAAAATAAAAAAAAAAACATCTTGTAGATGAAATGATATAATAGTAGTAGGTATTGGGTAACCTCTGTAAGAATTTTATTCATTTTATTTTTATTATGTATTCTGTTCTCCTGTTTTTTCAGTTTAATGGTGTAAAAATAAATTTTATTTCGAAACAGAAAAATACTAAACATATTAGGTGTACATTTTTTTCCCCCTAATTTAATGCATGAATTGAATAAGGGTATGTTTTATTTTTGACTAGGCTGTTCAATTTTTAGAATTAAACTGAATTTAAAAATATCTGACTATCTTTTAAAGTATATTAACCTTTTTAGAATTATGATACTGCTCTTTTGGTTATTTTGTATTAAAACTTTAAATAAATTAAAATGATGAAATTTAGTAAAAAAAATTAAATACAACTATTTTTGGTCTCAAAAGACCATCATTGCTCGTACAGAGTATATACATTTATATATTTACTTATATTTACAAATTTTTTATTTTATTTATTTTTTTTTTTTTTTTTTTTATATATTCAAAGTTAATTTTAATATAAAATTTTAATATAAAGAAATAAAAACGGTTGCAATAACATTAGTGTAAAACTATAAAAAGAAGAGAAATTCAAACAGGTAATAAAAAAAAGCTAATTCATTTTTTTTTGTTTTTGTTTTTGTTTATGGATATCAAATTACATTTTTAGATATTAAACATATCATAGAAATGTTTATTTATTGATGTTTTGAATGATTCGTAGTTCAAATTTTTGAAAATATCTAGCAGACTGTTGTAATGTTTAACAGCAACATTATATACAGACTCATTTCTAATTCCTAATGGTTCCCGATTCAAACGAATTTGACAAATTTGTTGACCTTGTGTTATGTTGATGTATCTCATTGTTAGTTTGCAAAATAGTGTTTGAGTTGAGTGTGTTATGCATTATTCTATGTATTTGTGTTACTAATTGTTTTTTTTTTATAAAAAATTCTAATGGTAAGATGTTGTAGTTTTTATGTATTTCTTTTGTTGGAGTTCTAATTCTTAAGTTATATAAGTTTTTTATTGCCTTACTTTGGATTCTTTGTTTTCTTTGTAAAGTTTCTTTCGATGTGTTACCCCAAATCATTATGCCATAAGTGAACATACTATGACAGAATGGTGTTCACTTCAAATCATATGGTACACTTCCATTTATATTTCTAAATACACCTGCAATTCGGCGACTCTTTGATGTTTCCAGTTCAGTTCGGAATCAATTATTATGCCTAGATATTTGTAGGTATAAGCTTTGTTGTTTGGTTATTGTATTTAATGTCCAGTTTATCTGATGCTTTTCCCTTAATTAACATATGTACTTCTTTTTTCCAATATTGACGGTTAATTTATGCAGACACATCCACTTGTAAATTTTTTCTACATCACTATTGATATTCCTTTCCAGATTCGTATATTGGTTTTCAGAACACACCACCACTAAGTCGTCGGCATATAAAAATGTGCTTCCAATTAGTTTTGTAAAGCTATTAATATACACTGAAAACAATGTTGGTCCCAATGAGGTACCCTGAATAACACTATAGTCTATTGTATTCATTAAACTCGTGTGCTTGTCAAGTCTTGTAATTTGTTTTCTATCAGACAGGTAGCTTTTAAACCAGCTGTGTTCAATGCCCTTGATTTCATATTCAAATAA
The DNA here is from genome assembly GCA_963942445.1 of Argyra leucocephala. Classification (NCBI taxonomy): domain Eukaryota; kingdom Metazoa; phylum Arthropoda; class Insecta; order Diptera; family Dolichopodidae; genus Argyra; species Argyra leucocephala. Next base: position 137,410,984 of record OZ012680.1, read on the forward strand.
AATACTCAATAAAGTTTTCCTGTCCATTGTGTCAAAAGCCTTGGCAAGATCGAAATACATCACTGCTACTTTCGTCCTTCTTGACTGTGTGATTTTGTATGGTTGTAATGACATCGAATATAGCGGATATTGTATTGGTTAATTTTGAACTCTTCATGTAATCAACTAGTTGGTTCACATCAACACATTTTTCTATTAATTTACCAAATATACTTGAAATAGATATTGGTCTGTAATTATTTAAGTCTTCTAGATCTTCACCGTTCTTATATATTGGGATTACTTTATTTATTTTTAATTAGCTTGGCATAGATCCTTGTGTTAGCGATACATTAATTAGTTTCATTAGGGAACCGAAAACTCTTCTTTACAATACTTCACTAAGTCTGATGTGATTTCATCTATTTCATCCGACGATTTTGTATTGGATAACTTATCAATTAGTTTTTTTGTAGTGTGTACATCTATTTGTATAAATTTGAAGTTATTTTTTGTTCTTAATTTTGGTACATACACTGTATTATAGGCGCTTACCATTCTGCTTCCAACATTACAATAGTATTCATTAAATTTATTGAGTTTTTCTATTATTTCTTTTTCCTCTAACATTTTAGAGAATTCATTCTTATATTTACAAGATCCACTGGATATTATACTTTTCAATACATTCCAAGTTTTTTTTGGATTATTTTTGGCACTTTCAAACAACTTACCTTCAAACTCTAGTTTTTTTTTTTCTTTTCAAGCTCGTAAATTTGTTACGCCAGAAGTGGTATTTATCTTTAAAATATTCATTTTCCTGATATGTAGTTTGTTTATGGTACCAATAGTTTCTTTTCTTGTGTAATTTAATAATTTGGAATTAACTGGAAACAAAATAAAATAAAATAAAAAATGCATGACATTCTTTATCAATCCATTTCGAAGTAAATCTTGTTTGCTGAATATATTTTTTAGTTACCGTAGAATTACTTTTACAGTGCTTGACCACAAATGTCAGTTTTTCGCATATCACATTAACATCAGTGTCAACCAGATTAATATTTTTATTTGACAATTGTTTTTGAAATAATATTTTATTTACTTTTTCATGATAGACAGCTGGGTGTTATTTGTTTTGAGTTTGAAGATTAAATATTCGGTAGTTCTATAAATATTGTACTGTGGTCACTGAAACTATAACTTAACTAAGTAATATTGAGTTTAAACTAAGTTTTTCTTTTACATTATTAATTAATATTTGATCTAAACAGGTTTTTGAAGCCGAGCGTGTCACTGAATTGCCCCAGAAATAAAATCCATTTGATTCAACTATATTTTCATAATTTTGGAGATTGCAATCAGTAGATATAGGGTTAATTATATTGAAATTAAAGTCTCCAATTATTTGTCTATTTTCTTTTGTAGATTGTAATTATGTTTCAAGCAATTTAAAAAAGTTTTGAATTAGTACATTATTTTCTTCAGGTGGCCTATAAAATTCAATTATATTATAAGATTTATTTTGGAATAAAAGTGTGATATCAACAATGCTGTTTAATTCATCACAAAATATATGGTTTACTATATATTTAATCATTATCTACATAATATTTGACTTATTGCTTGAACACCTAAAAATTACCTAAACTACAACTTATTTTACTGAACAACACATTTTAATTTAAAGTTAAAAAAAAAAAACACAAAATTTAACTCTATTAATTTTTAAATCAGTTGGAACCAGTTGCATACGATTTTAAAATAAAAAATATATATTTTTAAAAAATACCCATTAAATTAATATATCCTTTTATATCCCTTCTTTAATGTACAAAATCCTAAACAAATTCTAATACTATATAAAATAATTATCTTTAAGCCATCATAGTGTATAGCAACAACACAACAACAAAAATAATAAATCTTTAACAGTATATTTTATATTCTATTTGAAAATTCAATGATAAAATCCAAATTTACAATCCAATCCAATATATTGCAGCAAATTTTTTTCTATATATCGAAGCAACAGGATTCTAAAATATTTAAAGTTAAAATTAATTTACTCAGAAAATACAAAAAAACCGAATAAAATCCATTTAAAAAGTCATGAAATTTTAATTTGATAGTGCATAGTGCATAGTGCATAGTGCAGATATGCCTTGAACATTTTGCGGTAAAATATTAACTTTCCAACTGCAACATTACATATACATACATAATAAATATATAGAAAAAATAAAAACAATAATAAAAAATAATTGAAATGTTAAAATTAAAAGATTAACGTTTTGTTTTTTTTGTATATTTTGAAAAGGATTTTAATCGGAGTATTCAAATATTTCTCTTTCCCTTTGGTATTTATCCATTACTGGATGTTACTTATGTGCTGATGAATAAATCGCAATATAAATTTATTTTACACGATCTAATGCACTAAATCTTTGAATACACCTGTCCTATTTGTTAATAATATGGTGCAACCATAACATTTGTATTAAATCAATACATTTTTTTTTTTGTTTTCGGTTTCCACCTGATGTCCGATGAGGTGAAGTAGTTCGTGTATTTTCGTGTATAATAGTTTAACCGTTCATCAGATATGTAAAGTCATAAATATTTGCAATTTATATTTTATTGTAAATAATTAGATTTTAAATGCATTTAATTTATTAATTTATTAATTTATTTATTTATTTATTTATTTATTTATTTATTTATTTATTTATAGTTGGTTAAAATTAAAATGTATAAAGCCGATAGTGGTGCTGGCAGCTCTATATATACACAATAGTGATTATAAATTATAAATTAAAAATATATATATTCAATATAGACAATTTAATATAGAGAATATTTCAATATAGACAATTTAAATTATATTATATTCAATTTCAATAACAAAAATAATAGTAATAATAAAATTTATTACTAACAACAGCATTTGCTGCTAGGGTTATCGACTATATTTGTGGTTTTTGTATTTATTTTGTATTTTTTTCTTTTACTCATAGTTTTTGTTGCTAGACGGTTATTAAGATTATTTTTGTGTGTTATATTTTGGTTTGTAGATTGGCTTGTTTCAAGAATTGTCATATTAGTTTCGTGATTTATTTCTGGATATTGAATATGTGAAAATTTCTCTTGAATTTTTGCTTTGAAATATGTAGATAGCTTACAAGTCAAAAACTAGTTGTAGGATGTGTGAAATGGGGATTGTAGTGTTGCTAGACAATTATCGGCAAATGGATTATTGTTTCTCTCTCATATGTGGCTTGTATGTTGAAGTCTGAGACGAATATAGCTGCCTCTGTTTGATGTAATTCTGAGGTAAATATGTGAATTTCTGTTCGGATTTACTGTTTTGTATTGGTTTTCAGTAAATTTTCCCATACCAAATTTTGTTAATGTTTTCTTGGTAAAGTGGCGTAAAAGTCTGTAGTGGACATATTTTTATGTTTATTTTTTTTATATAACTTTTTTAATATTTTTATGTGTTTTAAAAATTTATTAATATTTTCGTTATTTGTATAAGATCGAGAAAAAAGATTGAAAAAAGAGTAGTTTATGTCTAGGACTCTATACTCTTGTTTCTAGGACTATACCGACATATAGAGTACCTAGAATTCAATATTTTTAATTGTATAAACTAATTGTATATATATAATATACATTACTCAGATTAAAGGGTTGAACAATTTTTCTATGGCTCTAATGACATTTTAGTGAAAAAACGAATCTCGGAACATAATAGCGAATTTAAATTGTATTTGAAAGATCCGGAATACTACAAAATTATGAATTTATACCAAAAAAAAGCGAACATAATTTCGGAATTAATTTTTTCAAATAGAATTTCTGGAAAAGTCGGATACATATATATGTCTACATATTGGAGAAAAATTAATAGTTTTTGTATACATATTTAATTTGTGATGAAAATCAATTTATTACGAATCAACAATCCATCTCGTACTTCAAAATTTAATTATATCATAATTAATTGTATATGTAATGATGTAATGGACAAAATAATTGAATACATTTGTCCTGTTAATGTAATCGCCTAAAGGTAGCTTTGTTCAGTCAATCGATTCGATCGTGATTAATGGCATAGTCATTAATTACTTCACCTATTTTTTGTTTATTTTTAGATCTCTGTGAATATCTTTGTATATCGATATGCATTCAGTGACACTTCTAAGGAATTTATTTTGGCAGCTCTGTATAATTAATAAATTAAATTGTTTTTGTGCATCACCACAGTTCGATAACGTGAGTCCATATAGGTTCACTTATAGATACTTTTATATACTTGCAACTTGGAGTTTAAGCCGAGATTAGACTATCTCTTAATTAGCTAGTTCATATCTCTGATTTTCTATTTGATTTACATTACTTTTTGTTTAACGTGATGCTTCCAGTTAAGACGCGAATCAAAGTATAGTCCAAAATATTTCACTGTTTGATGCCTGAATATCATATACAATATTGTTGTGCTTTTCGTCTTAATGCGCAAGTAATGTGAACCAATTTTTTTTCGTTCAGTTTAATTTTCCAGTTTCGGGTCCATTTGTTTACTTTATCCAGCCCTTCTTGAAGTTGTTCTGTTGCTTGTCATTACGAATCGCTTATAGCCATTAGAGCCGTATCATCTGAAAATACTGTAATTTCGATCTGTAATGTTAACAGAATGTCGGCGGTATATAACAACTATAAGATGGCTTCCTTGAGCAACCCCTGCTATAATATTGGGTATAAATTGGATCTTGCTACTCTGAATTTGCTATTTTAAATATCTTACAAATATTTTCTGGTAAGGTTTTGCGTATTTTATGTATGAGACCTTCATGCCGTACTCTATCGAATACTTGTGAAGTATCAAAAAATACTGCAATATAGTTTTTTTTTTCTTCAAAAGCCCATTCTATTAACATAACCACACAATGCACCTGGTCTACATTTGAATGTTTTTTTCTGAATTTAAATTGAATATGAATTGAAATTGAATATCAGGTATGTTGATAAACGGTTGTAATGCAACCGCGAACAGTTTTGATATTGTTGGCAGTGGTGATATAGGACGATAAGAGTTACTAATACCAATTATACTTGACTATAAAGTATAAATATGCAATGCAGACATATAATATACATCTATTAATACATATATAATGGTATGATAAGTATTGATGTTCTTAAACTGTGATAAAATGAACTATCTAGGGTACAGTATTGGCATTGCAATCTCTATATTGTCCTATTACATCAATCACTATAGTTTAAAATATTCAACTAGTAATAATATAAAAATCTCACTACAATATAAAATATTTTTGAATACATACAAATATATCTTGGTCGTCAGTTGTTTTTCAATAATAAAAATAATTTATTAACTCTTGAGACCAATTTTTCTTATTTATCACTATTTTTTTACATTTAAAACAACTAAAATAAAAATAAAAAAAATATTTAAAAAAATATATTTTTTTTTTATTAAAATACATATTTTTTTAGCCCTAATTTATTACATTGAAACTATATTTTTTACATTTAAAACAATTAAAGTAAAAAAAAAATGTATGTAAATAAAATACATTTTTTTTTTAATAAATTTTTAAAAATGTATGAATCAAGTTAAAAATTCTATTATCACATTTGTTACCAATTTATGGGTTCATGTAAGCAGGAAATCAATTTATTTTATTCAATTCAATAATAATTAAATAAAAACAAAACAAAACAAAAAAAAAAAAATAATAACAATGTTTTGTAACCGAATCGAACTACTGTCGTATAAAAATCACCGTTATCATGGCCATGGCAGCGCATTTATTTAAATTGGAAAATTTAATTAACAAAAAAATAAAAAAACTGAATTCCTGTAAGAATTTTTCTTATTTTGTTTTTGTTTCTTTTTTTCTTCTTCTTCTTCTTCATGCAATTATAGGATCAGCAATTTTTTCAAAAAAAAAAAAAAAAGTTAAAAAAAAAAATTAAAAAAACTTTTTAAGGCTCAGCAAAATTACATCAAACCTACGAGAATAAAAAATCGTGTAAATTTTACCTTGGATATACCTACCAACACTATACATAGTTGAAAATAACTTTTATATTAGTTAGAAAAAATTCTCTACGTTATACAATTACAGTCTGTACAACTAACTACAACAACAACAACAACAACAGCAACAACTACTATATTTAATATGATAGAGAAAATAAAAAAACAAAAATTATTCTGTAAATGGTGCTAGATTTAAAAAACAGAAATTTTTTTTTTTGTAAATTACAAAATGGAAACAATTTGGTGGTGGTGCCGGTGAAGAGAAAATGTTGAATGAAATTTATGAAAAATTTTAATTTTAGCTGATAAAAAAAAAAAAAACTTTTTTTTTTTAACTACCATTATAATTTTTTTATTTAATTTTTTGAATATTTTTTTTTTTTGCTTTTTGTTCAAATTAACCGAGAATTTGAAAAAGTTTAAAAAAAAAAATTTAAATATTACAAAGTTGTAACACAAAAAAAAAAAAAATATTTCTAATTTTTATTTTTGTTCTTTGTTTTTTATGAAAATAGTTAGAATTTTAAAAATAAAAAAAATTATCCAAATAATAAAAAAAAAACGAAATAGTTTTAATGGTATTTAACAACAAAAAAAATTTTTTTATTTAATTCTTTTTTTTTTTTTTTTGTTTTTGTTGTTGTTATAATGTGCTTTGAAATTTAATAAATTTAAAAAAAATATACAAAAAAAAATAATAATTAAAATTTAAATTCGAAAATAATTTGAAATTTAAAAAAAAAAATACTACAAAAATAATTCACCTAAGTGCTTTTTTTTATGTGAAAATTTAGTTTACATTTTTTTTTTTTACTTTAATAAAGAAGTGTATAAATTAGTAAAAATTTTTAAAACGGATATTTGAATTGAATTGAAACCAAACGAAACGAAGAAGACATAATAATTTTTGTGTTATTTTAATAATAAATTTATATATAAATTTGTATTAAATAACCTGGATATTAAATAACTGTGACCGCATATTATTTTTGGTTTGTGTTTTGGATTGGATAAGATTACATTAAATTGGTAAGTTATAACATTTTGTTTATAATATTTATATTTTTTGGCAATTAAAATAGATAAAATACAAATGAAAAAGTGAAATATTTGTTTTTTATTAAATTATACATACAAACATACATACATATATGTATGTATATAAAATAAATTAAGAAAAAAATTTAAATTCCAATATTGACTATCAGTATATTATGTATAACAATTGATTAGTGATATAATGATATCAGTATATTGTATATCATGTATCACAATTACATATTTGCAAATTTATTGGCTTAAAAAATAATGCCAGTAAAGGTGATAGTTGAGAAAGTACTGATCTACGTTTTTCGGCGTACTTCCTACTATCAATGAATCATTGATAATTTAAAATGTATATAAATTTAAAATTAATCAAAATATTTCAGTATTTTATATAAATTATTAAATTAAAAATTTTAATTAAACTATTTGAATTTAACAGTAAAAATATAAAAAAGGATTATTACATTAATTAAAAAAAAAAATAATTTGATAAATTATCATTTTAGAAATTACATAAAATAGCATAATATGGTAATAAGTAAATGAATATTGAACTATACATTCAAAACGGTTTTGTGTTATGTTGTATATCGGTAGTGACCACATCGCAAAATTTTGAATCAAAATAAATGATATATAAAGATTAATTGTAATTATTAAATTAAAAAAAAAAAACAGATGAAAAATCGCTTTCTGTAAAATACAAATAACTAACACCAACACTGAAATCGAATCAGTATTTACTTTTTGTCAAGATTAAAGATATATTCAATGTTTCAATAGAATTTTTGGTGAAGAAGACAATTGTGAAGATAATTATATAGTAAATTATAAGTATATATATATTATCAAAACCATAAATTTTATCTTAATTTTCGATTATCTAATTTTAATATTAATTCTATTTTACATATGTAATTACATATAACAATTCTTTTGTATATAGCCTACAAACGAGAGAAATATCTGAGAGCATATTATTAAGGTATATATAAATAAATAAATAAATAAATAAAATATAAATATTTTACTATCATATTATATTATTATATATACATACATATAAATATTTACTATAATATTATTTACTATTATGGAAATCAATTTGATAATATGTGAATATTTTCATTACCGAAATCTAAATATTTGAATGAAAATAATAATAACAATTAAAAAAGAGGTGTGGCCTCGGTAGCCGAGTGGTAAAGCACTCGAGTGTAGTAATTTAACGACCGAAGGAGCACGGGTTCAAACCCCGTGAGAACCGAACAATTTTTCAAATGGTTTCAAATTACTGAAAAAAGTAATTTTCAATACAACCACATCGGTTCAAATACAATTTAATAATTAATAAAGATATAACTAATAAAACAAAATAATATAAATATGTAATACAAAAATATATACCAAATAATTAATACAATTTAATAAAAAGGCCCACATTTCGAAAGGGAAAAGGACCTATAAAGTTGGCCTACAAATTTATCTGTAGGATCAACTGTTAAAATGAATAAATAAATAAATAAATTAAAAAAGAAAAAAAAAAATTTGATTACATTGGTATTACATTTTGGATAATGACTAGCATGTTAGTACATCTACGTTTAAATGTGTTGTATAGTGTCCCAATATTAAAATTACTTCCTAACAGGTCAAATTTATTTAAATATTTTTACTTATTAAATAATATATATACTTTCTCAACTATCAACTTTACTGGCATTATTTTTTAAGCCAATATAGATTTGCTAGTATGTAATTTGATATTTCGTACAAAAGGAACGGTAAATGAATATGACACAAAAACAAAAAACAAAATTAAAATAGATCTTAATTTTTTGTTATATAATTGTAAATTGTGATTTCATTGCAAAATTTAAATTAATTTTTCAAAATAATTGATTTATTAAATATATAAGAAAAAAGATTTTTTGACAATCTACATATTTTGTGTACTTTATTTGTAGCAAGTCTCTCGCATGTTAAGTCACTAGGTTTAGGAAATGAAATTATTCATACATTATTTATTTTTATTTATAATTTTACTATCCACAAAATATTATTATTATTTATCATTAATTATTATTATTATTTGTTATTATTATTATTATTATTATTACTATTATTATTATTATTATTATTATTATTAATATTATTATTATTATTATTATTATTATTATTATTATTATTATTATTATTATTATTATTATTATTATTATTATTATTATTATTATTATTACTATTATTATGATTATTACTATTGTTATAATTTTTATTATTATTATGATTATTACTATTGCTATAATTTTTATTATTATTATTATAATAATAATAATTATTATTATAAATATTATATATTTATTTATTTTTATTTATTTATTCCAATGATATGTCATTATTCATATTATTTATAAATTTTTTAGGGTTTACACTATTGTATTTACACCTACATATATGACTATTCTTAATTATTATTTAGGCTAGCTGACTAATTTTTTTATTAATATTAATTTTAACTGACCACAATCTGAATTATGGCAGCACTGCCATTCATTCCATTCAGATTTTCTTCAAAATAAATATAAAGAAAAATTATACTAGTAGTTGAGACATTAATATAAGAATAGATAAAAATAGAAAAAAAAAACGATTGTTTATAAAACAAAATTAGCTAATTATCGAAAAATTACTTAAAAATTAAATAAAAATTAAAATTACGTAAAAGCAAATAAAAATAAGTTTTATAATAAATAAAAATAAAATATTCTAAAAAAAAAAATAAATGAAATACATAATTCGATTAATATTTATATATTTTCTGTCGAAATAGGAGACAATAACATACATGCTAGTTACTGTTCAATGTAAACCTTATGAATAATTGCATTTTTGTTCAAAGAAAATTTGTGAATTCAAAGAAAGTTACAAAAGATGTCATATAATTCCACTCCAGCATTAAATATTTTCATAAAAGGTCTTTAATTTTACAAAACATAATAAATTTTATAGTGTGAAGAATTAATTAATTCAAAATACATTATGTTGGTCTGAAGTGGAAGCATTCATTCGGTTATTTTTTTGTTCGTCTGACAATTTTTAACAACGTAGAAAGAATATCTATCCTAACTACTCAACTTAGAAACAATTGACACTTACAATAATGTAAAATAATTTTTTTTTCTATTTCTTTTATATAATTTTTAAAATTTGAATTAATTATATTTTTATAAATTATAATTTTTCAAATCAATTTTTAAATTTTTCTAACTTAATAAAGTTAATTTCTAAATTCTACAACATATCATAATTATTTTACGAAATGTTAAATTTAAAATAAAAAATATAAAATATGAAATTTAAAATAAAATAAGAAAAAACATTTAAATTATATTAATTTAATTATAATATTATATTATTAAAATTTTACATAATTGAACGAATTAATAGCATAAAAATTTAGTTTATTTATTTAGTTTAAAAATTTAGATTATTTAAGTATTAAAACTTTACATTATTTGAACCAATCATGAAAATATCCTATTTTACCTACATTTTCTTTATTTATTTTAAATAATATATTTTGTTTTATAATTCATGCATATCATATACGTAATAGATAATAATAAATAAACTAAAATAACAAAAATTAAATAACAAAAAATTAAGATCTATTTTAATTTTTTTTCTTGTTTTTGTGTCATATTAAATTTAGTTTTATTGATAATAGCTTCGGTTTAAGCTGTTTGATCATTAAATACATCCAGTACCTACATATTTTCAATGCTTTGATGAAATTCCAACAATTTTTAAATTTAAAATATAAATTCAAAATGAATCAAAACCCCACTCTCAAATTATATATGTACCAATTTTTTTTTTATTTACAATAACAATATGTTACATTATGGATTCACTTTGAATTGAATCTGATTTATTTCCTATTTCAATCAACAATCAATAATAATAAATTGTCAGAATTTTAGTTTATTTCAAATATAATTATAACCACTATTAAATATTATTATTGCTATTAAATTTACAAATCATAAATTTACAAAATTTACAATCATAGTTAATTACCCAAAATTAGTTTTTCAAATTTATAAAAATTTGTAATAAAAATTTATAATTAATATGTCAAATTAAAAAAATTATTTTATTTCAAACCATATCAAAAGAACAAAAAACAGAATAATTATTTGAATTCCAATAATTTTAATTACAATATAATAACAAAAAAAAAATGTATTTTATTGATTTTAAATTATTGTGATTTTCCATTTTAATGATACAAAACAAAAAAAATTATTTCCTGTATGGACATTTCTAATTATTCTTGACAAAAAGTTATTATTTTTGTTTTCTTCTGTTATTTTTCAGCTTAATTCAGTATTGATTATACAGAGCGTAAATTTATTTTGTAATTATACTTATGACACTCAAAATGTTCATTCATACATTTTATGTTATATTTGAATTTAGTATATTTAAATCTAATTTAAAATAATATTTTTATATTTTAATAATAATTATTGTTCCATCATATTTATATAAATGTTCAACTACACTTTGTTACATTTGATTAAAATCATATAAAATATAAATTAGCATTTTATGTTAGTTAAGATTTCGGTTAGGTTTATATTAGGTTTTATATTAGCATAAAATAATTAATTAAATGTTTTTACTTGCCATTTTGTCCTATGCATATTAAATTTATTCTAAATATTTAAGTCAGGTTAGTCTAAATAATTACAAATCAAAGGTGTAAATATTCTAGCAATATAAGCTCTTGAAATATAGAATTAAAATATATGAAATTAAACATATTGTACAAATAGATTAAGGCAATAAATAAAATAAAATAAAAAAATATAATTAAATTTTATAAATTTATATATATATTTTATCGAAACAAAATTAACCCCAAAATTATAAACTAAAAATAGGTTAGTGTTATGAGATAAATGAAATATTACCAGCAATATTTTTAATGAAAATCTGGAATATTTGAGGTTAAAAAAAATATTGTCATTAACACAAAACTACAAAAACAAAGCAAATTATAAAATTTAAAATAGAACAAAGAAAATGTAAAATTCATAAAAGCATTAATTTTTACATTACATATTTTGGAATATTAGATTAAATAGGACTTTAATACATCTCGGATAATAATATATTATATATCTACTGTACTCTATTGCAAAAAAGTTGGCCCATTAAGATATGGTTACAAAATCCGAAAAAATATATAAATCCGAAATATACAAAATTCTGAAAATTCGGAAAAGTACAAAATCCGGAAAATCAAAAATCGGAATTTAAAAATCCGGGAAGTAAAAAATCCAGAAGTTCTTATTTGAATGAAGGAATTTATTTTAGATTTATTATAGATGTTATACATATTTCTGCTATTTGATAGACATTAGATATTGCCAAAATTATTATATTTACTATTGTGCTGTTCTAATTTATTGTCTGAGTGTGTATTAAATAAAAAATATTCGAATTCATTTGAAAATTAAATAAAATTATAATTAGATTTAAGTATAGGTTTAAAACTGTTAGATTTAAATACAGATAGAAATGGAAATTTTCGAGGATTTGTTCAAATAATGCAACATTTTTAGAATATCAAACGGGATTATTTTGAATCAATTAATTGCATTTTATTTATTTATTTATTATTAAAATATTATTTAAAAAAAAAATTCATATTCGGTTCAGTATAAATTTTTAAACGTTAGATTATTGTAAGGAAAATTTTCTATAATGCATAATAAAGAAAATAGGTACATAATATATTATTTAGGTATAGATATGTATTCCTATTAATATTTTGTATACTTACATCAAGTATATATTTTTTTTAATAATTATATTTTTTTTTTCAAATTCAATTAATTTTAATATGTGAAAAATTTAAAAAATTAATTAATTACTAACTCAGTTTAATATCTTATATATAGCAAATATTTCACTTTTTCACTTATTTTAAATTATATTTTTTTAATAAATTTTTTATATTAATATATTATTAAATATTATTATATTTAAATTCTACAGAATTATGTAATTTACAATCATTTTAATAACTTCGAAATGGTGTGTGAAAATTTAGAAATTATATAAATTTTTTTATTACAATAAATTTATGGTTACATTTAAATTTAACAGGTTATTTTGTTAAATGTATAATGAGTTAAAGTTATATAAACAAATTAACGAAAATTAAATAAAAATTAGGCTTACAATTTAAATCTAAAATTATGTGATAAAATATGAAGTCGAAAAAGACCTTCATATTGTGTACGGATATTATATACTATGCAAATAAGTAATAATATACTATATATTTCTCCAAATACTATATATTATAACGTCTATGTTGTATTTTTTGTTTTAATGTTTTCCCATTGACCGTTATTAAGTACAATATGTGATTAAAATAATTTTAATCTCCTGTTAAATTAATATTTTATTTTATTTTTTTGTTTTATTGAAATTTTATCTTAAAATATAGTAACATCATCCATTTCTTGTTAATAATATTTATGATCATTGTAAGATCCATTCATTTCAGAGTATGCATTGTTTTTTTTTACCTGCTTCGTGGATATGATTTTTTTTTTAAATATAATTTTTTTGGTAACTGTGGATTGTTACTAGTCATTGGCACACGGAAACGGAAATGAATGAAATTAGACTATCAAATCTATGATTTTATATACTTGATTGTATTTTTTGTATGTTCGTCAGCTTTCCATAGATGTTAAATTTTATTTTTGGGTCCATCTGCATTACTAAAAATTCTTAGAAGTGGTAGTTGATAACTCTATTCGCTTTCTACCGTAAATTTGAAATTCCAATGAATATGTTTTAGGTTAGTTAGAATCTTGTCTAATTCATTTCGGTTGGTAATAGAGAACACATAGTCTACATATCACTATTTCGGTATTTTTTATTCTATTTCGGTATTTTTTATTCAATTTCGGAATTTTTTATTCTATTTCGGAATTTTTTATTCTATTTCGGTATTTTTTATTCTATTTTGGTATTTTTTAGTCTATTTCAGTATTTTTCATTCTATTTCGGTATTTTTTATTCTTTTTCGGTATTTTTTATTCTATTTCGGTATTTTTTATTCAATTTCGGTATTTTTTATTCAATTTCGGAATTTTTTATTCAATTTCGGAATTTTTTATTCTATTTCGGTATTTTTTATTCTATTTCGGTACTTTTTATTCTATTTCGGTATTTTTTATTCAATTTCGGTATTTTTTATTCAATTTCGGAATTTTTTATTCAATTTCGGAATTTTTTATTCTATTTCGGTATTTTTTATTCTATTTCGGTATTTCTATTTCGGTATTTTTTATTCTATTTCGGTATTTTTTATTCAATTTCGGTATTTTTTATTCTATTTCGGTACTTTTTATTCAATTTCGGAATTTTTTATTCTATTTCGGTATTTTTTATTCTATTTCGGTATTTTTTAGTCTATTTCAGTATTTTTCATTCTATTTGGGTATTTTTTATTCTATTTCGGTATTTTTTATTCAATTTCGGAATTTTTTATTCTATTTCGGTATTTTTTATTCAATTTCGGAATTTTTTATTCTATTTCGGTATTTTTTATTCTATTTCGGTATTTTTTATTCTATTTCGGTATTTTTTATTCAATTTCGGTATTTTTTATTCAATTTCGGAATTTTTTATTCTATTTCGGTATTTTTTATTCTATTTCGGTATTTTTTATTCTCTAATTTGCATGAATATTTTATTATATAAATGGAGACAATAGATTTCATATTGCAACTCCTATTTTGCCTCTATAGAAATCTACAATTCAATGTTGCCCTCTAAAAGTGAAATAATCTTCTGTTATGTAAGCCTTTATTAGTTTTAGTTAGTATATTGTTTATCTTTTTGATTGTATTATTCACTTGATTATTTTATAGATAGACAAATTTCTGAATTAATAAGTGCCTTTGGAAAGCTGGTGAGCAAAGCTTTGATATTGAATTACGCTAAACATCTGTTCCTTTGACATTTTTGATGCAGAATTTTTGATACAGATTAGTGATACAGAATTTCAAAAATGTAAAAGAATAAATGTTTCAGTATCAAATAACGTTAAAGCTTTGTTACCATAATAGTAATAATAACGATAGTTATTACAACTACCACAGATGAATTGTATTTCACAACAAAGTGAAGTTGAATTTCATTTTTAGTTCATTAGTATACAAAATATTTTTCAAAAGGACATTATTTTCTTTCAAATTTACAGACTATGTTATTAAACTTTTTTTTTATAATAATTATTTTTAATGATAACAAAAATATTTTAATTTTATTTTCAATAAGTAAATTTCTCTTAATATCCAAATGAAATGAATCGAAAGCAAAAAACTTAAAAAATGTCCTTTCCCTTTTTTTATTTCTTTTTACTTTTTATTTTATTATCAGCCGGCATTAAACTTCCAAAAATTATGAGTCTTAACTTGACAAAAATTTCTCATTTTTTACCATAAATCCTTTTTTTTTTTTATTAAATAATATTTATTAAATGTACAATATACATACATATACATATTGTTAATATACATGTAAACACACATGTACATATATATATATACATATCATTTATATTTCCTTAACTATATTACAGACAATTTATTTCATAATATCCGATATTAGACCATAATAAAGTAAAAATGATCGACCCGACCCGCAAAATCATTCTAAAATTTTATCCATAAATTTTACCCAAAACAAAAAAAAAATAAATAAAAAAAAACAAAAATATAAAAAAATTTAAAATTAAACTTTTATTCTAACAAAGAATCCTATGTTCTACTTTGTTACTGTTATGTTATTTTTTTATGAATATGCATAAATATACATATACAATAATATGTATATACAAATTTTTATTTATTTTTATACAAACATTCAAACAAATCTATATATGGATGCATGTATGTATGTATGAATAAGAAAACAAAATCTTTAGAGCATCTGCATATTTTTTTATTTTAATTTTTGTGTTATTATTTTGTTTTTTTTTTTGGAAAAATAGGGCTGACAGTAATATTGAAAAAATGATAAGAACCAAAAAAATAGTAGAGAAAATTTTTATTTTTATTTTATAAATTTTTCTTTTAAAGGATATTTTCGTCTTGAAGGATTTGAAAACATAAAACAATATAATGAAAATCTATATATATATATATATATATATATATATATGTGTATATATACAATACATATATATTTTTATTAAAATGAATGATTTGACGGTTTCTTTAAATTTGTATGCATACATACAGCGGTCATTAAAAAATTTATATAGTTAATTCTAGGTCCGTTCGAATAGTGTGCTCGAAAATTGCCACGTGCGCTCATCGTATGCAGTCAACCTAAATATGAATTCTAACCAAAGAAAACTATTAATAAATTTGAAAAAAAAAAATTTTTCTATTTTAGATCAACTGCATATTAATATGCAACCCAACCTTCAGGACTTTTTCAGGACCTTTTTCGAGATTTTTGATTTTTATTATCATTTATTTTACCCCAATGAAACAAGGAATTGGACCAGGTCAAAAAATAAAGTATTTTGTTTTAATCGGCAATTCAGGCTGATGGGACATTTTGACTAAAATGACCATCCAGAGTGTCCATTTTTTATTTAGAAAATTTTAATTATTTCTAAAATCAAATTTTGATTGTTCCAAAATTGAATTTTTTGTAAATTGAATACAATTTATTTTTCTAATATTTTTTTTTTGCTCACCGGAATCCAGAATAATATTGTCTTTGGTTTGTGAATGCGAATTGTTCCTATTTAATTACATTTTTTATACCATGATCTGAATTTGAATTCATTTTTTAAAAATTCCGCAATAATATCACAATATGAGATAGTAAAAAAATGGTACAAATTATATACATATATTCATATATTATACAGAACTAGGCCTTTGGTCAAGCATTTGAATAAAGTCTAAAAACGGGCTATTCTTCAATGACCCAAATTTCACTGCTCATCTTGCTCTTTGTTTATTTATTTATTCATTTATTTTTGTCATTCTCAAAACAGCATCATTGCTCGTACACAGTACACACATTTTTATATTTACCAAGACTAACATGGTATTATGTTGGCTAATTGGTAAATTATCGTATGCATGTAGCCAGGAATTTTCTAAACATGCCCTTGATTAATTGGTTGTTCTATAATGTGGATAAAAGAAACCGAGATCAGTTAATTTATATCCAAGGCATTTAGGCCTTACTGCCCGATGTATAGCTAATCACCGATTTCACATCTACCTTTCAGCAGACTCCATCACGAAGCCAACTATTAGTCCATATCCGAACCATCTAATACTCCATCGCCAAGTCTAACTCGGAGTTCTATGTAAACGCGACGTCTTCAGTTCTATTGCACTTGAAACTAATACCTTTCATATATGACCTAAAAGAAAAAAACGGACGGAAATCATTAGTGTCATTTAATACCCTTAATGAATCTAATGATTTCCACCGGTTTTTTTCTTTTTAGTTCTGCGAAGTTTTCCCAGTAGCAATCTTCTAAAATACTACTATTCTCGTTTTCTGCACTGGGCATATCTATAGTACGTCAAGCACCGTTTCTACATTTTTTTTGCATCCTATATGCATTGATTCGTTTCTACCAGACCAATTGTTGCAGCATATGTGGTATGAGCATGAGGTTTCCTGTGTACATGTTTCTACATATAGTCTTAAGTTGACTCTGTTCAGCGACAATATGACTTACATCTTTACTGCATCTAGTACTCCTACTAGAAGTTCCTTATTTTGATCGCTCCTTCCAAATATCTCTAAGTTGATTGGTTGTTTCCAATTTCACCAACAAACATAATCTATCCTTAGTGAACAAATGAAAAAAAAAACACCTTGACAGTGTAGATATGAGTCAATTGATCTGATATCTAATTACTGGATTATATGTCGTAGATTTAGTTTGTAGAATAGAAGTGTT
Organism: Argyra leucocephala; assembly: GCA_963942445.1. Classification (NCBI taxonomy): domain Eukaryota; kingdom Metazoa; phylum Arthropoda; class Insecta; order Diptera; family Dolichopodidae; genus Argyra; species Argyra leucocephala. The sequence continues at coordinate 137,429,121 of OZ012680.1, forward strand.
CAAAGTAGAAATCAAAGTGCAAAATTAATATCGAATCTTTGTAGAAAAATTCAATAACGGCCTTGGTATCTTGTCGTGAGTCTAACTTAACACTAAAAATACCTACTAGGTAATTACTGTAGTGGGCAGTAGCTACCAATCGAGTACAATAGAAGTGTCAAGTGGAAGAACTATGCTCCCGAAAGGGGTATGGAAAAAAAGAGGGTCGACCTACTTTAAAATAAATTTAAATTCATGGTTATAAATTTTTACTAAAGTTATTCAAACTCTTTTATCTTCTAAAATTCAAATCATTTTACCAAATTTTAAATCCAAATTAACGTCATATCATTTTCAAAAATGGTTATCACTATACAGAATAACGCATAAAAAATTTTGATGACCACTGTACAAAAGTGCAATTTGGAAATTCTCTTAAGAAATATTTGTTACATTCTATGCAAATTTTATGTTATGTGTGGGTTGTGATATAAAAAAAAAACAGTAAACTAAATTTAACCATAAAATAGGTACATTAACATTTATATCTTATCATGTATATACATAATATACACATATCCCAAATGTTCAAATGAATGTGTGCATATGTTTAAAAAAAAAAAAAAATAATATTCTAGGATATTATTGTGCATTTTGTATACATTTGAGGGTGTTATATTTGTCCGCCTGATGTCCTTAAAGATATGAAATATATTTTTTTTTTTCATTCAAAACCGTTTTATATTTTAGATTGCAAAATCTTTTATATTATTTTGTAATATTATTTATATATTATAGATATATTTTATATATACAGATATATATATATATATATATATTAAAATGTATATATTAAAATATAAAGATTGCATTTGAGGACAAAAACATTACGAACAAATGCCATCTAAAAGATTTCAAATTAAAAAATGATAGAAAAAAACTAAGAGTGTATGTAGTGAAAGATATGAGGGCGAACTATCGAATTTAGTTATTCAATATTTTTGTTAAAAATTTATAAGCGTTTATACTATAAAAGAACAATTTAAATATTTTAAATCGATAATAGTTGCAAGTGTATAAAAATAGAATAAATTTTATTAATAATTTTGAAATTAACATGTCAACGGTCCCACATTTGTTATTTATCTATACAATTTTTTTTGTTTTTTTTTTTTTTTAATTGAGGAGTTCTAAGTAGCCGCGACCTCTTAATATCTATTGTACTTCTCCCTCCATTTCAGAATTGCAGGTCTATGTCCTTGATGAACGCTATTATTGCCTTGATATCAAAGTCAGAATCAGGCGATTTGTATACCTGGAAGTTTTTATATCTTTTTCGAGCTACAGCGTCGCAATCAAATATAATATATGGGAGGAGGACTCCTCTTCTTCTAAGCAGAATCTGCATCTGTCTGTGCTCGATCTACTAATCTTGACGAGATGTTTGTTGAATGGGCCATGACCTGTGATGAACCTGGTCAGCATTCTGATGACATTTAGTCTAGTCTCCCTGATGATTAGCTGGTTCAACCCATGAATATTTTGCTTGAAAAAGAAATTGGACTGCTTAGATCCTTGGCAGCTATCTCATATGTTTTGGGTTTCTGTGGACTCCCACTTGGAAGCAATTCCTTGTAGGTAGGCGTATGAACGAGCAATACTTGACTCTGGTTCCAAGAATTGACTTTTCGCACCTGTTTTTGCAAGGACATCTGCCTCTTCATTGCCCTGTACTCCTTCATGTCCAGGAGTCCACATAAGAGTAACTCTGTTTCGTTCGGCTAGCTTTATTAAGCTTCTGTAACAGCTAGAGATAAGCTTTGATTTAAAAATTGGGGAAACCAGAGCTTTTAAAGCAGCTTGGATATCTGAAATTATGTATATGTTGGCACCTTTGTGCCCCCTTTTACTGCACTGTAATGCCGATCCCTCGATGGCATAGGTTTCAGCTTGAAAGACAGTGAGATATGTGCCAAGTGCCGCGCTAAACCTGAACCTTGGTCCAAATACCCTGGCACCGGTTTTTTCCCCGATTTTTGAGCCATCAGTATACCATACTGAAGCTCCTGGAGGTAAGGCTCTTATTAAGCCTTCGACTTCTTCTCTTTTCGCATTAGTACAGTGAAATTCCTGCGACAATCAATTGCTTTTGTCATATAGTCTGACATTGCAATTGCTTCGGTTCTTAGTTTAGTGTTCTGCAGGATCATGCTATGTCCTGGTCTTTTGTGTTTGAAATTGTTTGTTATATGCAGTCTTGTTCCTGTCATTCCTGCCGTCTTCATCAAGTATAGATGATTCGGTAGGAGTTCTAGAATTTTTTCTAGGGCTAAAGTTGGGCACGTTCTGAGTACCCCAATAGCCCCAAGACATGCTATTCTTTGTATTTTTGTAAACTTAGCACATGCTTTCGTTTGTTCTATTTTTGGCCACCATACAAATGTCGTGTAAAATATTATAGGTTGATATTATAGACTTGTAGAGCCATACAGTCATCTGTAGAGATAATCTCCATGTTTTTCCAAATATATTTTGACATGCAAAAAATGCCCTGTTAGCTTTTTTGTTTATGTAATCTATGTGAGTAAACATCTATAAAATGCAAATTGTAGAAATTTCCGTTGAATTAAAAATTTTTACGCGACAAACTATAAATTTACTGCGACATTGATTTTTTGGCATTATTATCAATGTCCTGCAACACTATCAATGTGAATAGATCCTAATACTATATTAAAAATTTGTAAGATAGGTCTGTAACATTATGATATGAATAATCGGGATTTACTTTGGTATAGAAAAATAATAATCTTGGCCTCTCAATTCAGTTTTAAATATTTAATTGAACATCTGCGAGTTATTTATTTCAGTACACAACTTTTAATTGGCAATTGAATTCAATACAATCAACATTCTATAGTATTTATTTCGATAGTATTATTTTGTATAAAGCTTAAAATACTTTGGCCAGGTTGGAAATACAACAAATTATTAGTCATTCAATTGAAAATTTTCAACTAAAAATTATCGTGTAAAACCTTATTTCATATCTGTTGAAAAAAAAATGTCCTTTTTTTTAATTGAAATAAAAATCATATAAAATATATCCTTAAAGAAAACAGGATTTTCTACTATCACTACAAAATTAAAATTCATATAAGCATAAGTCAAGTAATATTTTATATTTTCATCTAATTTTGACGATATAACTATACTACGGAGTATTAGTAGTTATACTACTAACATACTGTACTATTTTATTTAATGAAAACACACAAAAATTTAAATAATTTCAAAAATTTTGATATATTCAATTACATTGAGATGAATATAGGAATTGGATATGAAATGTAGGAAAATTTTGTGAAATATTATTTGAAATTTTTCAACAAAGTAAAGATGTATCAGAAAATATATACAAAAATACAGAGTGTCTAATAACAAAATACTTGTCACGACATCAACAGCCTTATTGAATTTTCATATGTTTCTATGTCGGAGTTAGGAGGGATGATAATATAATCTACTTGATTATATCTGCCTACTTCAACAACAACGATTTTAAGATTGTCAAACTCAAATAAATTTTCTATGTAGCAATTAAACCTCCTACACCTTTTGGAGTGTTACTATATCTACTTGAATATATATGTCTTGTATTAAAGCTGTAAAACACGATAAAATTATTACAATTACTAGGGGTCCCTGTTGAGTAATTATAATTCATGTTGAAAGAAAATTTACAGTTTTGAAAAAAACAGTAATTTACGTACTGACATAGACTTCTCACGATAAAGCATAAACGATTCATGTTTAATAAAAAGTTTTGAGGTTAGTTAGTTTTATTTTGGACACATAAATACACCTCCCTCATATAGGTACTCATTCGTTTCCGATATGTTCCCTATAAGTCAGTAGCATTTAATGGATAAAATTTAAAAATAGAATATTTTTGTATTTAAAGAGGTTAAAAATACATTATACACATTTGTAACCAAAACTATATGATTCCTACAAATGAACAAAATATAGGAAGCAATAATTTGAGGCAGTTACTTAAAAAAATTAATAAAATAAGTTTCTTTTCATTATTGTATAAAAATAATAATATGTTGAATGACACAAAATGGATATATTGTATCAAGAGTTTGAATGTTATAAAACAAAATAGAAATTTTTTCAACCCGTATGCTCATTTCTGTTTTATATACAACTGATTTATATGGAGTTCATTAAGGAGAAGCGAGATAAAATGAAAAGGTGTGTACTGCGAATGTCCTTAAATACTTATCTATTATAATTATAGATAACAATTATTATGTATGTATGTGTAAAAGACAAGTGATATGGACAGAAGAAGCCAAATTTCGGTTAGATTGTAAATAGCGTAGCTTGTACGGTAGTACCGCAGTATTAATGTATATTTTTTGTGTTTTAGTTTTTAGTCCTGAAATGTTTGAAAAATTTAAGAATTTGCTATGTTGGGCCTCTCCAACCAGGATTCTATCAGATTGTTTGGGTAAGCGATGACAAAAAATGTTGTAATTTTAAATGCCTCCCTGTTAATGTTTTTACATTAATATCTATATTCAATACTAGCAGTGGTTCCTCAAAGAAGCACTCTAGGACCCATTATATAATTGTTATATAGCACCGACATCCCGATAATACCATAGACCGAAATTGCGGTATTTTCAGATGATACGGCTCTAATGATTATAAGCGATTGACAAAGACAAGAGCAATTTCAGAAGGGACTGGTTAAAGTAAACAAATTGACCCAAAATTGGAAAATTAAACTGAATGTGCTTAAATCGGTGTACATTACTTACTGCACCACAAATTTTTATATATATAATATATATAAATGATATTCAGGTACGCAACGGATACAGTAAAATATTTCGCACTACATTTTGACTTGCGTCTTAAGTGGAAGCATAGCGTTAAGCAAAAAGCATTGCAAATCAAACAAAAAATCAGAGATATGAACTGATTAATAGAGAGACAGTCTAAACTTACCTTATACTCCAAGTAGCAAATATATAAATGTATTATCAAACCTATATACGGACTTATGGTATCCAACTGTGGAAATAAATTTTTTAGAACTATCACGAACGCATATCACTATGATTCAAACAAATATATTCGCAGAGATCTAAAAATAACAGCAAAAGGTCATTAAACACGAAAATCGATTGACTCAACATAGCAACGTTAAGGCTATTTAGCTATTAGACAGATCCAATGATTTAAGAAGGCTGAAACAGCTGAAACTGCACGATCTAGTGAAACAGAATAAAATATATAAGAAAGCGGAAATACATCTCCGATCGTACGGTGAATGGTGAAAACAAGAATAAAACACAATAATGAATTGTTTTAATTATTTTATCTTATATATCAGTATATTAGATTGATATAAAGTTAAATAAATTTAAAAATATATACCAGAGCATGCGTAACAGATTTTTACGAGAGGAAGGAGCCGTTATTATTTTATTAAATTTACAAAAATGTTATTAACTAAATCGAGGGTGCTCTATCGATCGATGATATTTTTAACTTCCGGGAAGAACCGGAAAAGAGTTTTTAATCCCAAACATCGCCGAAATTGGCCGAAATCGAGATTTTCAAATGGGAACGGGTACTTATTTATGCAAATTGGGACTCTAAATCAAAAAATAAGAAACCGGTATGTTACACAGTCGCACTTATTTCACTTAACACAGTAGGATATTTCAATATTTTCAGCTATGCCATAAGTCCGCCAAAAAAATAAAAAAAATTAAATACAATTCTCAGAAATAAATAATTACAAAAAAATATTTCTGTGAATCACTTTGTACTTCATTACATAACATATTAGGAATATTACATACATATTAAAAAATTTCATTTTCAAAATGAAATCTTTAATATGACATTTTATTATACTTACTATATACAATTTTGATTTTTAATCTTTTTAATAAAATATTTTCCAATATTTTATAAACATATTTTATATAATTTTAAAATTTTCCAAGAATATTTATTTGCAATTTCAAAACTTTTTAATTAAATTTTGTAAGTTTTATGTTATGTCAGTGTATAGAAGTTTTTTTTCATTCATTGAAAATAAAACGATTAGAGTCACTCAATTTGATTTGTTCTGAAGTAATTCAAGTTGAATTGTAAATTAAAATACCAATAAATAGCTTAAATAAAAATAAAATATATATATATATATATATTGTAATATTTTATATTATTAAATTATATTAAATTAATTTTTATAATACATATTTATTAGTTATAATTCTGAAAAGTCACGACTTGTGTCATTTTGAAGTTGCTTCAGAACTCTAATAATAATAAAAGAGCAAAAATGGTCTAACAAAGTCATTAGGATCTTTAGTGACAGTCAGGCTATACAATAAAATCACTTGAAAGTAACCTCATCACCAATCTATATCGGTGGGAGAATGTTCAGAAGTCCCGAACCTCATAGGGCTCTGAAATAAAGTACAACTGATCTGGATACCGGGTCATAGTGACTTGCCTGGAAATGAGACGGTTGACGAACTAGCCAGATCATCGGCGGTTGGTATATCTATTGGTATAATTAAACTATCAATAAAAAACACACGGAGCGTATTGAAGGCCACATCAGAGTTTTCAAAATATATGAACCAAGAATAAACACCAAAATAACCAACTTCCTGCTAACTGTTAATAGAGCAGAAATTAGTAGACAATAGGAAGATGGTGGGCATACCTATAGTCATAATTATGTGCATACTAGTACCAAAAGACGATGCAACCTGTAGACACTGTCTGGAAGAGAAAGAAACCTCCTCCACACATGTAGTAGGAGACTATCTAGCTCTTTCAAGTCTGATACTCAGGAGTGTGTGATGGAAAATGGAAGATGGGGGGCATACCTACTATAGTCATAACCATATGAATAAGTACATGCACAGACTAGCACTAAGGGACAATCCAACCTGTAGACAATATCTGGAAGAGGAAAAAACCTCTACACATGTTGTTGGAGACTGCTTAGCTCTTTCAAGGACTCACGTTGTTGAACGAGGTACTACATAACCTCATAAAACTTTTGCCCGATAAAACGCTCAAACCTATTGGCCTTTATCAAAAAGATCGACTAAGTTGAGGGTTGGAAGAGGGCATAAGCGGCTAAAAGCCCACATGTTAGCCCTAACATATTCGGGCCACCTCCGTAAGGAATAAAAAAAAATGTCTGTACATTCAATTTTTATTATATTTAGAAAATTGTTACCAGCAAAAATAGACATTGGAGTTAAACAAAAAAAATCAATATTAACTCAACGCTGCAGCAATACAAAATTAATGGGTTCAAAAAGTAATCGTGATTTAAGTCAGCTAAACTGAGTAATAGTTAACATTGACAATATAAAAACTGAATATTTGAATTTATCAGAGATGGAAATTTTATATTATTTTTCGTAATTATTAATTTTTATAATAAAATGCATTAATTTCTTTAACAGTCCATTAAAATAATTATTATGAATTATTTTTTAAACTTATTTATTCAAAAACAGTGCCTTACCAAATATTATCCAAATTATTGATTTTGTTTTATTGAGTTTATGATTTATATACATTGACCCATACAAATGACAATTACTTAATTCCGACATTAAATTAGTAGCAGATTAGTTGTAAGTTACGGCTCTTAATGTTCACTTTAAAATTTGGTATCAATGACACTTTTTCGATGTTACTAAAATAAATTGAGTAATTTTAGCAAAGCTTAAATATCACTCTAATAAATAAATATAAATATCTATCTTATATATACTCATTTTGTTTTTAGTCTGAGGACATAGATACCGTTCATATTTCCTTAGTTACCATACACGTTACCTACCGTACTTAACATACAGTTTGCATGTAAATTGAAGAATACCAACCGTATCATCAAATAAAAGATTATATAGTTTATAAAACTGTTACCTGGAGTAAATCCGAAAGAAATAAAGTCAAATGACATTTCCTAACTTTATTTTGTATGGGTGTTGAAATAAAGTCAAAATTAAAAAGAAATAAGATTAAAAATCAGTTTATATACTTTTTGGCTTTATTTCAATACCACGTTTCAAATAAAGCCGAAATCACGAACTTTTTACCATTTAAAAAATAAAAATATTATTAACAGATGATAATGATAAATTTGAATTTTAATTATGTATTTTAGATTTTAGAGAAATCAGGGAATTCCATTTTCCAGAATATTTATAATATTTATACTGTATATGCGGTAATTACTCACGCGCCAGACTTCCCGCCGTATGTCCATCCCGTCAGTGCACTTTAACTTTTTAAAATAATGAAACCAATTATGTGAGGTGTTCAAAATCAGGTTTTACCACCTTCATAGAATATTCATATGTACGTATATGAGTTAAACACAGAATTTGTTTTTATAAATATTTGAAATGGCTCTATTGGTTTTTTTAAAATAAAATAAAGACGAAAACAAAAATTATATGATTTTGGTTTTATTTCTTCCGGCTTTATTTCAAGTAACCTATATACCAAACAAAAAATATTTTTCAAAAATCCTCATCAATCGTATGTTTTCTTGCATTTTTTTTTTTGTTTTTTTTTTTATTTATTTTTATTTTTTGTTATTTTGAACAAACAACCAAACCAATGCGTTTTGTAAGAAATTAAATGAAATTTCATGCTACTATTTTTTATTTCTTTTTAAATTTATAATTCAATAGTGTAAGTTCTAAGATAATTTTTTTCACATATTTAAAGAAAATTTAATTTCCTTCAAAAAAATCCTCGAACGGCTATACTGTGACCAGTGCTTCAGAAGTTATGAGCTGTTTTGTACCGACACTTCCTATTTTTTTTATTCAAAAAAAAAAAAAAATCAATTAATAGGTAAATTAAAAGCGTCTTATTATAAGGATAGTTTTTTTTATTACTTTTCTTTACTTTTAGCAATTTATATATTATCTATGTATATATGAGTATTGTATATATTTAAGTATAGTCAATCATATATCGATTTTTTTTTTTTTATCACATATGGATTTGTTTTTTTTTTCTTATAAACATGCAAAAATGAAACTGAATTTTTTTCTAGCTTTTGGAAGAGTTCTAACCGATAATTTTAATTTTGTTCGTTTTTTACCTTATAAAATAAAATAAATAATTTTTAATAATAATATTTACCAATATTATGTAGTATTATAATAAAATATATTATAAAAAGGGAGAATTTGAAAATATTTATGTAGAAAACAGGAAGAAAATTCACAACCATAAACATAGTTTATAAACAAGCAATTCGATCAACATCGTCATAATTTTGAATTTGAATTTGACTCAAAAATTAGAGATAAAGTCAGCTTTATGTCCATAATTTGTTGTGATATTAAATTTAGTTGAAATTACTTTATAAGTTTAGTTTTAGTTTGTTTAATGTTTAATCGAATGATATTTTTTTTTATAAACTTATTTTTACCTTTAATATTCTGTTTGTAACAATTAATTATAAAATTCCAATTATATGCCTTTAGTTTATATATTGTAGTATTAGATATTTTACCATGAATTTTTTCAAATATATATATATGTATATTTTTACTAAATAAATGAAATAAAAAAATTTGGTTTGCAATCAAGTGGAAAAGACAAGAATAGATTGTTATTCGCAATAAGTAAAATTTCTTCAATAGAAAAATTCTAAATTTATTTGTATTATTATTTTTACTTTTAAATCTTATGTCTGAAATAGGATTGAAATATTTTTAATTAGTACCTCTAAAATACAGCGGTGTATTCTTTTTTAAACTGCACACAAACTTTATTACAATTGGTTAGAAGTGGCATAGTAGAATACTAGTTTTTAAATAAATTTGCTTTACTTTTGGAATTCTAACAGTGTTTTGTTTGATTTCGAATTTCAAAAACTAAAAACTTAAAAAAGAACAATTTTAAATAAAAGAAAATATTTATACATACATACATATATAAAATTTATACATATATAAAATAGACTTTAGCTTACTTAAGTGAATTTGATCATTGTTAAATTGTAAATTTAAATAAAAATACGTAGAAAAAACAAAGGTTTTGTTAAATATAAATTATACTTTGTTACTTTAATTTTGTTTTTCAAATATATTTTAAATTTTATTATTAATCGAATTTTGTTTTCAATATTATTTTAAATATATTTTAATTAATGTTTTTTCTTATTTTTTTCCCTTTTATTATAATTATGTGTATTTGTTATGAAATATATAAATTATTAAATAATTAAATTATTTTATTATATATCACAAATTTTCAATAAGTTATAACAGTTCCTAAATCAAATGTCAAATTTCAGTACAGAATGTGCGAATGAAATCGCATTTTCCTTAAGCCAGTCTTTTCATTATAATTGGGTCTTTAATTGTAGATGTTGCTATACAATTAAATTTTTAGTTGTAACTTACTATAATATCAACTTTAAATATGTCATTCGTACTACTTTTTTTTTAGCAGTACACTAAGTTTTTATTAACGACTTAGTAAAAGGTCATTGGTACGGCCCTTATAGTATAAAATTAAATCCAATTTTGATAATGTCAGAATTTTTCTATTATCACTATTTACAAAATACAGAACATATAAGTGAAAAATTATTTTCAGAATTGAATTCTGTTTTCGGGTCGGTCATGCAAGCATTCATAACTGTCAGAATCTTTCAAAAACTATTTTTTCATTATACTATTTAAATTAAATATCAAAACTGCATACAAAAAATCTCACTTAACCAAATTTATCCAAATATAACCAAATTAACAAGTTTTTATGTTTTTTTTTTGTGTATGACATCGTAACTAGTGCTGAAATTATTTCTCACAAAAAAAAACAAAAAAATTAATTCATGGTATTATTTAAAAAATTTTATTTATTATATATTTTCATATATATTCATTTTCTATACAATTAATAACTACATATAGTTATATACATATTATAAAGCTATGTACTTAATACTTAAACTTGAAAAACTTTTTAGTCTAATATTTGAGCTTAAATGTTTGCAATTTTCTGTGTATATTAGTAATACCAAAACGTGTTATGAAATTTGTTATATGAAATCTCGATAGCAAAAAGAGATTAAAAAAGTTTATTAACTTATTTAACATATTTAATAAAATTGAAAGTTTGTATTTCCAACTAATAAGATTTTCTTCTCTATACATACATTCATTTTAACACACACATTTTTTTTTTTAAATCGAAAAAACAAACAATTTTAAAAATTACATTTAAATATATATATATATAAAACATGATGAATTTAACTCTTCAAAACAAATCTATTATTCAAACTTCATATTTTACTCAATTATTTTCGGATTTAATATTTACACATCATTAATTTTTGACAAGAGATCGAGATGTATAAAACTAATCCAATTTAGCTATATACAAATTTTATAAATTGTTCACAATTGAACACTAACTATACATATACTTATATATAATAATAATACGAGTTGAGATGCAATCGGATAAAGTATGTCTATTATAAAAAATGGTATTTTAATATACCATTAGTGCAATATTCTATTCTTACATATTATTATTATACTCTTGATAAAGAATTCATTTCCATTAAAATATTACAATAATTATTAATAGAGTTTGAGAGAAGTTTAAAATGTTTGTTATCCATCCCTACATAACAATATCAAATTATTCCTGTAATTTAAAAAATTCCATTATCATATATAATTCACATACATAATACTATTTTACAATTTTTATATAATGTTGTCATATTTGCATAAATGTGTGTGTGTGTGTGTGTTTGAAGAGCAATGAAAATATTTTCAAAATGATTTCGATGGAAATATGACCATCAAGAATAAATTATCAAGAAAATTTATGAAAAGGATATTTTTTTATTTTTTCTAATAAGTTTAATTTGAAATTTTTCTATACATATATATATATATATATATATATAATAATTGTTATTTGATATTAGTTTTCTTGTATTTGCCTATTAATTGGGAAACTTTAAAGAAAATTTTTTTAACTTTTGAACTTTTATGATTCTATTTGTGTTGTAGGGCATCGTTATAGATCAATTTTTGGCCTTGTGTTGTAGTAGAAATCGATTACAGTGGCTCTCATCCGCTTTAAAACTAACTGACTAAGTAACTGACTGTGAAATAAATAAAAAAATAATAATAAAAAAAATTATAAATTTGTAAAAATATTTTAAAAATTGAATAAAAATTCATTCAATCCTGAGAATTGAATAAAGAAAGTTATCAGTAGAAGGTTTTAAATGTTAAAGAAGAAGAGAATGTAATCTATTTGAACTAAACAAAATTTTTTCTATACAACTATCCTAACCATTTAATTCCTTCCGCGGCACTGGATACGCTATTTCATCTCTTTCCATTAGATATTCATGGCAAAGAAATGGCATCCAGAACTGCAATCATGCTAAAAGCCAATTCCCAGTGGAAACCACAATTAATTGGCCACTCTTCTATTATGGAATACAAGAAATTTATTCCAGAGAACTTAGATCTGACTCTTACAGGGTACTTCTTTGAGAGATCATATCGTACCGATATTCCGTCTGGGGAAAGTTGGAAGAGTAGCACGATTCTAAACAAGAAACACGTACACCTCTACACTGATGGTTCAAATTTGAATGACAGAGTGGGGGGTGGAGTCTACTCGGAAAACCTGAATATTAGTCTATCCTTCAGCCTACCAAGACATTGCAGTGTGTTTCAGGCGGAGGTAATAGCAATAAAAGAAGCCTCAGACTGGCTGAGATCCAGCGTATTATCTGTTAGAAATATCTGTATACTCACAGACAGTCAGGCCGCAATTAAAGCACTCGAGTCGGTAGCCATCAACTCAAAAACCGTGTTGGCCTGTCGCAGTTCTATGGAACAACATATTATTACGAAGGGTGCCAGGACACACAGTGATATTCCGGGTAACTGCATGGCAGATCTAGTTGCTAGAGAGGGTACTACATTAATTCCTTCCGGAAAGGACCAATCTGGGTGTTCCTCTTGCCACCTGTAATTTATTGCTTCGAAATGATGCAATAAAAGCTTCAAACTTCAGATGATCAGTTAGACCAGACTGCAACATCACCAAGCAAATCTGGCCTATGTTGAATCTGAAGCGATCCCTTAACCAACTAACCATGAAAAGATGTGACATTAGCACTATGGCAGGGGTCATTACGGGTCACTGTCTGATTGGTAAACATGCCAGAAGACTGGGACTCCCCTCAAACGACTTCTGCAGAACTTGTAGAGAGGTGGAGGAGGATGAAACTGTCCCACATCTACTCTGTTTCTGCCCTGGTCTCTACCATAAAAGGAAAACACATTTAGGAGCCTTCTTTCTGGACTTGCTGGGTGATCTTGAAAGCACTGGTATCAAAAACCTCCGCCGCTTCGTTAAAAGCTCAAATTGGTTCAACGAGTAGGGTACTACGCAAGGAAAGTTCCCGTGGTATCACAATGGATCTCACCGGTCTAAGTGTGTCGATGTTTGTCGGCAGCCACTACTACCTACCTACCTGCTTTAACCATAAACAAAGATATTGAGTACAATATTTGAGGGTAGTTGACATGTTTCTAAGGAAAATTAAGTCCAAGGACTCTTCAACTAAATTAAATTTTTGTTATTTAATGAGGCTAAAGTAAATCTGGTTTTTAAATCCAGTGGTCTGGTTCAGTCTACGCTCAAACTTGATACCTTATAATTAATTAGTTTTAGCGCAAATGAATTTGAGGGAATCTCTAGGCGGTATGAATATTTATACAGCTTTATTTTTTTTTGTGTTATGAACAGATGAAATCTTTAAATCCGACCTTCTTCTATAATTGCGTCCATACCGGGCAGCATTGGCGATGGATGGACTGTAAATACGCTCAATTATTTTGATGTTGGAGTTACTAGCGGTTATCCACAGCTCCACCCCATAACTCTAGATTAGCCTATAGATTTAACTTTATATACTGATAATTTACACTCTAAATATATCTTGGAGAAGCTTTCCATTTTTTTTATTTCTTTATTTCATTTTTTACATTTAATCCAAAAAAAAAATTATACAAAAAATGGATCCTATTCTTTCTTATAACAAAATTTTAAATATTTAATTTTTTAATTATTTAGTTTTAACTCTCTTCTCGTCACATAGCGTTCCAGCAGCCAGTAAAGCTGATTGAACTTAATTCTTAACTGCTTGTTTTTGCTTATAATGTGGGTTGTACAAGTGAGGCGTCTATCAAAGTGCATACCTAAGTACTTTACCGACTCATTCTGCACCACTGTTATTGAATTGAAATGGGAGGATAATTTTCTTTATCGGTTAGTAAAAATAATATAAAGTGGTTTGGATTTATTGGGTTTGATTCTGCAAGTTTTTAGTTAGTTTTGTATGTATAGTAAGTTATTCTGAAGTTTTTCGGAAGTCAAAACAGCTGTTTCATCGGCAAAAGTACCAGTAAAGACGTTTGATGATTTTGAAAGGTTTGATATTAAAATGAGGTATCACGAGTGTCCTGGGACACTTCACTGAGGCACACCACATTCAATTTGTCTTAGTGTAGGTTATTCATCATTGTGCTAAACATAGAATCTTTTCTTTGACAAATATGATGGCAAAAGTTGATGGTAGTGGTAAGGGAGAATCTTATTTAGTTTTGTACAGAAGTCCCTCTTGCAAAATTTTGTCAAGAAAAACTGCAAAACATACTGAACTGTACTGAAACATACATAACATACTACACTACAAACATACATACTTTTTCTTTTCAAGTGAATTGTTTATCTAATTAACTACAACCCTATGAGTTTGCTCGGTTGTTCTATGTTTCTAGCGAAAGCCAAACTGATTATCATGGAGTATATTTCACTCAGCAACCACTCTATTCAATCTGGTGTATATTAGTTTTTAAATATTTTTGATATCATAGGTGGGAGACTGATCGGTTTATAGGAATTTACTTCAAAAACAACATGGACAAAAGTAATGGCATTTTCTATGTACGACCTTTCTCTACAATTTAGCCTATATTGAATTACCTAATGGGGTTTTTTTGAAAACATACTAATTAACGTTTATTATCAATAAACTGTGTAAAATTAAGAAAATTAAATTTTTCATCAAATTTTGAAAAATATAACGGTGTTATTAATAATCGGATGACTTGAAATTTATTTGAATTTATCGCATTTAACATTATTAGTATTCGCATGCTGCTCACATAATTCAAGCAAAATTTTTATTTGTAAATTATTCCAACTACATAAAATAAACTAAATCTAAATGTTTTTTTTACCCTAGCCTTAGCTATTTGGTCTCATAATACACCATTGATTTAATCTTTCATCTTTATTTCTAGCCTATAATCTATATACAAAATTTAGAAATCGTATATTTAATATTATTATAAAGTGTTTTCCATCATTTCAATTTATACTACAATTTGCATTTACCTTAGACAACAACCGCATGTAATATATCATTTAAAACAAACCAAATTTAATTTAAATTTAATTCAGACGAGAAAAAAGAACTCTGAGTTGGGGCAATTTTGATAAATTAAGATTTGTCTCTATGTTAAAATGTATGTGTATGGGGTGAAATTTTAAACTAAAATTTAATTCGCTACGTCTCTTTTTAAATATCTATTATTGATATTGAAATATCTAACGCTTAAAAGAAACACTAATTGGTTATTTCCCTAGTTGAAGTATAAAGCCACTTAAGTCGAAATAGTGAACTTTTCAGTACGGACCTTCAAAATTGTAAATGGATTAGAGAAAAATTAGAATGTCATTTTTTAAGTTCATTATTATATTTTTTATAAGATTATACACACACCCCTTTATTCAAATTGGAATACACACAGGGAAAAAATTTATAAAATTAAAATTATTTCCTATTAATTCAATTAGATTTTACTATTAAAATTCGACAATGGGATATACAGTTTTAAAATAAAAATTTGAATCTTATTAAATCAATAGTTGAAATGTACCACTATTTTAATAGTATTGTCCTATAAATATTATAATGCATCACATTATAATTTAATAGTATATCTTATTGTAATAATAGTTTTAATATTATTAATTTATTAAATTTAATAGTATGTATTTTAATAGTATTGTCGAAGTGGTATAATTTTTTTATAATACATATGAGCATCACATTAATTTTAATATTAAATATTATTACTTACTTTTATAGTTTTATACTTCATATTATAATTTAAATCATATTTTTCTAGTACCTTTATTTGTTATGTAAGGTTAAAGCAGTCCAAATTAAATGAAACAATATTAATTATTTATTAAATCATTTTATTCTATAAACATTATTTACTTTTACTTGTACTTTTTGAAAAACTTGTTTGTACTTTATCATAAAAATAGAAATATAGCTTAAATCTATCAAAATAACTAATGACAGTAATAACTAACTAATATTAAACATATAAATATATTAAAATTAGATTTAACAAAAAGAAAAAAATATTCTTAAGATTAATTCGTTAAAATAATTATCATGCCACTGCGTTTGCATAAGATATAAGGCCCAGTTTTGTGTAAAACTATTTTTTCGATTTGATAAAGTTTTTTGAATATCCGACTTTGTTAAATAGAAACTTTTCATATAAATTTTGCCTCAAAATATTATTTTTTCGATACACTTAGCTTGGGGCAAGTCAATGCTTTCAATAATCTAAATAGTTTTCGTTATATATACCAAATGAAGCTTGTTATGAGCACATAGGGATATATTTTTTTCTTCAAAAACTAAATCCATTTCAAAAGAACGTTAGGTAGCAAGTTGATATGAAAATTAAAGGTCAGCTTTGATTGGCAGTGTAAATGAAATATTAGTTCTATATTAAAGTTAATTTAGTAAAAGTTGTTGATCAAAATTATAATTTTGTCTTACTATATTATAATACTAGCTTTGTAACCCGTCATAAATGACGGAAGCAAAATAAATTCTAGTTTCTTTTTTTCTTTCATTTGATTCTTTATTCCGAAATTACAGTACTTATGTTTATATCACTTTTTATTTATTTTTATTTATGTTTATATTGGCCTAACACTAATTTTTTTTTTTTTATATAACAGAAAAAGAAGTACCATACCAACAAATTTGTATAAAATGTTTGTATTTTTGTATGGTATACTCGTACTCACTTCCATTTAGTTATAATTCGTTAGTTGGGTTCCATTTAGTATAAATTATACCGTATTAGCGTTATCGTGGCCTCTGGGAGAGCAAATTTAAAAATGGGATCTTATTTTCATATAAATTTTGTCTCTCGTATACTGTATAGGGATCTTATTTTGCTATATGAATAAACTGTTATTATGGTATTGTGTTATTTTTAAAAAAATATTCAAAATTTTGTATCTAAATTGGTAAAATTTACAAAAAATACAAAAACATTTTCATCAATAATTTTCAATTTAAAAAAAAACAATGTTTTATTATCCGACGTAGAAGTAGAGTTTATTGTCCTACTCTACTTCTATCAAGTTCTATTGATTGAACAGTGAACACTTAACACTGAAAATAAAATAATATTTTTTGGAATGGAGCATGCAGAACATTCAGAATACAGATACAGCAAATAATAAAAAAAAAAACAAAAATAATTTTTTTTGAGTGAAGTGAGTTACGCACACAATAATGACAAAAATAAAAGGTATAAGCAGGTATAAGTAGTATAATGTATAATATTATACAATACAAATATGCTGATACACATGTGCATTATTATGTATAATTTTAAGTAATAAGAATAACCTTTGAGTGAATTAGGTTTTTTTTGTGTTAAATGCTGTTTGCCTTTTGGTTATTATACCATATTAAACTATTGATTAAATTTCTATTAGTCCTTATTATTATAAATCAAAAAATTGTTTGTTTTATTTATATTATTATTATTTTTTATTTTTCCTTATTATTTGCGAAGAAGACTAACATTAAATTAAAAAAATATAGTTCATGCAATCAATTTTTCATGCAAAGGTTCAGCATGGTAGACAGGGGTTAAAAAAAACCACCAAAGCAATTTGTATATATATATGCATTTGTATACATATGCAATCTGTATATGTGTTGGAGCGTTCCGTCGAACTTACAAACATCCAGATAAATGCAGAATAATATATATATATATAATTTTGCTGAAGCACTATTATCTGAATAACGTTTTGAATATTTAGTTTTAGTAAACATTTTTTATCGAAATTAGATTTTTTTTTAAACTATATATTATAAAATTTAACTTAAGCACTATTAAAGCTTATTTTTGTTTTTAAATTTCTATTTATTCTTTTATTTCAATTATTTCTAATTTATTCTTATCTTTATTTTTAAATTTCCTTTTAATATACTTTAATTTTTTAATTTATTTATTTAATCTTTTAACTTTTTTTACTCCCTCAATGCAAGCAAATCAAGTTCGGTGATATCGCCGGGTGAGTTCTTAAGTGTCGAATATACCGAAAAATGAAATGGTAAAAAAAACGCATTTTAAGTTTCAAAGCAATTTTTACGTATTTTTTTAAGGATATAGAAAATCAAACTTTTTGTGACATAATCTGTAATTTGTTAGCTTTGAAATACTATGTTTAGATTTCTTAAAAAAATTATATATTTCTGTTGATATTCGAAATTTGAAAAAATAGCCTAAATGTATATTGGACAAAAACGTATAGGTGACAAATATTTTGAAAAAAATATTTTTTTCAATGTCCAATATCTTATGGGGAATTATCACAGTTAATAAAACTTCATTTGATATTTTGGACACTTAAGAACTTAAACTAAACATTATTCTCAAGTTTTGGGACAAAAAATAAAACTAACAAAGACTTTCAATATTAAGGAGAAACATTATTTTATTCATTCAAACACATTTAATTAAATAATATAAAAATAAAACAAAACAGTCTAAACTAAAGAGCTAAAACTAAAAAACAAATCACAATGTGTATAAAAATTATTAAAAAAATCATAAAAAATAAAACTAAACAGCCTTTCTTGCTTTATGTTATGACAAAATCTAATACTTATAGCCTGTAAAATTTTCGTTGTGATAATATTTGTGATTTTATTTTATTTTGAAAATAGTCTTATAAAATAACACGTCCTCAGGTGGCATGTAATCAAACATGGATACAATATCTTTTATTTTTTCTTGTGTAACGGAACTTGTAGTTTTTAAATGTATTACTTTAGGAATTTGTCTTACCAAACCTTTCTTTCGAGTATTTTGTTTAAATACTGTAACGTTAGTTTTTTCCGCATATTCTCCATAATCTTCTTGAAATATTATATGAAAAAGATTCCTATTTTAAATTATTTCTTTTGCAGAGTTATATTTAACAGCTGAAAAATTTAGCCCCACACTAGCTGCATTATAGTTCCAAAAATCTTCCGGAATACATTGTAAAACTCTTAATTTCACCTTTGGATAATTCATTGAGGTCAGTTGTTTAAGTAACGCGAGTGGACTACAAACACTTATGTGTTTTAAATGGCGATCTATAACTGAGTGAACAGCATCTATTTCCTGGATTCTAGAGTGTCCAGGTTCAGAAAATTTTTGAACTACAATTTTTATTTCTTTATTTTTTTCTATAAATTTTAAAATTGCTAATGACATTATTCGGTTTTTATTCTGTGGAACTCAAGCGTCTGGTCATAAAATAAAGTTCTGAATATCAGGAATATCAATAAGAATGACTTGTAAAATTTTAATTAACGCACTAACCAGGTCATTTGTGCTGCGATCACTCTGTGTTTCGTACCAAATTTATTCTCTCTCTCTGATTATTCTCATTCACATTCACACTGATTTTTATCTCTCTCAAGAAAAACAAACCTTTACCTTGATCTATACAAAAACTTCATTTGAAATAGAACACTTAAGCACATAATTTTAATAACTTACTCAAGCGTAAAATATTTTTCGACATTTTTTGTCCAATATCATATTAATTGCAGATTGGACACTTAAGCACTATAAATGTAAAAAAAAAAATCCACTTTCTATGATATTGAACAAAAGCAAAATTAAATATCTCAAAAACTATTATAGATAGAACAAAACTGATTAAAAATTTAGAAAGAGCGCGTCAAGTTTAGTTTAGATCAATCAAAAAAGCAAAAAGTGCTTAATGTATGATATTGGACCCTTAAGAACTCACCCGGTGATATTATCTCTTTAAACAGATTTTTACTATTGAACAAATATTGCATTACTGGGTCCTATATAGGTTCTTTTTAGCGCATTTTTTGAATGATTTCCGAATGGTACCGTTGATTTTATAGTATATACTATTAAATATATGTATCATTTTAAAAAAAAAAAAAGCGCGTCAAGTACAGGGCACAGTGACAGTATTATAGTTTAAAACCATAAAAACAATAGTTTGTGTACAATATTTAATAGTACATGTGGTTAACCATACCATTAAATTAATTCTGGTAATGTTATTAAAAATGAACTATTTTGTAATATTGAAGTAATAGTATAATCTAATAAATACAATGAGTAGAACAAATGTAAATTTATAGTAATTCTAATTGCATTAATGCGGTCTACTATTAATATAATATTAGTATGCATCTTATTAAATCAAAACTACAAAACATATTGTTTTAAACAGAAAACTATTGTTTTTATAGTAAAAACCTATTGATACCCGTCTAATTGAATCAATAACTGTATAATATTAAACATTTAATAGTATGTTTTGCCCTGAGTGTAGGTATATTTAAAATTATTTCAAAAAATAAAATATACTTAAGCCATACAATTTACCCGTTACAATTTTTATGTGTACATTAACTGACATATTATTAGTAAAACTTAAAACTTAAGGTAAACACTTATGTCGATATAAAACATATTTTATTAAAAAATATATGACAAAGTGACTTAACTCGAGATAAGCTATTTTAGTAATGTGTGTAATTTTTATCTCTATTTTTACTAAAATAACTAAAAAAATAAAGCGATATTTTGCGATTTCTGAAGTAAGTTTTAAGCGTTTTTATAAAGTATAAAACCATATTTTCATCAATTTAAGCATTCTACTTTTTACCATAACTCGCATTCAAATTTCTGAAATGGTAAAAGCTTTTGTCAGATAAGCAATTTTATAATTGTGAATACAATTAATTTTTTTCTAATCTCAATTTAAGCCACAGATTTGTTGTAGTGTTTTTTTTTTGCTTATTACAAATATATTTAGTACTTATAGCATTTAACATTATTAGTATTCGCACAGTTATGTATTGAACTATTATATTTAGTACAGTTATATTGTTGAACTATATCTAAATCTGATATGAATAATATATTATATAATACATTTATAATTGAATTTGACCTCACCAATAATTATTATAAATTATGTGATAAGTGGTTAGTTCCATACTTCAATGTAATACGGTTCCGAATTGATAATAATTCTATTTTTTTTTTTTTTTTTTTTTTTAATTGACATTTGAGTACATTTAGATCATTTTTTGATATAACGTTTTCATTTATTCATTTATTCATTTATTTACTCAAATGAGCTCCATTGGTCGTACAGAGTGTTTTTAGTTTTTTACAATTTTACTTATAATTATAATTAATTAAGTTTTAATTCAGTGCAATTTTAATTTTAAAATAAGGAATGTTTTGTTTTTTATAGAAGATATTTAAATATGATTTTTTTTATATAATATTAATTATTATTACTATTATTTAATTGATGAAAATAATCACTAATTTTACTTTTGAATTTAGATATTTGAGCAGTTTCTTTGATCTCAACTGGTAATTCATTATACGTTTTGTATGCTGTATTGTATATTGTGTCATGTTTGTTAAATCTTTTTGTTGAAGATGTTACCCTTATTTGAGCTGCATTTCTAGTTGAGTATGTATGTACTTCATTATTCAACATCGGCTTAATATTTGTATTAATATTCTTAGTAAGTATGAGATGTATTTGTGTGGCCTGTTTGCATTTTATAACATGATTCAATTGTAATATTTTGTGCTTTCTATGAATTTCCTGTGTTGAAGTTTGCCTTTTATATCCAAACAAGTTCTTTATCGCTTTATTCTGCACTTTCTGTAATGTGTTTAAATTTTTATTCACAGTGTTTCCCCATATTTGAATTCCGTACATAATTGCGCTATGAAATAAGCTGTAATAAATTGATCTCTTATTTTTTAGTGGTACTCTTTAATTTATTACTTTGAATAGTCCTGCAATTTTTCTTCCTTTTTTTATTAGTTCTTTTATATGCTGTTCCAACTTTAAGTTCTCATCTAATAAAATTACCAAATATTTGTAACTGGCCACGGGATCCAACTTACATTTGTTATAGTAAATATTTAACACCTTTTGACATTTTATTTTTCCCAACAAGACTTTAAAAGCACAAACATAAGCCAAACACTTCACTTATATATAATA
This sequence comes from Argyra leucocephala, assembly GCA_963942445.1. Taxonomy (NCBI): domain Eukaryota; kingdom Metazoa; phylum Arthropoda; class Insecta; order Diptera; family Dolichopodidae; genus Argyra; species Argyra leucocephala. Next base: position 137,451,660 of record OZ012680.1, read on the forward strand.
ACTTAATTAAAATTGCATTATATAAAATAAAAACGATGCTGCCGAAAAATATTTTATTCTAAAAAAAAATATGACATGATCTGGATGTCATATCAGTATTCATATACAATTACATTTCATACTTTCTTCATTTCTATGCCATCAATTATTTTTAATAATAAAATTGCATTTCAATATTAAATAAATTAAAACTTTAATTATATCTTGTCATACACTTTGTTACGGACATCATAAGTGCTTAAATTTTTTCTCTTAAACGGCTCAAAAAAACTCTACAAAACTAAGTATAGAAAAATTTAAAATAAAACAAAAAAAAAAAATGCCATTACAAATTAAAAGTGATATCAAAAGACAAAGAAGGGTATATGATTATAATAGGACTTACAAATACATAGTATATATATCATAGGGGCTTATCAAACAAAATTAAAACATAACCAAAACAAGTACAAAAAAAAATTAATACCATCATTTATAATTAAACTTAGTTGAAAGTAATTTATTTCAATTCAAAAATTAAAAAAAAAAAAATAATTGATCGACAAAAATATCGATAAAAACAACCCAACACAAACACACACAATCTACTTCCTTAACCAAATTTACCATTTATATATATATATACATATACAAAAATACCATTATCATCAATTTATTTTGTACCCCATTGGCGTTAAGAAACAAAATTTAAGAAATATTATTTTCACTATAAATTCTCCAATTTATAATCGTCCTGTATAACCTTCAACATAACTGTAATTTATTTGAAAAAGGCAAAAAAAAAAAAAAAAAAAATTAGAAAAAAAAACGACGAGTAAAGAAATTGTGTTGCATTAATAATGAAAAGAATTGGTTGGCTGGTTGTTTGGTAGATTGAAGAGATGGTTTTTTTGGTTGTAATACCAAAAAAACAAAAAAAAAAAAAACAAAAACGAAACCAGAGGCAAAAAGAGTTTCATTACAATTATTTGTGCTCCCTTACTCTTTTACATTTTTTTTTTTTTTTGCATATTTTTCCTCATTTTTATTTTATATTGGTTTGTGTACACAATTGGTGTAGTGGAAAATTTTCTTTATAACTGATAAATATATTTTCATTAGCATAACTCAAGTTTTTTAAAGTATCATCAACCAGCAACTGGTACAATTTGAATGGTAGATATTTACTCTCTCTCTCTCTTTACCTTACATCACTTTTCAATTTTATAAATTTAATTTATAAATTTAATTTAAAAAATAAAATGGATATACTAAAAACGTTGTATATTATGTTATGAATATTCTGAAAAGTTTATTAACTTCCATATTAACGCGTTTGTCATTGATGGATAGTAAAATGCAAGCAATGAATTCGTGAGAGGGATTATTAAATAAATATAATTTTTTTTATTTTTTTTTTAATTACTTTTGTTATAGTTAAGTTGAAGTAAAAATTTGGACCACTAATTTTGGACACATATGGTGATTGACAATTTAAAAGGAAGTATAATATAATTTTCAATGAAATCGTAATGAATTACAACAACAAAATCAATTAAAATAATGTCATGTGAAATAATGTCATTTTCGTTTATCTTAGATTAGATAGATTTCATTGTGAATTTCGAGAGGGAATATGTCCTCTATATCACCGCAGCCGCAAATGGACTTAATGTGATAACCCGTGCTTGTTAGTTAGTCTGTGAGTCCTTAAGGATACCTGATTTTGTAATCTCTGTTCATTTTAATAGTTTTTAGTTTTTGGTTACATTGGTGTAAATTCAATTATTGTATAAATAAATATTTTTATATTAACGTATAACGGTTCGTATTCCCAAAAACTATTTTTCTGTAATTAATATTTATACAAATAAAATTTAAAATATTCCAGTAATTTTACAAATTTTCTTACCTTATTTCTAAACAAACAAATAAAAAAATGTCCACAAAAGAATTCAAAATTCAGCTAACCAAATGTAGTTTAACTTTAAAATTAAAAAACGATTTAAAAAGTATACACAAATTGAAAATATTCGACAACGACAATTGAAATATTGCGGTTTAAGTTGAAAGTCAAATCAAACTTTGATTGTTGTGGCACCACAATTGTGTAAAAATAATACAAAATGTAACACAATTAACTGTAAAATAAACAAAATTACTGAACAGAAGTGTTTTTGTATATTAAGCTTCCGGCTCTAATAGTTTTCAAGTCTTTTTTGATTTTTGTTAAATATTATTGGGTGGGCAGTGCTCAGCTTATCTATTAAGACGAGCCTTCACTGATTTATGAACTGAAATTTTCTTGCATATTAAGTTTTCGACTCTAATAGTTTCCAAGTCATTTTTGATTTTGCTAAATATTATTGAATGGGCAGTGCCCAACTTATCCATTAGGACGAGCCTTCACTGATTTATTGAACTGACTTTTTCTTGCATATTGAGTTTCCAAACCTAATAATTTTCAAGTCTTTTTTGATTTTGCGAAATATTATTGGGTGGGCAGTGAACAACGCATCCATTAGAACGAGCCTTCACTGATTTATTGAACTGAAGTTTTCTTGCATATTGAATTTCCAAACTTAATAATTTTCAAGCCTTGTTTGATTTCTGCTAAATTTTATTGGATGGGCAGTGCCCAACTTATTTATTAGAACGGGCTTTCACTGATTTATTGAACTGAAGTTTTCTTGCATATTGAATTTCCGACCCTAATAATTTTCAAGTCTTTTTTGATTTTACTAAATATTATTGGGTGGAATTATTGGGTCTGATTTATTGAACTGAAGTTTATTGCATGTTGAGTTTCCACACCTTAGAATTTTCAACTGTTTATTTATTTTTTTTGTTAAATGTTATTGGGTGGGCAGTGTCCAAATTTTTCATAAGGACGAACCACCACTTATGAAAGAAAGATATGTATAATGAATGTTAATTAATTAATAAAATAAAATGTATTGAAATTATGTCATGTGTTCAATGTGTTCACCAAGCCTAAGAATTTTCAATCGTTTTTTAGTTTTTGCTGAATATTATTGGGTGTGTAGAGCCCAACTTATAATTTAGATGGAGCCGCCATTGCTGAAAAAAGATATAAAATGTAGACGTTTAAAAAATCAGTAGCCGATCGGAATATCAAATAATTAATACAATTAAATAAAAAGGCCCACATTTCGAAAGGGAAAAGGACCTATAAAGTTTGTCTACAGATTTATCTGTAGGATCAACTGTTAAAATAAATGAATAAATAAATGTTGATTAATTACAAAAATAAAATCTATTGAAATTGTGTCATATGACTACGTTCAAAGTTGATTTATGCAATAATGTATCACATCCTTGCCATATGAGAATGTGGTCACTATAAAAAAGTCATACGAGCGCCCGATATACCGTGACAGAAAAAAATTCTTCTAAAGAAGAAGTAAAATGTGATAACCTGAAAAAGTAAAATATACCCGAACAGAAACAATTCGTCTGTATAGGAGAAATTTTATAAAATATTTCTTCTGAGACAATTATCCATACTAATCTATTTCATGCTAATTCATTCCTGTTATTTACTCACAGCTTTCCCAAATTCATCTTTAACCCATCTATTCATTTAACATTTTTCCCACGATTCTTTTACTATCGAGATTATTGAAATCACTATACGTGTACCACAATGATAACAATATCTTTCTGCATTATGGTATTAATTTTCAAAGGTAGTTAGCTGAAGTCAACAATATTATTGTTTTACAGTATACAGTCAAGGTTCAATAGATTATTGGTAATATACTGGTTTCTGCAAATTTTTTGTATACTAATTTATGCAAATCTGTATACTGGTTTCTGCAAATTTTTTGTGTACTAGTTTATGCAAATCTCTATACTGGTTTCTGCAAATTTTTTGTATACTAGTTTATGAAAATCTGTATACTGGTTTCTTCAAATTTTTTGTATACTAGTTTATGAAAATCTGTATACTGGTTTCTGCAAATTTTTTGTATACTAGTTTTTGCAAATCTGTACACTGGTTTCTGCAAATTTTTTGTATACTAGTTTATGCAAATCTGTATACTGTTTTCTGCAAATTTTTTGTATACTAGTTTATGAAAATCTGTATACTGGTTTCTGCAAAATTTTTGTATACTAGTTTATGCAAATCTGTATACTGGTTTCTGCAAATTTTTTGTATACTAGTTTATGCAAATCTGTATACTGGTTTCTGCAAATTTTTTGTATACTAGTTTATGCAAATCTGTATACTGGTTTCTGCAAATTTTTTGTATACTAGTTTATGCAAATCTGTACACTGGTTTTGAAAATTTTTTATTCATTCATTTAAATTACAATAAATTCATTATTTTGTCCCTATGATAGGTAATTTGGTGAAAATTACCATTCCAGTTGTTGCTTCTTCAAAACCAATTAGTACATATTAGTGATTTTTTAATGCGATGACTTGACCTATTGTTGCCATCAATTAAAATAAAAACTAATCTGTACTTTCACACAATAATCTCTATATATATCCACCACACATACATTTCTTATACTATAGATCAGCCTCTTCGTGTGGGTGTGGGTGCTTTTTTGTAATTTGATTGAATTGAATCGAGTTTAGTATACTTTGCTTTTGTGGTAAATTGTCACATTTTTTTTCAAAATTTGGTCAGACATACATTAGATGTGATGAAATACAATTTGGGTCTGAGTTAGCTGCCAAAAAGGCCTTCAAAAAGCCCTTTGTACATTTATGGAAGCAATTTACTTAAAGAGTCATGGCACCAACATTTATGAAGCTATGGACCCCTGAAAGGGATTAAATTAAACCTTGGAAAAAACTTTCTCTAAAAATGTATATAACGGTTCGGGTACAGAGTGCTTAAGAAAAGTAAGAATTTTAAAAGAAATCTGGTTTATCTGAAATTCAAAAAAAAAAACAATGCTATATTAACGGTACAAATTTTTTTTATATAATAATTTTATTATAATAATAATTTTTAATTTTAAATGATCGTTTCAACATCCAAAAGCTATAATATTTTTAAGTGTAATTTTGAAAGTATCATTAAAGTATAATATGTCATTATTATGAATTGGCTACGACCCATATTAAAATATTTGCATACAATAATTTTATACTTCTTTCCAAATACTTTACATTTATTTATTTTTCTCAAAATAAATTTAAAATACAAATAAAAAACAAACAAAAATAAAAATTACCTATAAAACATTATTTTATTATGTTAGTACAATTTGTCCTCTGATTATAATTCCAACACTTCACATCTTAATAGCTCATCTCAATGATTCAATTTTAAAATAATTACTCTAATCTATAAAACCTATATATATATATATATATAAATATATTTATTGGAAATTTGATATTAAATTTATCAAATTTCAATAAAGGTCAACCATTAAGTAGATTGAAAGTATATCTATTACAAATACACACTTTATCTCATTAATTTTTTTAATATTTCTGAAAATAATTAATTATAACCAAGCCATTTACTCTCAAGTATTAAATATAATTTCTTAAACATATTCTTACAAAAATAACGGTTTTTTATGGTTCCATTAACGGTTATGATTACAAATAATAAAATTAAAAGAATCTTCAGATATTGAACTGAAAATTTTATGTATAAGTGCGTGTGTGTGTGTGTGGTTTAAATTTAACCAGTCATCAACATCTGTACTGAAAATTAATCAAGATTTATGGTAGTTTAAGAATAAAATAAAAAAAAAAAAATAAAAAAAAATAATATCCTTGAATTCTTCTCCTTCATATAATATAAAGAAATTAAAAAATTTAATGATGGTAATTAAGTAATTATAAAAATTTTTTTATATATTATTATTAATCATTAAATTTTTGTTTTTAAAAATTTTAATTTAAATTGTAAAAAGTTTAAATTAAAGTTAATGAACTTTATTGTAAAAAAAATTTGAAAATATCAAATTTTTCAAATTAGTGGTTGGTTCTCATAAGAAGACTTAATGAAACAGTGATTTGGTAAAATTTAATTAATACAGGGTGTTTTGTAATTGTAGTAGTAAAACTTGTACTACATATGATACGGACACAACCTTGGGGAGTAAAAACTTGTGTGTGATACTATTAGTCAGCTTTATAAGTATGCTAACGTTTTCTAATATTTACGGAGGAGATTTTGTGCACTCAACTTTAAATCGGTATCTCAAAATTTAGAAAATTTATACAGGAACAAAATTTTATCCAATTGTTGACCCAAAACTACAACAAAAATATTCCAAATTTTTAAGGAGGTGAATTGACTGCATCCCATCAGGTTTAGATCGATGTCTCAAAAATATGATAATTTATATATTTGATATATCGATCTAAAGCTGAACGGAAACAGTTAATATTTTTATTTACTATATTTTTAAACTATTAGTTTAACTTTGAAATTGATTTTGCACGAAGCATCAATTTCAGACGTATGTCATATTTAATCATATCAATTTCTTTTCATAACTATATATTGCAAATGATACTACGGGCTTGGGATACATAATTTTTCTAAACAAACTAAATTTAGATGTTGTTTTAGTTATTTTAAAACTAACTGTCAATCCACTCTAGCAAACCAAAGTATATGCTAGGAAAATCTAAAAATCTAAATAGAAATATTTTATTATATTTGGCAAAACAAACCAGTTATTACAAATATCAATTTCTTGACATATGAAAGACATATGACCGATTCTGATCTATTGCCACAGATCTCACCGTCACACTATAATTTGAACATATTACGTACAATAGAACCTTTGACGGCAAGCCTGAAATTTTCAAAATTGAACCGCTGAACTATTTGAATGTATTTCTTCAATATATACTATATGCCACAGATTTATAAGATCAACGAAAAAAATTTCATTTCAATTTAGATCCAACATGCTCGTAAATGTAAAATTTTAATTGCATTTACATATAATAATATGTATGTATATAATTCCACACAATAATATGTATGTAAGACTCTTGCGCACTCTTATAAAACTATTATAAACACTATTAAAACATTATTAGTGTTAATTTGAGTGCTCTGCAATTGTTTCGAAATGTTATAAATACGTTATAGCACTAAAATGGAGAATTCTATAAGGTATCGAGCGTACATATCCTATATACATATCCTATATACATCCTACATACATATGCATTAGTGTACATATTTTTGTTTTAAAATGAAATTCATTTGAAATAATTTATGTTATGCGAGAGTGGGATATGTATTATTATTTAATTTGAAATAATAATTTTATTGATTTTATATGACACTTTCAGACATAATTTTATACAAAATTGCTGTAGCAGTTGCCTGCTGAAAATGTCATTATAATAATTCCCGCAATTGCTATAAGAATATTCTTATAGCAATATTAATCCCATTATTCCCATAAAAACATCATTATAACACCTTTAATGCTTATCGGGAGTCATATAGGAGTCTTATAGCACTAATTTTGTTTTTATAACCATAAAATGTTACATGAGATATTGATTGATACACACATATTATGGCTTTATGTGTACAATCAATATTTAGTTTATATTTATTAACTTGTTATTGATAGTTTTCAATTATCGATATTAAGGTACTTTTATTCTGTAATTTAAGGTCTAAATCCGATAGTTTTTTATTCACTCAAAATCGTTTTTATTTAATTTATACTTATTAGTATTAAATAAATAGATATAAGACTTTAATAGAGAGATGGCTCACATCCTACCCGGAAAAGGTTCTAAATTTTCGATGTATATTCATGTGCAGTTGAATTAATAAAATTAAATTAAATTAAATCTGTATGTACCACACAGCTGCTGTTTATGTATGAGCCAAAATTTATGTATAACACTGCTGTTTATGATGATATCAATATGCACCACAGCTACTACTGTTTATATTAAATTTAAATAAAACGGAATAAGAAATATAAATTAAAAAATCTAAATATGTTTCAATATAAATAAAATTAATAATAGTATATACCTTCTTAACATATTTTATTTATTTGTTTGATGTTACAATATTATTTATATAACTTTCATAGTCTTAAAAATCAAATATAAAACAATAATATTCTTAGGCTCACAAAATATTCCAAAGATTATATCAAATATGTTAAAATAAAATCAAAAATTCTAATTATGTACAACCTACTATTGTATAAAACTCATATTATATTATGTGAATTCATACACACATCATTTGTATTTATATGATTTTTGCAAATGGCCCCAAGATAATTCAATGTCATCAAGTAATAATAATCGGTTTTAAATCAATAGAAAATAAATATACGTACATGAAAACAATAACAAATTTTTATTATCTTTAAGGGGTTTATTGCAAAAAAAAAAAAAAAAACAAATAAAATATCAACAAAAATTATTATATACCTAAATCCTTGATAATCCTAACAAAAATAACAAAAGAAAAGCAAATTAAAGGTCTAATAATACAAATAATCTAAATTAATTCAACCCAATAAAATTTTTTCTTTAATAATAAAAAAAGAAAATTATTTCATATTATTCAAACATATATACATTCATTCCAATACATAAACAAAAAAAAAATATATATATATTTTTTAATTCCATCATTCTAAATTTCTATTCATCCGGGTTTAACATCTGACAAATTTTTAAGCTTAGAAAATAAATTTAATCGGTTCTTGCTTATTGCTTTACCCATTTAATAAAAAAAAAAAAAAATAATAATAAAAAAGTCAAAACAAAAAAAAAAAAAATAATAATAAAATCGGAAAAATCATAAAAACAGTTAAACAAAAAAAAAAAAAGTTCAATAAAAATTTTTAAACATTTTAGGATCTTTGGTCCAAAAATACATTTTTTCTTGCTTTTGTTTGTACTATATACATTTTTTGTTTTTGGTCTTAATATTTTTTCTGAAATTTAATTTCATGAATAAAACATTCACAATAGTCCTTTTTCTGGTATTTTTATTTAGGCGTCATTTTTAATATTTTTTTTTTTTTTGTTTTTTTTTTTTGCTTTGTATAGAGTACCAGAATTGAATATGTGTGTGGTGCTGCTTCTTTTCTTTTACACTAAAAATTTTGTTATATTTATAGATATGCAAAAGAACTGAACTTTGTACATAATATAACAAAAGACTTTGTTTTTAAAATAGTTTTTTAAAAGGATCAAAAAGGGAAAATATCCTTTTATTTGAATACATAAAGAATAAAAAAAAAAATTCCAAATACTTATTTTAAAATATTTGTTTTTACTTCTTAAAAAACAAAAACAATAATTACAAATATAAATTGTACATCAGAATAGATTTCAAAGGCCAGAGTGTTGCATAGACAACATTAACAAAATTTACTAGAGTGAAAAAATACATTTTTATCGCTCAGAACAGTCCTGATTGTATCGCTCTCAATATTATAATCGCTCTCAAAATAGTCCTGATATATCCTTTTGCTTATAAAATAGTTTTGTAATGTTTAATAACTGATCATAAACTGATATGTAACCTAGATTGAGTTGTATATGCCAAAATAGCTACTGATTTACATATGGAATCACATACATTTTATAATATAACAAAATATCCGACTTTGGCCATGATATTTCTGCATCATAGTATTATTTATTATAAGTGAATATGTCTATTCCGCCACTTAATATCGAAATCAAATAGTTTTGTTATTCACTCAAATTGAAATGTTTCTTTATTACTCTATATATGCAGTACAGCTATTATTGTTTGTGTAAACTTTAAATAAAACCGCATTGATTATAATATGGTGATGGTTACTATCACAATATTCACAAGCCTGAATTTAGCTGTTGTTTTTGTTATTTAAAAATTAACTATCAATCAAGTCTAGCAAAACAAAGTATATGCTAGTAAAATCTAAAAATCTAAATAAAAATATTTTATTATATTTGGCAACACAATTTGTCATTACAACTCAAATCAAATTCAAAGCTTTGCTGCTGATAGTATAGTACCCATTGATTGCTTTGATACCCTGCTTCAAAAATCCTGACCAGCCAGTTGCGAATAAAATGAAATCCATTAATTCCAAATATTCTATTTTAAAACATAAAAATCAAAAATTTCGAAAGTCCAAATATTCTTGGAAATGGAAATAAATAGCAGACTTTCGTCGCATGATCACATTTTTTCTACAGCATCCTTCGCGCAGAAATAGAAAATACTCCTTCCAAACTCCTCAAAGCTCATTCAAAACTCATTCAAAATGTCCCTATACTGATCAAAGGTACCTTTTTCTTTTTACAGTCCTCAGTTAGTCCAAACTGTACTGTACATTGGGATAAAGAGGTATCGTTTGAGACCTAATGTTTGGCTTAACTTAAAACAACAACAAGAAAACGTCCTATTAATATACAAAGCACACGAAATTCAGTCTCAACTTGAATATAACTTGCATATTTATATCGATGCAGCCAGCATCAGCCTATGTTATTTAGATAAGGTGCAAAAGCGAACCATCAAAATTATGTACGATGCAGAGATTACACAACAACTAACATCACTATGCTATTGCTGTATTGTAAGAGCAGTCACCCGTATGAGCTGTTTTATAAATATTAGTTTGGTAATTGGTCTGACCTAATAAAAGCTATATTATGCGCGACATATAACCCTTCCAGTTTAATACTTCATGCCAGCCCTGTAATACAGCATGTTACATGTTTAATCCCTTTTTCACAAATTTATTCTTAAAACCAGAATTATGAAATATAAAAATTTTTTCATCAGCTGAACCTTCAAATTATGGAACAGCCTAACATCTTATGTGTTCCACAAATATCTTTTAAAATGCCTGTAAATTTTATACCCTAACTTTTTCTATTCTATTTCTTTAATAATTTTGTTAATTATTTCTTTACTATCCTTCTTTTGTTAATTTTTCAAATGGCTTAATTTCTGCAGTATCCCATCATCATTTTGGTATAGAATAGAATACAAAACTAACAATACATAATAAACTAAAAAGAGCTGCGCACCAGTTTGTTCACTTTTACTTGATCTTTGATTTTTGGCTTATCAACATTTTACTTAAGCTTTGCTTGGAATGAAAATAATACAAAAAACGAACCAATAGCTAACCCACTCTATAACTTAACATACTTATCTTTGCGATTTTTTCTCGTCCCATTGCTTCTTCTTCTTAGTATTACAGTTCATAGTTCATTCATTCATTCTGTAGATCCATCCTGTAGAAATATGTTAGAATATTTAGGGCGTTTCCGAAACTCTCACACTTGCACTTGATACTCGCACTAAACCAGTCAAATAGCACTTGATTTGTTGTCAAAATTTTAGTGTAGTCTCAAGTACACTAGATATCGCAAAATTAAATCTATTAAATTTATTGCGATTTGACAGGTTTAGTGCTAGTACCAAGTGCAAGTGCGAGAGTTTCGGAAACGCCCTTAGTGAACCCTTTTTTTTGACAACCTGCTGGTCTGCTGTTGAGGCCAATTTTCGTTAATTCTTATCGTATATTTTTCCTCCCCCAATCCCAGCCCAATGTTTATACTACACTTTAACAATTTTTGCAATATTATTTTTTATTATTATCTATGTTAATCATTTTATCATTGTTTCGTCTTTCACATTCTCCATTCCAAAATATTTTCACTACAAATCCTTTTCGACGAATTTTCGCACTCTGCATTTTTTAAGTCCTATCGATTATCAGTTAAACAGTCTTGATTTTTTCTTTTTGTATTTAAAAATTTAATGGGAACAACCACTAAACATTTTATTGTTCTATATATGGTCCCTATACGAGTATTAAAGTCATCATATAAAATCAATAAATTTTTGTTTATTTTTTTCTTTTCTTAACAATAAAAAAAATAATAAAAGGACCAAAAATTTGAGATATTTTTTGAATTACTGGTGATGTGGTTACAACCATAATGGTGGCATATCAATAAATAAATATAGAAAAAAAAAATTAGTCTATAAAATTATTTACCATTTAATGTAATTACAACAAAAGCAACAATTATAAAAATTTATTATCATCACACAATTTTATAATAATAATAACAAAGCAGTGGTTAAACACATATGGAACAGTATTTAATCAATTTTGTGGTGCTTCTTAAATGCCTTAATGTCCAAAAAAAAAATATATATTTAAATTGTTACCGCTTTTATATTGTTTATCGATAATTTGTTATTTCATCATATTATAATTATCTAGATTTTACTAGTGTTAATAACATAGTCTTATACTTTATAGTATTATTAATTTTTGTAATATTAGAATTTGTTCCCCTCCTAGTATGTTAGAAGACATTTTAAAGGTGTGACAAATCGTGATGCACCATCATTTATGTTTCGTTCTTTAGTATATTTTATTCAAAATTCACCAAAAACTGTTAAATCGATTTTTTACCGTAATTATATTGTTACCGTAACTATATCAAAATGTCAACACAGAGATTGGAACTGGTCTAAATTTGAACTTTGCAGTTCTCTTAAAACAACATTTTTAAAGGGTTTTTATATTCTAATTGGTCCGCTCAAATTGTGATTCATCACTCCACATTACGAATTCATTGTCTTAGAACCCAATCTTCGCACTCAATTCAATGATCCCATCAATGGGCCAGAACAACATAGTTTATTTAAGTTCAGTTCGTCAGATATATAAACCTTCTTGCTTGAATTGAGTTTTTGTGTTTTTATACATTTTTTTTTTAAATTCAGATAATAACATTTTTAATGTGAAATTTTAACTCGTCTTTCAATAGTTTCAGACAACTGTTTCTAATGCTAAATTTCTTAAATACTAACCAAAAGCTGAAATATTTTCATTTAAAAATTTTTTCATTGCAGTCCTTTTATCTAGCATACAAGTAGGTATATGAACCAATTTTATTTATTTATTTAAAACGGCGGACTTGTATATTAATATACAGCCCAGTCATACGTCATTTTCCCTTTCCAAAAGTGGACTTTTTAAATTTAAAACGACACAATTTTAGTTAGAAAACAAATAAAATACAACTTTAAAAAAAATTATGGAATAAATTTGAATTTTTACCCTATTTTTAACACCTTTATTTAATTATCTAAATGTTACTTCCTCATGCACAACAATTTGTATAACAACAACAATTTTATTAAACAATGGTTATTAAAAGTTAATAAATTCAATTTTAAAAATGTAAAACGATTTAATTTAACACAATTTAAAATAAAATATTTTTACTAATTCATATTTTAAAATTATATCGTAAGCTTGATTACAAATATTAAATTAAATGTGTAGTTAAGTGAAAAACAAATGAGATGTTTTGAAATATTAAGATTCTACGCCTAGTGGATATGCAATTTTTTTTTTTTTAGCGATACACGTACATATGGTTTTAGAGTGTTAGGTCGCTTAGTAATATATAATTTAGCAGGTATTTATTAAGGTTTAAATCTAAATTTTATTTGTTTAAATGAATACAAATCATTTTGAGAGGCTTAAAGTACGTTTACGTCATAGAAGTGGTTCAAATACTATCAGACTTTAAACCAGTAAATAATTTTTACTTAATTCATATTTTAAAATTATATCGTAAGCTTGATGACAAATATTAAATTAAATATGTAGTTAAGTGATAAACAAATGAGATGTTTTGAAATATTAAGATTCTACGCCTAGTGGATATGCAATTTTTTTTTTTTGCGATACACGTACATATGGTTTTAGAGTGTTAGGTCGCTTAGTAATATATAATTTAGCAGGTATTTATTAAGGTTTAAATCTAAATTTTATTTGTTTAAATGAATACAAATCATTTTGAGAGGCTTAAAGTACGCTTATATCATAGAAGCGGTTCAAATACTGTCAGACTTTAAACCAGTAAATCCTTCTATTAATTTGTTATATATTACACAGCCCAGGAGTATTATGAAACCAAATATTGATTGAAGAAGTCCAGATAAACCAAAAATTTTATGGAAGAGAAAATATATAGCATCCAAGGTTTATGGAGACTGAAATAGTTGTTCAGTACCATAATACCTTGGCCTCGCTTTTGTCGCATATTAAATCATAATCAGATGAAATTCAAAAATATTATAATATGTAAAAATAGAATTTTTAATATATATTTTTATCAAAAACAAAACTTTAGCCCCTTATAAAGATCCCCAGAAAAATAGCTAGATCATTACCTACTTCTAAACTAACAAGACCGTAACTGTAGCAAATTTGTGGATATTCCTCTGAGACACAAATTTGTGGATAATTGATATACCTCTGAGATGTATGCGCGTGATTATAAAATATAATATATATTTCTAATAAAGCTTAGTCTAGTTTCCATTAGGTCCAGATAGTCGAAAAATAATATGTTTAATATCTCTCTGAATGTCTGGATACTTACAGATTCGACAGCCATCAACAAGTATTGTAAATACAAGTATTAACAAGTATTGGACATTTTGTCTACATATTTAATAACTTTAGTTTCATATTAATAATCAATATTAGTTATTGAAATTTTTCAAACAATATTATTATGGTCTCAGTACACCTATTACTGTCATAAGCTTCTTCTTGTTCTTCTTCTGTTATTGCCGATCCATAATTGGACGTCAGCGGTTATACGATATTGGCAACGATGTGCTGATAAATGTTTCGATCCGATGCTGAATGGATTAAATCTTGTTCAGCTTCTTCTTTTGTTCATCAGGAATATATTCTATAGTTCGGATAATTTTCTGGAAGTCACAGGAACTCAACTCGCACCAGTCTGAGTTAATTTATTTGTATTCTGTCACTAAACCTATTTATAATAAGAATACAAATTTTTGTATCAGCTGAGCTGAGATTGATGATTATTAACTACTATCACATCATTTACTTGCCTTCCAGAGCTTCCAATGTCTTACTATATATCTTTTACTAAAATCGTCGAGTTCAAATACACTGTATAATGAATTCAATTTAATGCAAACTCAACAATTGTGGACATATGGATCCCAAACAGCTCCATTATATTCCATTTGTTAATAAAAATAATCATTTAATATAAATGAATTCCATGCAGACGTACACTTACAGTTTTAACCAACATTTTTTAATTGGAAAAAAAATAATAAATAAATACCATACATGTATTACAGAAACAGAACCTCCTTTATTTGGTTTAACAAAACGTAATCAACAGATTTAACATTTTTATATATAGATTTATAAATAAAATATTAAAAAAAAATTTTAAATGGTTGTTAAAAATTGTATAATAAAAATTAAATACAATTATAAGTGCAACCTAAGGCTAAAAAACACGATAAGTATTATAATTTGTTATGAACACGAAGAATTTATTATATAGGTATCTTTCGTTTAGGGATAATATACGCAGAGATTGTTATGTATATTTATACGAGTATTATACCTAAAGGTTTTTAAATTAACATCAAAATATTTGTAATTCATATTATATATATATATATATATATATATATATATATATGCGTAAATAAATTATCATGTGTACATGAGATAATAATGTGCCCACAATAAAAAATAATTTGGAATAATTTACAGCTTCAACATTATTGTTATAAACGTAGAAAAATGTATGTATGAAAAAAATGCATAAAATAAATTATTTTGTCGATTTGATTTAAAATGATTTTGAATTCGGAACTGAGTAAAATTAACGATATAGATCTTATAAGTAAAAAAAATTTATAACATAAAAGATATTTCAAAGATACGGGCAAATAAGAGGTATAATTCAGTTCATGCTGCGTTGGATTGTTACGGTTTTATACGTGGCCTAATGTTGTAACAATGACGAATTACTATGATTTCCCACCCCTTTTAAAGTAAATAACAAGAGAACCTGAATTTGAATAAACTATGGATTTATTTTACTATAGGAAATCTCTTGAAACAGATATAAAATTTACAATCCCACAGAACTGATGTTTATGGTGTATAGGTAGCTTACTAATGTATAACTGAATGCATACATTAGTAAACAGAATTGGAACTATAAACAAATGCAAAAAATAAAAATCCATATAAAAATGAATATTTCAACACTTCGAAGCATTCAGCAATTTATATCAAACTAACGAAGCACAAACTAACATTCAAACGATACGACATCCTCATCAGAATTGAATTGATCAAGTTCACACACTTCGGATAATGGTAGAACAATAAATTGCGTACTGAACACCAGTATGCATGTTCTACATCGACTTCAATAAACTTTTCGACATGAAAAATCTAAGTACTCGTTCCACATTAATTCACAAGGGACAAAAGAACGATGACTACATAACAACAAGGATGTCCGCTCTCGTCATTTGTTTTCACAATTATTGTCTTAGATAATTTATACTAGCTCAAGCAGGACAGGAATAACTTGTCTGCGTCTTACACAATAACACTTTTAGAAAAACTTATTATTTACCGTTAGAATAAAAAATGTATAATTCCTGCAAAGCTATCGAATTTATTAATATTTATTTATTTATTATGCCTCATAAATTGTACAATTAATTCTTTTAAAACTATTTACTTAGATACAGATATGTAATTATCTTTACTACAGTTGATTTTGTATTTTTTTATTTTTATTTAGAAATTTTCGAGTTTGATATCGAATTTAATTATATTAAACTTTTTAATTTTACTAACCATGAATATGCTTATAATGCATCAGAGAGGCGTATTTACTCTACTTCAGTATTTTGTACTCGTGTACATAATATTCGACTATTTTCAAAAATTTTAACACCTAGCAACTACTAATATCTGATAATGATATCTGTCTTATCTCGCATAAATTCAGTTAAATGCAAAACAAATTAGAATAGCTGAAGCAAGTGACAAGGATGTCGGACTAGAAATCTACCTGGAAAAAATTAAAACTGTGAGAATAAATATATTATGAAATAATATGGGGTATGTGAAATATGAGATATAAATTAGAAATATAGTCCTAATCGTTATACTGAAATATTGTATTGTCATACAAATTTTACGGCATTATTTACGGGGTTTATTTGATTTGTTTGGCAAATAATTTCACAGAGTCAATAAATTCAATAATGTTCTATAATCTACGAAAATAATTTTTAGAAATATAAATCAAATTTACTCTTACTATTTCAATGCTGCTGAAAAGTTAAAAATTAATTGTGTTCATTTAACGCCCCATAGATAGTTATACTTAATCTTACCTATATACAAATACCATGTAAATGCTACATAAAAATTATAAAAGTAGACAATAATATCTATATTAAATTTAAGTATGGCTCATCAATGAACATAATATGTAAAATTAACTGTAGGTATTCCTAAATTTCAAATTATTATTTAATTTTTGACTATATTTAAGTAAGTACAGCATCTCTTCTTTTCAACTTTCTGTGTAATTTCATTATGATTTCATTTAATAATAAAAAAAAAATGTATGTTAAAAAAAATTTCTAATTGAAAAAATTTATTAATACATTCAAATTCGCTACGTCTCCTTTTAAAAATGTATCATTTAAAAGAATAATAATAATTAAAACCAGTGTTGCAAAATAGTTCAACTATTTATACCTTACTTTTTTCAATTTTTCAAAATAAGTATAATAATTATTAGAGACCCCTACTTAATAATTATAATTCCAGTTAAAGCCAAATTTAACGTTTTTAACAGAACAGCGATTTAAGTATACCAATATTTTTCACTATCAATGAATAGGTATAAAAAAAAAACCTATAATAATTTTGTTTACAGCTTACTACGATACACATTGTCTGTACCTACCTACATTTAATGATGAAAATAAAACTCATATGCTACCTATGCTATGCAGTCTTTTGTAAATTGTATAAATAGGATGGTGTACTGGTGCAGGTGTGCTCGTGCTCGTGGTGATTTATTTTCTCTCATTTTTGGTGAATAGATTGAATAATTTTGAGGTTAAATGTTGACAACTAATTCTATTATAATATATGTATTTTGACCAATTAAGTAAGTACACGCACATTTTCGGCATCTCTTATTTAACAACTTTTTCTGTGTAATTTTTGTAATTTTCCATCTCATTAAAATATTGTTGCATAATCAGTAACTAGTATTCGTACATGTTTGATAAAAAAATCGTTATAAAATTACATTTTACATTGAAATTTTATTCTACTTTTATAACTCACAGATGTACTATTGTCATCTTCTAATAAGTTATAAAATCAATCAAAATGAAAATAGGAATTGTATAGGTAGTCTAACACTAAAAATACCTACTAATAAGTTCTAATAGTGGTCACAATGAACGAAACAATTTCCTAAAAATATTTTGTTTGTTAACACAAATAATAATAATATTATTATAGATACAATGGTGACATAAAATGTCTAGATATCAAGATTAATTAATAAATCGAACTTGTTCTTTTTATCAAAAGTCAAATGACATGGAAATTTTAATATTTATAATTACATAAATTTATTTTTTTTTAAAAATATCATTCTCAATTTCATTATGAATATTGATTGTTAATCATTATTCAGTTAACTCTTGGCACTATATAATGTTTTTTATTAATTTATCTAAGATAACAACCCATATGTATTAACCAAAAAATAAAAAAATTATTCAAATTTGAATCGGGCACTCTGGTTTAGTTGAGTTAATATTGATAAATTAAAATTTAATTTTGTATGTTAAAATATATGTCTTGGCACTATATAATATTTTTTTACTAATTTATCTAAGATAACAACCCATATGTAATAACAAAAAAAAAAAAAATAATTCAAATTTGAATCGGGCACTCTGATTGAGTTGGGTCAATATTGATAAATCAAAATTCAATTTTGTATGTTAAAATGTATGTCTTGGCACTATATAATTTTTTTTTATTAATTTATCTAAGATAACAACCCATATGTAATAACAAAAAAAAAAAATATAATAATTCAAATTTGAATCTGGCACTCTAGTTGAGTTGGGTCAATATTGATAAATCAAAATTCAATTTTGTATGTTAAAATGTATGTCTTGGCACTATATAATTTATTTTAATTAATTTATCTAAGATAATAACCCATATGTAATAACAAAAAAAAAAAAAATAATAATTCAAATTTGAATCTGGCACTCTAGTTGAGTTGGGTCAATATTGATAAATCAAAATTCAATTTTGTATGTTAAAATGTGTGTCTTGGCACTATATAATTTATTTTTATTAATTTATCTAAGATAATAACCCATATGTAATAACAAAAAAAAAAAAATAATAATTCAAATTTGAATCTGGCACTCTAGTTGAGTTGGGTTAATATTGATAAATCAAAATTCAATGTTTTATGTTAAAATGTATGTCTTGGCACTATATAATTTTTTTTTATTAATTTATCTAAGATAACAACCCATATGTAGTAACAAAAAAAAAAACAAATAATTCAAATTTGAATCGGGCACTGTGATTGAGTTGGGTCAATATTGATAAATCAAAATTCAATTTTGTATTTTAAAATGTATGTCTTGGCACTATATAATTTTTTTTTATTAATTTATCTAAGATAACAACCCATATGTAATAACAACAATAACAACAAATAATTCAAATTTGAATCGTGGGTTAATATTGATAAATTAAAATTTAATTTTGTATGTTAAAATGTATATGAATACATATCAAGAGTAATATTAACATAACATTTATACAAAATATCCCTACTTACCTACTCCTCAATTAGCCCAAGTCTAAGTTGGGCATTCATGTATAAAGGTATCGTTTAAAACTTAATGTTTGACTTAACTTAACAAAAAAAAAAGTAAATAGACTAAAATTCTATGTTAAACTTTCTAATTGAAAAAATTTGTTAAAATATTCAAATGCACTACGTCTCCTTTTACAAATTTATCATTTAAACGAATAATAATAATGAAAAATAGTGTTGTAAAATAGTTCAGGTAGTTCACTTTTTTCAATTTACAAAATTAAGTATAATAATTATGTGAATTGGAATTTAAATTGGACTTTACATATAATTTAATTAATGCGATCTATACATATAAGTATATTTAAAATATGTAGCGGCTAAATTTAATTAATACTATTTAAAAAACCAAAAAAAAACTTAAACAAATCACATTGAAATGCTATTGTAAATTTAGGCGTTTTATATTACCACAATTACAAATCAACTATATTTAATAATACTATACCTAATTAATATTAAATTTGTCACGAAAAAAAAAAAACAAAAGAAAAAAACATAGACGTCAAAAGAAATAGTGCCATTCCCTAAATAAACTATTACGACATATATATACATTTTTTTTTTCAAGTATAATTAATTCTTTCCTCTCCAATCCTTTTTTGTTTTTTTTTTTTTTTTATTTTTATTTTAATTTTCACTAACTTTGTACGATAATAAAATAAAATCAAATAAAATCGGTATACTTTAACCTTGTTCGACTAACACGCATTATTTACAACTATATACAGTCATGTATGTATAAAATGTGTTAATGAGTAGAATTGTGCAAAAAATTTTAATATGTACATAATATTTATATACATAAAAATTTAGTAAATAATACAAATATTTATTATAGTATTTCAATTTTATGCTACTTAGATTATTTTACAATTTATTTATTTATTTATTTTTTTTTAACAATTTTTCAAGAGCAATATTCATAGGTACATCTATATACAATATATGTTTTCATATTACCTAATATGTATACAACATATTAATATTATAGTTTATATTATATTTCTGCGATATTCTTTTGGTCCGACTATACTTTTGCAAAGTTATATCCTGAGCAAAATAATTAAAAACAAAAAAAAAAGTTTAAATTACTTTATATTGCAGTGGTATCTGATACCACTTTATACAATATCTAACTGAAGACATACCAATAACATTATTATTATGTTTGTATGGCTAACCAGCATACATAATGTTTTTAAGTCATAACGATTCTTTAATAATGTTCTATATATATATATATATATTACATGTATATATATATATTAGTAAACAACAATTTTAATTATAATTGAAAAACTACAATATACAGTTAGTTTAATTTAAAATACGAAATCGGAAAATTTTGTACCCCCAGAGATGGAAAATTCTATGCCCAAAAGGATAAGTTTTCTAAATTATTTTCGTTAATTAATTTAAATCTCGGAAACTATATTTGAACACTTTTCGTTCAAAATCAAAATGAAATTCTCTAAGGCAAATGAAGTTCTATAGTTTTCTTTAAATAATATTGTTTATATTGTTGGCATCTTCAATCTGTAAAAACAATTTTTTGTGTTACATGCATTTTTATTCAATAAATTGCTGATTACTTAGTTTTACAATAGATTAGACTGGATTTTGAACAGTAATAGTGATTGAGTTGTTTAGTATACATATATTTGAAAATATATAACTGAAGAACGATTCAGGGAAGTTGACTAGGTCCTCTACATTATTTTCATGTCATATCAGAGTTTTCACGTTAATGACATTAAAATATAAATCCTATCCATATCCCGATAACCTAGGTCTTGATTTATAAATGATTAAATAATGCAGATCTGCAAAACATAATTTGATCAGACTTACTAATGGTTGAGACCTGAATGTGTTTACATAATTTAATTCCAATACAAATTAAATACCATGCTAATTCAAATTAATTTTTTTATACAAAGCCAAAACACTTTATGCCTTTTATGCCGGTTGGTATGTTTAACTAGGGAGGGAAAGGAAGTAGAGGACAAGAGTAGGGTAAAAACAAAACAGAACAATTACTAACGAATGTGTAAATGGTCGTCTTGAACCTATGTAGGTCATAGAACTAATAATGTTTGGGCGGGGACATAAAATGGAATTTGCTCCCACATTCGTGATATTCTAGTTATAAACGAATTTCCATAACTAGTTGACTGGGATTCTACCTAGGGATTTTTACGATGTAGAGATGAGCACATGCTACCCTTTATATTTCAGAGAAACTGATAATACAAATAATTTCCATCCATTGAGCATATATATTTTGGTCCATTGAGCAAATACTTGTCCCTACAAAAATCTATAAAAAAGGATGAGATATCCAGCATTACAGACGATGGTTAAGTGGAGCAAATGAATACTTATTTACTTACTTGTTGGGCGCTACAGACCTTGAAGGTCGTCGACGTGACTAAAAATTGTCCTCGACTAATGAATATCAACTGGAAATAAATACATGAGAGAGAAAAAATAACGAAATACCGATTCTGGACATAAGAATAATACAAAAAGATGGAAACATAAAATTCGATATCTACAGAAAAAACAGCATTAATACAAACCATCCCCATTGAATCAAATCAATCACATGGACAAAAAATGGCATACAATGACCAACAAATTAGTAACTATACCATTATCAGAGGTTTACTTTGAAAAAGAAAGAGCTACATAAAAGCGACCCAACAAAGTGATCTAATGAAGAAATAATAGACCTAATATTAAGGAAAAAATTGCATTGTATCGAACTGAATACCATTCCCACGTAACATTTTTATTGTTATAAAAACAAAATTAGTGCTATAAGAATCCTATATGACTCCCAATAATCACTAAAGGTGTTATAGTGGCGTTTTTATGAGAATAATGTGATTAATATTGTTATAAACGAATGTTCTTATAGCAATTGCGGAAGTTGTTATAATTGGATTTTCAGTAATTGCTACAGCAATGTTGTTATAAATAATAAAATAAATATAATTCCATAAAATTATTATTTTAAAACTATTTCAAAAGACTTTCATTTCAAAATAAACACATATAAATTAATACATACATAATTATGTAAACTGATCCTATAACAATATTACAGCAATAATATTGCTCCGGTGCCTTATAGAATTCTCCATTTTAGTGCTATAACGTATTTATAACGTTTCGCAACAATTTCGGAGCACTAAAATTAATACTAATACTGCTATAAGAGTGTTTATAATAGTGTTATAAGAGTGATTAAAAGTCTTATAGCAATAAAATTGTTACGTCGGTTATTAGCTTTTTCAAATATAATATGGATGTAGAAATTTGAAAGTTTAAAAAAATTTTCAAGAAATATATTGTCGAATTAGTAATAAATACCAGACGTCAAAAAAAGAACAGCGTATACTTGGATAAGCATATTTGGAACGATAAAACGAACATGGAAGAAGTTTTTATATTATTATAGCAAAAACTTAGGTCACAGAAACCCCTATAGTTTCGTATCGTTGGCTTTTGAACAAAAAAAAAGAAAACGGATAGATAGAGAGAAGTTCGGGAAGTTAACGGGATACACAAAATATCATGAAAAAATTGTTCGAATTTACATATCGGGCAAAAAGTCTAACTAAGAACATTTAAGGAAAGCAAAATCAGCAAAAAAAAGAGGTAGGTACTACTATTTTTAGGTTGACGAATTGCTGAGCACATAATTGAAGATAAAAATTTGCTCAGCACATCAATTATCACTAATAAAGGAGGGGTACAAAAAATAACAAAATTACACACATACGAAAGTTTAGCTTAGAAATTAGAAATGTTCGAGGGAATTGATTGAACAATGATTTATGAAATGGATACTAACCGTTATTTTAATATAAACTACTTTAAAAAAGTTCATGTAAAATATATAATTGTTAGGGATTAGTATATAAAATGAAAAAAAACAATAATTAGTTAGTCACAAGCATTGATGAAAGAGGTATATTGCTTCCAAAATGTTGATATTTGCAATCAAAAAAAAATTATTAGTGAAACCTGCCCGGGGGGGAATTATTAGAGAAGACCTGACAACGATTCAATTATTTAAATATTTTTGTTAATACGTGAAAAATGTCAAGTTACCATGGGACATTGACAATGTTTCGAATCAATTTAAATGAAGTCTTATAGATCTTGTCAGTTGTTATCAGCTAAAAGTATAGTGTCATTGGTGTACTTAATGTTGTTTATATAAAGTATAGTTAACGTTTAAACCTACCAAATTGTTTGTTTTTGTTATGGTTTCTTGGAATATATAGATATAATAAAATTTTGTATTTCATAAAAACGTTTAGAACGAGAACCGGTAATGAATATAGTTATTAGAAATTTATGATAAAACTGAAACAAAATATTGATAAAAAGTAGTTCCTGCTTCACTGTTACTCTTCCCCTAACCTAACTTTAATTACCCACCCTAGCCAAATGTTTCAATCGTATAGTGTTTTGGATATTTAGAAAAAAACAATGGTTTCGACTTCAATAACACTAGTATTTTTTTTTTTTTTCGAGGAATCTTCATAGACACAATGAGCCCCGTAATTTCCATTGGGTGTCAGATTTTTACTGACTAAACCACACCCCTCCCATTAAAACTAGTCCGACGGACTAATCATTAATTTATTTCTAGTGTTATTTTTTTAGAGAAATAGTTTACGAAATTCTATCGTATTAAATCTAGTGGCTTAGTTCTCTTAAATCTTCCGATATGATTTTGATTATCCAGCAGTTGAAATGTTAAAATTGTGGCATTAACGTTAAAATGACCCTCCAGACGAGCCAAATGCTTTACTGCATATCTTTTTATTTCGTTTTCTATGCAAGAAATTTTTATATCTTTGTGCATGTCACTGTTGCGAACATACCAGGGGGCATTTACTATGTTGCGCAAGAATTTATTTTGGAATTTTTGTATGCAAAGTACATGTGTTCGTTTGGCACATCCCCATATTTGTCCATATTTGACATCCCCATATTTGATTATCTGATTATATAACAATATCTTGTTCTGTATAGGTAACCTAAGAACCAGTACTTTTCTCTATATTTATTATTAAGCTCAATTTTTTTCTTTTTGACGTGCTCTTTCCATCTAAGTTTGACATCTAATGTCATTCCTAGGTAGTTAGCGTTGTTTTCTTGGGGTATATTTACCCCATTCAGATTTATCGATGGTTGATTTTCTAAATTTTTATTTGTAAAATTTACATGTACCGATTTTAACTCATTGAGTTAATAATACGAGTATGAGAAAGTGGGATGGGTATTGACATGAATTAGCATTATTAATTGCCTAGATAGGATGTACTTTCATAATAAAATTTTGTAGAATATGCTGTAGTGCTAGTTTGAACATTTTTAAAGTAAAGATTACAAACTCTAGGTATGTTTCACTAATTTTATTCAATTTTTTGATATTTTTTTACTGCAGTGTGTCTGCACTGTTAGTACTGCACTTTGTCAAAAACAGTTTTTGAAGCACTCATCAATGTTATTCCATAAATGGGTGGTTTTTAAACCATCCGTCCTGAAATGTAATTTATACACGATCGGTAAAATTGATTTTCTAATTATTCGATCGCAAATGTGAAATGTATTAGTACTGTGCTAGATGTAGACTTTGCATACCAATACTTTGTATTTTAATATATTTATTTTGTATTTGCAGACTTTGTATTTTATCAACTAAATTATTAACATTCCTATAATTTAGGTTGTTTTTTTTATTAAGACCAGTCAGTTACCATTTTTAATACTTAAGTCAGTTTTAAGTGGCCAGTCAGATTTTAGTTTTAATACTTAAATCAATTAATAGTTTTTTTGTTGTATTAAAATTTTTCAAATGGATTAAAAGTAAATTTTTGTTTTTCGGACTCTAATTTAATACTAAGCATTTAAAATAGCTGGTTTTCATATATTTTGAATTTTATCTTAAATTTTAAAATTTCACTGGATTTTGATAGTTTTTTTTACATTTATATTTTACACTGTTTTGTTTTATTTCGAATACACATTATTGAATATAATCTAATCCGACGATGGATTCTATAAAATACTATACTCATATTATGATTTTATATTATATCACGATAATTCTATTTAAAATTTGATTAAAATTTCATCCAAAAGTTTAAAACTACTTTGAAAGTTTCAAAAAGTTTGACTTTAGATTATTTTTTTTTCTTTCGTTAAGTTTAAAACAATAAAAATAGAAAAAGAAAAAATGTGTTTTCAACTTTCTTAGAATTTCGAATATTTTCTTAAAAATTTTACTAAATAATATAATAATGGTAGCCTTAGATTAAAAGTGTTATTGGTTTGATATAGTTTGGGTAAATAGACGATATTTTTTATATGATTTTAATTCAATCGAAAACTTTTTACCTTGCCCGCCAAGAAATTTATTAAATTTTTGACGTTTAAAGGTAGGTAACGAAAATAATTTTTGATATCATTTAAAAATCTTTTAAAAATCACCTGAAATGTGATAGACTAGAAACAAAATACTTTAATCTGATCTATTTTAGGTGTTTATAAAATATAGGTGAGATAAAAAATAATAAAATAAAATTGTATATTTCTGTTCTTGGTAACTCTGCAAACTGTACATTATTGAGTATATTATTTTATACTAAATATGAATTGGCCCTAACAGGAAGAGAGCTATCAATTCCGTCTCCAGACTATTCAATATTTTTAATGATAGCTAATAAAAAGTTGTTTAAAAAATAATTTTTGTAGCGAAATTAATATATATATTATATATATATATTAAATTATATATATATTATATATATATATAATATATATAATTATAAAAGTGTTCTCATATTTCTCTTCTTGTGAGACCCATCACTTTGTTTATTGAACTTGTTTAATAAAATAATATAATCGATAATATGCACTGTTTGTAAAAGTTGTTCAGAATAGAAATTGCTCAATTTTTTGCTTTGCAGATGGAGCAAATATTTTACCAAAATGTTATATCATATTTAGATGTACAGCAATACAATTTTGCTTAAATAAATTCTATAGTTGGTGTCTAACAAATGGATTTGAGGCCAATCATATATTTATAACAAATACGTATTGAAATTTTGTTTTAGAAATTTATTATCAATAAAACAACAATTATGATTATTATAAGTCTGTTTGAGGTAAATTTGTCTGGTGCAATGTTTTGAGCAGAATGTAATTTTACTTCGTTAAGCTTTATTGCACTTTTTTAGAAGTACTTTTGAAATTTTCTATCAGTTTTTCCTAACACTCAAATTATTGTTTTTGAATATCGAGACATAAAAAGCTGTATACCAGTCTACCAATAGAGCAATATTTGCAATCGCTGACTATGGGTATATCATGTATATAATATATGATATTAGCGTTGGACCAAGACCTGATCTTCGTAGGACTACAAATTATGATACAAAATGTGGTGATGATGTTTTATTTTTAAATTTTATTCAATTCATTACTCAAAGAGGTTATAACGCTCGTACAGAACATTATTTCCTTGTATGAATACCTGGATTGATATTGATTTTAAAAATGAGTACTTAAATAATTTTGATGATGTATTGGGGAAGGGTTAACAGTATAGATATTAATTTGAATATGAATCCGCTATGCTACATCCTATCGAAGCTTTAATATTATTCCAGTCCAAAATTTATAGGTTTATTCATATTTTATGTCTAAGCTACTTGATGTATTTGCTATAAATATAATTATGGTATATTTGTCTTGAAATCTATGACGGTATAATAATATTTTTGTCAAGCAGATGGTTTTGAAGTAGTACAAATATTCTATTTTGAAACACCTTCCTGAGTGTGCTTAGAAAAGTGACTGGAGGATAGATAGCGTGTTCTTCCAACTCGTACCAATATTTTGCGCTCAAACAACTTTCTGAGCGTGCTTAGTAAAGTGATTGGAAGATAGTTAACTGAAAGTAGGTATAGCATTATCTCACAAGTCGTACCAATATTCCATGCCCAAGCAACTTCCTGAATGTACTTCAGTAAGTAATTGGGCGATAGCTACTAGACGGTAGCAGTGGTTTCAAAGGATAAAATTTCAATTTTCTTAAATTCGGAATAAAAAATCTAAAAAAAAAATAAAAACTAGAATTTAATTTATATTTAAAGTAGAGCTAATCATTAAATAATTTTAAACAATTATACAAGGAATCATTTGATTGTTTGTTTGGATGAGAATTGAATAGAAGTTGGATTTGTTTCTTGTACTTTATTGTATTATTTTCAACAAGTTGAGTCACTAGTTTTGCTTTTTAATAAATTTTTATTTTTATTCCCATCTCAACTTAAGCTACAAAAAATTTATTTTAATTTGTTTACCTTATATACAAACATCTAAACAAATTTAATGGTTTTTATGTTAATTTTATACACTATTTTTATTTAAAAAATGTTCATGTTATTACAAATTTGGAATGAAAAATCAATATTTATGATTGATAATAAAAATAAAAAAATTAGGCTAAACTAACTAAAACCTAATATTATTTAACTCTGGATCTGGATTTTATATTCAGATTTTACAGTAGTCCAATATATAGTATTAAACTTTTTTGATATTTGGATTGTAAATGACTAGCTATATGCTATATCTACAACATAAAATATTATATAGTCGTTCAGGGCTTGTGCATACCTACTACCTTTTACTTGATTTGACAAATCTAGCCGGTGTGGTACACATATTGAAAACAGAATTAGCGATTGAGCAGTGCAATGTTTTAGTCCGTTTTTGGATTAAAAAGTCTGATAACGCCTAATAATGTTTAAAAAAATGTTTTATCGCATACCATGGTTTGGATAAAAACCATTAGATGTGATGGAAAAAATATATGTTAATAGCTTCTATATATTAAGCCATCTATAGCCAAATCGAGTTTGAAACGTTTTCTAAATCGACCAAAAAAGTCATACCTTTTTTATTTATGGCCCTACAAATATCTGATGTCAGTTTGGTTATGGTATGGGTACTTCCTGGAAACCGAACTGATTAAACAAATAAAGCAGGTGTGTTAAATATATTCAAAATAGGATTGGCGATTGACAGTGCCTTGTTGATGTAGTCTGTTTTGGATTAAAAAGGTTTTGCCTCAAATTGTATACGAAAAAATACCATGGTTTGGATAAGCGCAATTAGATGTGATCCATATATTTTCTAAAGCAACCAATGCGCTAATAACATACCTTTTATTTATGAATCAACAAAATATATTTGACGTCAGTTTGGTTATGGTATGGGTATTGCAATGCCTGAAACCGAACTGATTTTGAATTTTTATGTTTTGACTATTAATTGGGTCTTTCTCTGGTTTTTTAGAATCACTAGTCTTTTACCAAACAATTGGGAATAATTTAAAAATAAAAATAAAAATTTATAGGTATAGGTCCAACAATATTTTACAATAATAAAAAATTATTTTCAAAACAAAAAGAAAACAATTCTAAAATTTAACTCAATTTATTATCACATGTAATGAAAATTACATATTTTGACTTTGTTGTTCTTTCTTTTCAATTTTTAATACATTTGAACCATAAAATTGACATTCATACAAATGTATTCTAAAAAAACAAAATATTTTCCCATCTCATTTTTCCCAAAATATTTATATATAGAAAATTTATATTAAAACCGGAGGCTTATAAATAGGTCTAAATTTATTTCATTTCAATAGATCTAAGTGAAATAATTCCATATAGTAGACAAATCTTTTATTTCAATTTTGTTGTATATAGTTTGGAGACAAATAGACAACATAAATGTTGTAAAAATTTTCATATCCTTGAATCCTAATGCTTTTGTCAATTAATTGTTTTTGAAGTAGCATTTCTAAAAAATGTATTGTCTTCTTGTTTGCTTATAAACTTTTAAAAAAAAAAAAAAATTAAAAATAAATAAAAATTGTAATACCTACACCATGTAGAAGAAAATATAAGAGTAAAAAATATGTGAAAATATGCACACATCTTTAGAGTAAAAAAATTTACTTAAGTATTCATAAAAGGATAAACTGATAATCCTGTTTACTAAAATATACGTTTTTACATAATATTATGTACACAATATGTACACATAAATGTGTGTACTTTAAATTATAAAAATTGGCACAAAGCAAATTGTTGAAATGTAATTTAAAGTGCAAAAGGATATAAGGTTTTTGTTTTGTTTTATTTTTTTAATATTGGCTTATATGAGTATAGGTAAATAAGTGTTTTTAGAAAATGAATCTAAATTTTATCTTTGGACAGAATCATTAAAAAAAATAAGTTATTTTGTTTTATTGTTTTTTTTTTTTTTAATTGAAACTCAAACGAATTGTTGCATTTGATTTGTACAAAATGCCATTGAAATTTAATTTGAATAAAAAAATATTTGCTTTTATTATTATTTAACTTTACAATCTATCTTATTCAAATCTAAAATGTCACTATTTGATGATAAGGTAATTTTTTTTGGCTTTATTTTTTTTTACAAATGAATACACATTGACTTATTTACGAAGTTACACAGTTCTGATTAAGCTAGTGAACATTTGTCATTAAACTATTTATAAATCTTTGGCTTTGGTCTGTCGGATGAAACATTTTCAGCTTTCGCTGAAGTTGGTTTGTGTACTGTAGCTGCGATGTATTTCATATCTTCGAAGTATTATCAATTTCTTTGTTATTTTTACGTCCTTTCTAATTTTTTTCAACCATAGTTCATTTACTATATTGATCGAAGCACTTTTGATTGATTGAAACTAGTATATCAATATTGGAGCTACTTCGATTACTCCACAGTGGTATATCATAATACCAGATGGATTTGAAGATAGCCTAAATGTATAACAGAATCAATCTACTCCTTTAGATTTGATCCTTGATTTGAAATTTACCATGCCTGATAATTTCGAAGATATAGAAACATACTGGTTAAATATATATAAAAAAAAGTTGATTTTAGTATTAGCATCTTGGTTACTATCTACATTATTATCATAATATTATTTAATAACTAACTCTTGAAAAGTACGGTACAAAAAAATTTGACCAATTTCACAACCGATTTTTATTATTGTTTTTCTCAATAACAAATATTCAGGAAATGTAGCGAATACAAATATTTATTCAAAAATTTGCAAATTTCAATTACAAATTTCAATTTAAAAATTAAACCCATAGTATACACGTATACATTTTAACATACACAATTTTTAATTTATCGAATTAGAGTAACTCACGCATCGCCAGAATAAAATTTTGTTTTTTTTTTTTAAATAAATTATTATGTTAAATAATTATACGGTTGTTGTCTAAGATAAACCAGTAACAAAAAAATATTATAAGAAGGCAGAAAACTTTCCTGTAACGGCATCTTTTTGTGAATAACATTATATTAACAAGTATATAGACTGTTAGAGTTCAATATAAATTGTTTTTTTTTTGTTGACAATATGTTTATTCCAATTTAGGTGCTCATACAAATGCATACGAAGATATTTTGCAGAGTTTGCGTGTGTTAGTGGGATATTATTTAGTTTTAAGGCCGGGCAATCTTCTCTTTTAGTATTGAAAGTAAAATGTACTGATTTGTTTACATTGACCTTGGTTTTCCACATTTTCAACCAATTTTTAATTTTATGATAAATAAATGTTATTGCAATTTGTTTGAGGCAGCAGTTGGGCTTGTGTTTGTTGTTCATACTACTGTGTCATCAGTAAGCATTACAGTAACTGTGTTTTCTGTTATTGACAAATATTCTGTACATATTAAGTACAGACTTAAGTACAACACCATCTACGACCCCTCATTTTGTCTAATACGTATTCTTGTTGACATTTTACTACAAACTTATGACTGTTCAGGTACGATGTTATGAGAAGATATAACTCTTATTTCAATTTGTATGGCATTCCCTTATTATACCAAATTTTTTCGAATTCCTGTCATATATCTAGCAACGCTCGGTTGTGTTTTTTATATTTTTGAAATATTGTTTTTAAAATTTTAATACACTAACCATACATTGTATACAATATACACTTGTACATATATGCTTTATTTATATTTTTATCTCTACATGATATACATAAGTTATTGCATATTTTATGTTTGTAACAAACAAAATCCTTTAAAACAAAAATTATTTGCGATATAACAAAGCAAAGATATTTTTGTTTTAATTTTTATCACTTTGTTCAAAGCCCTATATACTTGTTATAGCAACTAAGTCATGACACAGGAATGAACAAATTCTTTACTATGAAAATGTTTTAAATATGCCAGATTCATGGTTGATTTGAAAAGGTGGAAATATTAAATTTTTGTACCATTTGCCCAACTAATAGGGTCCTAGGACAGTGATGATGAAAATGAAAATATTTAAAATAAATAATAATTAAGAATAGTAATATAGGTGTAGATTTTAATCTGACTATAATTGCCGACTGGAGCAAAAAAAAACAGAGTTCAGTTATCTCGTTCAAAACTCAAATTTGATTATTGCAACCTTTCAAGATTTAAACCTAATCTCTCCTTCCAAGTTGTTACTTTACAAAACACAAATAGTGTAAATATTTTAGGTATGTGCGTGAATCAAAAAGTTATTTGGAACGACCATATTTTTAATATCGCGAAATGAGCTGGCAAGTGTTTAGACTAGCTAAGTCGATGTAAAGCTGTCAATTTACCTATTGAACTCCTCAATATCTATTAATCATTTATACGTCCCAAAATGAAATATAATTCACATATTTGGGCTCGCGCAATTCCTTTGTAGTCTTAGACTACCGTCACCGCGTTGAAAATCACGTTATTCGTCTAATTGGCGACCCAAATGTAACATAAAATCTGACTTCTTTTGGACATCGACGTGTATAGTCGGAGCACTTCCTCTTTCATAGATACTTCGTAGGTGTGAACAAATATGCTCACCAGAAATCAAAACACTGCTTCCTGAGCCGCAAATGCTCACCCCTACACTGTGGAAATCTCAAGAGGGCATAAAATAGGTTATGGAAGTCCGTTCATAGTTCTTACTTCAAGAATGTAGAACCATATTTCTT
This sequence comes from Argyra leucocephala, assembly GCA_963942445.1. NCBI lineage: Eukaryota > Metazoa > Arthropoda > Insecta > Diptera > Dolichopodidae > Argyra > Argyra leucocephala. The sequence continues at coordinate 137,484,567 of OZ012680.1, forward strand.
CCGATGCTTGTCCACGTTCAACTTATAATTTGCAAAGATTTAAGGAAAATATTATACCTTTATTTTTCAACTTCCTAATACTTCATTTTTTTTTCCAAATTTGTTGTATCCTATCCTATACCAAACAAGCGGTAGGTAAAGCCTAAAGATATTTTCCTAACGCTTTGGCTGTTTAAAAAAACAATTACTCTCTCTTGTTCTAGAAATATTTGATTTTCGAAGCTAAAAAGCACTCAACTATACAAAGAAGGGGTAAACTTTATTGATATCTATCTTCCGGCTTTAATTTAATTTGTAGCATTTTCTTTTCAATGTATGCACACATATTATAGGTCTATCATATATTCCATTAGAAGTGGCGTGCACAGGCGTCCAACATTGCAGAAAAAATATATTTAATCAATTATAGATCATTAATTCAGTTACACATTCCTGGCTATAAATCATGTACTTTGCATGCCCAATTGTTTGTTTTCGCTTACAATTGTCCCAAGTTACTAAATGTTAAAAACTTGTACAACATCGTCTGATAATATTTTGAGTTCATAATACGTTCTCCAATACATTATTTATACAAAGAAAATATTATAATGTCTGGTATCTTAACATCCGAATTAAAAAATTCTACAAACTGAAGTAATTTTCAATGCGTTCGATCGTTTATGAATATAGTCAGTATATAAACCTGGTGGTTCATGACTACATATCATATTCGATCTTCATAACTATATATTAGCATAAACCTAATTTTATTGAGATTATATTATCTGCAAATCTTCGCTCTCTAGAAAATGGTGAATAACAAATTTAATAAATTCAAAAATAAGTAACGAAATGTAGAAGCAATGTAAAAATTTATTTACTTATTCATATTTGAAAATTCTTATCAAAATAAACATTATTCTACTCACTAAATAGCACATGTGGATACTAAATTATGTGAATGAGACAAAATTAGTAAACGCATGACTTTGTATCAAAAATTTTCTATCAAAATATTTTCATAAGTCAACGAAAGTATGTTAAATTTATTGTTTAGATAAATTTCAGTTTATCCTTTATGGAAATATCCTTATTTTTCATTTTTTTTTTTTATTTAAAAAAGAAGCTATTGTTAATTGGCTAATGTTAGTCTCTAAACAAAAATACACACTCATATACACTAAAAATAGTTTTATATAAATTTCAATACACATTTTGTATAGTAAATATAATAAAATACAGGTCAAGGCTTTTTCCACCATTCAATTCTTTTTATTAAATTAATAAAACAAAAAACAAAAACAGAAATAAAAAAACCTGAAACAAAAGTAACAGAAGAAATTTATACAAAAAAGATAAGCAATACACAAAAGTAAAAGAAAAAAGAAAAGAGAATTAAAAAGTAAAAACTATAAAACAATATAAAAAGACATAAAAATTGTTTTCAACAATTTACCAAAACAAATTACTTCCTTTACTACAGGAAGTGAGTTCCTATACTATAAAATAGCATAAAAAAAGAAGAAAAAAATACAAAATAAACTCCCTCCCCCCCCCCCCCCCTCTCACCTTTTACTATTTTCAATTTTCTGATTTTCCCAGATATTATAACGGTATATCACAATGCCTTTGCAAGTAAATGTATATTTTATAAAAATATTTTTTTGTAGTGTTGTTATTTTTCTACAAGGATATAACTTATCTATAAGGATAATCAAAAATTTTTAACTGAAGTAAGTAAATTAGTGCTTTTAATATTTATAGCTGTAAAGAATAAGGATATTATTATTATACTTTTTTTTTTTGTTTACTAACTATCAAGCCCATTATTATTATTTTGATGTCAGTTTTCAAAGAAAATAAAAAAAAAAATTTTTACAATTAAAATAATTGAAGTTTTTAAATTTTGTTCGGCAAGATAGATGAAAATTCGTCCTCAAGCAGATTTCTGAATATTAATTAGTCCTTTAAAAAGGTGTAACCTATATAGAACTATGTTTAAAAAACAAAAGATATAAACTTCTGAACGAATCAGTTGAAATTTATTATAAAACTAAAAATATATTTTGTATAATATTTTACTAAAATTAGACTTTTTCGATTATTTTCTGGAAAACATTATGTGAAATTTAATATATAATAATATTATTTTTATTATTATTTTATTACTATTATTTTTATTATTAATATTGTTATTAAGAATTATTTTTATTACTATTGTTATTATTTTCTTATCATTATTATTATTATTTTTATTATTAATATTGTTATTATTATTATTATTGTAATAATTTTTATTAATAATTCATTTCTGGATCACGATTGGCAATTCCCTCCTAAAATTACAATTGATAAAAAAAAATTGCATTAAAAGCGAATTTTGATACGATACGAATTTGTCTTACATTTGTCAATTCTGATTTATATTTGCCAATTCAGAATTGCGATTAATAGTTCACTAATTCCAAATGACAATTTTGAATTACAATTTACAATTCTGAACCTCATTAAACAATTTAGCGATTGACAAGTCTGAATTACAATCTACAAGTTTGATTTATGTTTTTGACTCAATTTTAATGTTTTAGTTTACAATTGACAATTTCTATTTGCATTATTTTCAATTCTGGATTGCGATTGACAATTTCGAATTTCAATTGACAATAATAACTTAAATCCGAATTTTATATTTTACTTACAGACTTAATTTTTCGGCTCTATAAACTTAGAAAATTCTGGATGTTTCTGAATATGTACTGTCATCTTAAAACTGCGATTATTATTGATTTCTCTCCATCTCCATCGTTATAAAAAAAATTTTCCATACTTCATCTCTCTAACGAAAATATGATATTTATTAACTTCTGTGGTATTCACAATAAACCATATTGTCCGTAATCAAAATCAATCCGTATTAACACTGTTAACTCCCATGGTGTTAGAATGAATCTCATTGATCACTTAGATTGGTGTTGGTGTGTATAGCCGGTAAGCAAAATCAATCCGTAATAACACTATTACTTTCCGGTGGTATAACAATGGACCTCACTGATCACTTAGTTTGGTGTTGGTGTATTGCCCGTAAGCAAAATCAATCCGTAATAACACTATTAATTTCCATGGTATCACATTTAACCTCACTGATCACTTAGATTGGGGTTGGTGTATTACCGGTAAGCAAAATCAATCCGTAATAACACTATTAGTTTCCGGTGGTATCACAATGGACCTTACTGATCACTTAGGTTGGTGTTGGTGTATTGCCGGTAAGCAAACAATCATATTAACACTACTATTGACTCCCATGGTATCACAATGAACACAACTGATCTAAGTGTGTCGATGTACTGCCAATAAGCACTACTATACCTACCTTCCTAATACTATTAACAAATGATTTGAAAACCTTATATAATATTGCAAAATCTTATTTAATAATTTTCTGCAGGACAAACATTCAGACATTTGCAAAACTTAAGTTAAAAACCTATTTTCAAAAATATCACCTAAATAAAAAAGCAAACAACAGCCTATATTTGGATGGTATTTACACGAATTTATCACAGAAAATAATACAAGAATAAAACAAAATACGATATTAGAGAAGCCTCACCTTAATATTAAGAAACACAAGTGTGTATGACAGAGAGAGAGAAATAAAAAGAAAGAGACTGGTGTGTAGGTATGATTTGAATCGTGCGGTGCGTGTCAAAATATTAAAATAAAATTAATTTTCTTTATTTTTACTGTAAGTACATACTTTCTTGTATCCTATTGTACTTCTTATTGTTATTGTTATTATTTTTCTTATTTTATTTTTAAAGTAAGATTAAAGATATTCAATGTCAGGATTTTCTAAATTCATACATTTTTATTTTTTTTATTTTTTTTTTTTTTACTTATATATACATACATACAAACATTTCCATTAAATAATAATAAAACCATATGTTAAAGTAAACATGTTAACTAGCTTTCTGATCCATTTATATGAAAATACAAATATTGATTTTATTTTTTTGTTGAGAAAAATCGTAAACAATTGTGTTGAAATTGTAACTAAAAAAAAAAAATAGAAAGAGACAAGAATTATTGTAATAGAGACAAAAGAATATAATATAGAATGAAAATAACATATTAAAAATTATTCGCAATTGAAGTCCTTTTTATATCCTTCATTTATAGCTTTTTTTTTTGCTGTTTTCGTGTTATTTTTCTGTCTACTTCTATAAATCTCTATCACTCTCTCTTTCACAATAATTTGTGGAAAAACAACACTGTATATAGAAAACTAAAGTATATGAGATTCATTTTTTGTTTTTTTTTTATTGTTTTTTTTGTTTTTTTTGGTAATTCATTTGACGTAATATACTGACAATCAAATAAATCTAAGCAAGACAAAAAAATAGAATAAAATAAAGAACAAAAGTGTATAAAAAGAGAGAATTATATCGACTGAAAGGAGCCACAATAATTGTTGAACAGGTAATAACGTTCTCATATATTTTTTTTTTATTGTTTTTATTGTTTTTTTTTTTTTTGTGGATTCTTTACAAGATTTTAGGATATACTGTACTATATATTTCCTATATATAACTACATTATATTACTGTAATATCATAACGATTACATGGTATTGATAGGAATTATTCAAGGTTGAAACTTCTGTTTTTCAATTTTTTTTTATTATATTTTTTTATTTTATTTTCTTCCATTTCTATGTTTGTGTAAGAAAAATAAAAGAAATAATAATAATATATTTTCTGGAATGAATTTAATTTAATTTTATGATATTTATTTTTTTGCGTGTGTTTGCACATCTAAATATTGTCAATAAATTTATGTTGTTCTATGAAAAGAGAGTTTTTTTTTTTTGCTTATTTAAGATTTTTTTTTTTGGATTCATCCTTAAATACAAAAATAATTTCCATTTTCTGAGATTGAATTTTTTTTTGCGTTAATAATAGAAATTTTCGTTTCTGACTATCGAAATTTTCCGAATAGTGAAAAGATAATTGTAAAAACTTGTGACTTGTGAATAAAATTTTATTTTAAGTTGAGAATTGTTTAAATAAAGTGAAACTGGGAAAATCGAATTTAAACAATTTCAATATTTGCATTCTTTGATAAAAATAATTTTTGTGTTTTTAATCAAAGGAAATATTTTTTTTTAAATTGTACAATTTAAAAAATTTACATTTTGTTCTAAATCAATATATTGAAATTTTTAATTATTTTTCCAAACCATTTAATAAGAATTACAATGATCCGATAAAAATCGGACAATGAATAGACAAGAGAATAGCCCTATAATTAAATATTGAACACAAATTTGTACCGCAAAAGGGTACCGTTAATCCATGAATTATCTTCTCTTCAGAATAGCCAATAATTAAAACAGTAAAAACAAATTTGAGATTAAAAATGGATTGCAAAAAGGTACCGTTAATTCATGGATTCTCTTATCTTCAGAATAGCCAACAATTGAAACAGTGAAAAATGGATTGCAAAAGGTTACCGTTAATTCATGGATTCTCTTCTCTTCAGAATAGCCAATAATTAAAACATTGAAAACAAATTTGAGATTAAAAATGGATTGCAAAAGGGTACCGTTAATTCATGGATTCTCTTCTCTTCAGAATAGCCAATAATTAAAACATTGAAAACAAATTTGAGATTAAAAATGGGTTGCAAAAAGGTACCGTTAATTCATGGATTCTTTTCTCTTCAGAATAGCCAAGAGTTGAAACAGTGAAAAATTGATTGCAAAAAATTACCGTTAATTCATGGATTCTCCTCTCTTCAGAATAACCAATAATCAAAACAGTGAAAACAAATTTCTGATTAAAAATAGGTAGGAAAAGAACAACGTTAATTAATCGATTCTCTTCCGATTATATTTGTTATATTTGATGAAATTGTAAAACTACATGAAAATTTTAAGGGTACCAATTGTTTTCTAACATTTGTCGATTATCTAATTACTTATGGTACCGGCAATATATTCTCGCAAATAACAACAACCATTCAGAAACAGTACAATGTTACCATTATATGTTGCAAGGTACAGGGGTTACTCTAAATTAACTTAGATAAATTTATAGCAATTATTTTTCGAAACACTTATTGATAAAACCATCAGTAGGTAACATTAATAAATATTTTTGGAATGACTATTAATTAAAAGCTTTGAGCAACGCCACAATTGACAACAAAAAATCAGTCAAATACTTAGGTATTGTTTTGAATCAACATCTAAATTATGTACATTGATATAATGAATGACATGGATCAAAATGTTTTGGATATGTATGGATGTGGAAATAACCACAAAACAAATTTTGATATTTTATTATTACAAATTCTACATCACATTTAGTTTTTACTAAATGGAATTTTACTAAACTTTAATTTCTCCACTTGAATAGAATAGCTTTCAAAATCAGTCGGACGTAATTAATTTTAGATTAATTTTTTAACTAGATATATTTTTTAGTAACTGAACATATTTATTAGTAACTGGACCACATTTTTTCCAACTCCGACTACAACTCTACCTAGATATTATTTCGAATGTTCTGCTTCTGAACATTTTTGTAAAATTTTTTAAAATGTTTACTTGTTATTTCAAAAATACCATAATTTCGTATAAATTCACTTTGTTCTTATTTTGTGGAATGCATGAGTAACTCCACAATGTCAATTTATTCAATTTAGGATTAAAAATATGAATTAGTGTACTTGTAATATCATTTCCAGTCCTACCGCTATGTGCTTCTGACTAAATTGCACAGTAAGTAATATTGTTCTTCCATCAGTGTGTATTAATCTGGCAGTCAATTTGTAAAAGTTTAATTTGTTTTTGTAATAAAACTTTGATGCATTACCTTCTGAAATTTCGTTAGCACATGCATCAATAGAGCATCTAAAATATTTTTTTTTTATATCATAACCCATGTTGCATGAGAATGTTCTTGCATCAAATTAGTATGATTATAATTTATTTTCTTGAAACTATATGGAATTTTGATCCATAAGACACCAGTTTTGGATATGGATCAAAATGCATTCAAAAATGCTCAAAAAAGGATATAAATCAAAGTAACATGTAAATATCTGTTAAACCAAAAAAGATAGACGTAAATTGAAAATTACATTTGATTGAGCAGCCTCCAAAACCTATAAATAAATATCTAAGTTCAAACACGTAAAAGTGGTGTATGGACCAAAATAGTACTCAACCGACGATATGTTATATTGTTTGCTAAGATTACAAACAACCATTTTAATTAAATGGAACTATACGCTATTCAAGAAGGCCTAGTTTTTAACTACATCAGTATTAGTTTTCCATATTTATTTAGTTGATAAACCTAAATATTGATAAATAAATAATTACTGGGTTAAAACCTATTACTTTTTGTACTTTGTATAATAAATTATAACATACTTTTTAGTTAGTCTATATAAGGTGGTTAAAATAATCCGAGATTAGTTAATTATGATGTACACACTATACTTTAATGTACAGCTCTCCTGACTATGCCACTCTCCATTGTGACGGATAAAAACGATTTATATATACCAACATTTGACAAATTATCCATTAAACTACTAATTAACAACCAATACCACATTTAAAAAATCAGATTTACTTCGAATTCAATTTCAATTTCCTTAATTTATATATTGTAAAATTTTAAATGTACAGTTTAAGTAAATAGCTCCTACCTATACATTGTATACGTTATTAAAAATAAATAACCATTTTTTAATCATAATATAAATTTCCAACAAATCCTTTATGATTCGTTAACAACAACATATCCGGAACACATATGCAAAACCACAAGTATTTGAAAAAAAATATATATATATATATTTTACCACATTAAAGGTTTGTTCTTCGGTTATTATTTCATACACCTTTTTTTCAAAATTTTTACTTAAGGTTGCGGTTAATATAGTATATAAGGAAGAAAAATTTTCTTTTTCGTTGGCACATTCTAGGTACTTATACAATTTTCAGTTTAATCCTTACATTCACAACAATGTTTTCATAATATAAAATATTAATTCACTTACAAGTATACACGTTCTATTACTCACTCACCATATCTGTAGAATGTTACATGTAAATATTTTTCCATCAGATTTTATCAATTGAATGTAAAATGTAAGGAAAATTTTAATTTTACCGTTATCTTAAGTGTTATTGTGTTAGTGTTACAGTTTACTTAAATATATTTGTACTAATTTTATATTAATCCTTAGAGAAAATTTAATTTTAATTGCGACTATATAGTCTATAGTACGAAGGTGTGTAACCTACAATTTATGAGTTATATGTGGTTCACACTACTGCCGTAAATCAAAATATTTATGTAATTTTTTTATACCTATAGGTAAATAAAAATATTTATTTTACAAGGCATTTTAGAGAAGAAATATAAAAAAAATATTCATATATATATATATATATATATATATTGTATATTGTGGGCTCTTTCCAGAAAAAATATCGAACAAAAAAATTAGACAAATCATTTAGAACGATAAAATAATAAATGATTTAATATCTACAGAAATTCTGCAAAAACTATTAATCTCTGCAAAGCATTTTGCAAAAATTTTTAATATAATATGTATATCTGATATATTAATATTTTGTTGCGTTTACTGGGATTAACCGATCGATCTGAAATCCATATCAAATGGATCTGTTCACTGAACGATACGGTAAATGTATCGGTTAATTACCGTGATTAATAAAAATGGATCTGAAAAAATTCTAGATATATACATTTCATGGATCTGACTAATGTCGGTCAAACTTCCCACCTTGCTGAATTAAATCGTAAAGCAATGACACGAACCCAAATATATAAATGTGAAGCTTTCCCAAATATTACCGTTTAAGAAGTACCAAAAATTTAAAAAACTATTTTTCAAATAAATCATTAATAGAAAAATATATTCAAGTTGCAAACCTATATATGAAAACTATATATTTAATACAAGAACCAAAAAATACCATCTTAATAATAGCAAAGAAAAAAATACCCCATGTAGCTAAAATTGAGCGATATGCTAGGTAAAATTATTGTTTTGCGGAAATAGAAAGCTTTGATTTGAGTTAAATATCTTAATGAAGAGTAAAGAAAGCAATAGCTAGAGCGGGCGGGAATAGCTAGTATATATATTTTATTATATTATGTTTCATTAAACTAACCTTTAAAAATTCGATATACATATAAACTGTTCGAAAACAAACATTATTGAACAAATGATTTTAAAGGATGAATTTAAAGAATAAATATCAGTTATACAGTTATATAACAGTCTTTGGTTACTCATGCACAGCAAACAATACTGAATACATCATATTATATAAAACCAAACACCGTAAACGATATTTAGATAATTGACTTACGCCATTGTGTGCAGCACAAAATCAGCAATTAAGAAAATTTGAGACGAAATGATAAATAATAATTGTAACAAAAATCTAATAGATTATGTCTGCAAGTGAGAACATAATAAGAACACATAATATTCAAACCGCAGTTCAATAGGGAAGAAAATAAAAAAAAAAATGAGCAAATCACATCAATAGTAGATAGTATCGCTAGAATACCTTTTGGATCAATATCAAGTTATTAGTGGCTACCAGAGCGATGACTGAACTATTTAATGCAATATTGAAGCCCTAATTCAGACCTAAGATAAACTTCAGATTAGATTATACTTTAATATATAACATCTTGACTATCTTCGTAGCCTCATTTGTGTAAAATTTGATAAAAGATCAAGCTGAATCGCTCAATAATTGATTCAAAAATTAATTTTTAATGCAATATTGAAGCCAACACCCAGACCTAAGATAAGCTTCAGATTAGATTTCACTTTAATATATAACGTGTTCGAGTCCGACTTGACTATCATCGTAGCCACAAATGAGCTCATTGTGATTGATAAAATATATCAAACTGAATCGCTCAATAATGAAATACCTATAGCGATTTACAATACATAGATAATTGGTCCTATGATGATTAAATTTACCGTTTTTTTTTTACACATATAAAATTATGTAGTAAATCATAATAACATAACCATTAAGATAAATATCTTCTCTAATTAAAATGGAACTTTAAATAAAATCCTTTTCAAATAAAGTCCTTTGTTGACAATACATAAATATAACCTACATTATACAACTAAATACATATATAATACATATTGTAAATGTATATAACATATATTATACACCTAACATCTGTATTAATTAGTATCATGAGATATTTAAAAAAAAATTCATACCATATGTTGGGCATAATTTAATAATTATTATTATCCAAATTTTGGTACTAATTTCATTTCAGTTATTACACATACATATACATTAATACATATTAATATGTTAGTTGGGCATTTACCTGAATTTACATAATTTAACTCTGATTATTTTAAATTAAAAAAATATTTAGTAAAATGTACCTAAATGACTGTCTAACCCTTAGATTTTATAAATTAGTATAATTTATTTTAATAATATAATTAAATAAAATGGTTTAATAATTGTGTATATGAAATATTTACAAATTTTAAGTTTAGAAATAAAAAAATTTTTAATTAATTTCATAATAAAAATAATGTTATCAAATAAAATTAACGTAGGTATAATCAAATTAATTTAATATCTTTATTAAGAAAATTATTTTGTGTTAATTATTGATAAATTGGGTGCAATTGAGCGAAGTGAGTAAAATACACTAATAAAATTACTAATCGGGCGTGTCTATTAATACGATGGTAATCGAATCTACTAAAACTCACCTATGCGATTTTCGAAGTGAGCTAAACTCATAATCGGTGAGTAACAAAATAATCAAACATGTGTGTTTTTTAATACAATGGAAGTTCGTCCACTAAATCTCAACCCTGCGATTTTCGAATTGAGCAAAATCTCACTTCAAAATCAAATCTTTTTACCGTTATAATCATCTACCTAAGATCGACTAATGACCTTTTTTTCTTAAATTATTGATTTTGTGAGTAGAAAACTACTTATTAACATAAAAAATTGCATATGGAGAAACATAATTGCTTTTTATATTTTCCGTGCAGAAAAAAGTTATAGTTGGGTCAGTAGTTGGGTAATAGTTTTTGCGTTAAAGGATTATTTACAATTTTATTCTACAACAGTTGAAATATTTGTGTTGAAATAATTACTCAGAAATAATAATGTCTTCCTTACAATTTTATAAGTCACGTTATAGTAAAAAACAAATTTTTAAGCATGAATTAGGTGCATAATTAGATGCATTATAAGCATAATGGCGTAAATTTATAAGATTTTGAACCAAAAAGATGTTACCATATTCTGAAGTAAAAATGCTGTTTATTTAAATATTTTAGCAACAGCATAACGGTTCTAAGCATGTAGTAAGCATTTTTAAATCCTATTTTCTATAGTATTAGAAATAAGGCAATGCGTAATTTAAGCCCTCCAAGATGACTTGAATGACTTCATATGAACTGATTAATTGACAAAATTAACAATTTGACACTAAATATAGACAATTATATAATGTCATCTTTTTATTCGTCGCTTAGCATCAGTTCCTGCTAACTATATTTTCATTGATAGTATTATTAAAAGAATACATCCAAATTTAAGGACACTTGGAGGTGATTTTTGATGAGAAATTGTCATTCGACGAATATTGATATTTTTGCTAAATTGTTTTCATTGAATTTACTGCAATAAATAAAATATGTTGAAATAAATAAAATATGTCCAGTTAGATGAAATTTTCAATAATATCGATCAAATCGTGAATATTGGACAGTTTTTTATTTCTATATATAACTTTGCACATGATTCTGATAAGATATGTCTACATTTGTTTCAACATTGTTCACTTCATTTAATTTTGGAAAGATCATTGAAAATACCCTCATTTCTTAGAAAGATGGAAGATATGTACCTAAATCGGGCTTATAAAATACACATTGATAGAATCTAGTCAATTCAAAAGAATTTTCCCAGGTATGCATTACGTAATCTACTCTTAGTCAACCTTGTTATTCTACCTTCTACGCTTAAAACTATTTAATTTGATCTACCATACAATGCTAGGATCAACATTAAAATGGCAGAACGAAATCAAGGACAACTATCGAAATATTTAAATTAACCGATGGAGGAGAGTTGCATAAGAAGAAAATTGTAAACGAGGTTACGGCTCACTCTGAGCTGTAGAACTATCAATTTATAATTATGATGATGAATTTAATCTACTTGGATTGTAGAAGAGATATTTCAGATATTGTCTATCACATTAAAGATTATCAAAGACGAAATCTATTCACAATACTCGTATAATTAAAAGTATGATGAATACTCATACTAATTTTGGTAAACAGATTCGTTCTGAGGACATTTTTAATATCCTTTGTCATTGAATAAATCGCACACGGAAAGTATGGATGGGTTAATAGAATATTTTTGTAAACTAAAATTTATATATTATGTATGTAAAATCTACACTTGCATATGTCATGGTTACCTCATCCTTGTACGGACACACACTTTATTGTCACTTGACTGACTTTAATCGAATTTAATTTTTTTACGTTTTGTTGAATTAATAGGAATTATTATATAATATTTTTTTTATACACCAGATCATTTCGGGCAACACGTTAGCCCATGAAATTTCAAATTATTTAATTAAAAGAACTAGTCGGAATAATTTTGGTTCCAATCACAAAAAAGTTCCATGAAATTAATTCTAATTCTATATCTTTTAATCATTCACTAAGTGTTTTCACTCTTAAAAATTGTGTAATAATGTACGTATAGCTGAAATTAACTGTATAACACCTTTTGTTTTTTAACTTTGCTATTAACTAATTTGGCTGAGTTTCTTCGAGTATTTTGAATGTATATAATTACTGTATTATTGAATATTAAAACACTGTATCAAAGAATATTATCTATTTTTGACATTTAATTTTCTACTAAAACATGTACATATATAAATATATATATATACAGGGATTTGCAGAGCTGAGAGGGGGCCCAGGCCAATAAATTTGCATAGTTTTATTATTTTTAATTTATTTAAGCAAAATGAAATTAATAATTGCAAATAAGCTTTTCGAGCTTTAGTATTAGGAAAATCTTTTATAATAATTGAAAAGTCAATATTTCGTGCAATGTCTGAATTTATATGTAAAACGCCTGGGATTCGACCGTGGCTAGTTACAGATCTCTTGGCTTCAATCTTGGCTCATTACAGATCTGTTGAAATTTTTGACTCTTTTCAAAAAACTGAAACTTGCATATACTGTTATGTCGCTACCGCATTCAAATGCAGATGCAGATAGTGAAAGAATATTTTCAATAGTTACCGACGTTAAGAATAAGAAAAAAAAATCGACTTGGAAATGGAAATTTAAATAGCATAACTGTAATTCGTATAGAATATCGAACAAAAAAATTAAATACCAACGGATTTTGAGCTGGAAAAGAGGCATTTTGAACAAATATCTACGATAAGACTGAAATTTAATTTTTAATGTTTACTGCAAAGTAAGATATTAATGAAGGACTAAATTAAACTTCAAATGAATTAAATAAAATGATCCTTTTATTGTTAAATCTTTCTTATTTTCATTTTTATTCAATTGTCAGCCCTATAAAGTATAAATAATATTAGTTGTTATAGTGTATATTTCTAACCAACAAAATTTTAAAAGACTCAATTTTGTTTTAAGGCATATTTTTTCATCGATTAAGGGATTTTCCGTCCCTGAGAAATACACTATCACTGGTTCAACATTAATATTCTCTTTTATGCAATTTGCCTACTACGTAAAAAAGTTTTATATAACAATAACTTGAAATTTTTGCTATAATTTTTGTATCGTTGTATAATCTTGTGATATATTTTATAAATTCTTGGTCATTTCTTGTTGAACTCAAAATAATTTTGAGACAAGAAATGGAAGTCCTTTCCCAACTACTGGCCTTAGACAAACAGCTTTCATCGCCCACCCTCTGTTATGGCCTGTATATATATATATATATATATATATATATATAGTTTATTTTATTCAATTAACATTTTTTTCATCAACGGTGGTACTCCACGGCTCTACTCGATGATGATATATTGTACAATCAATTATTATAGCATGTTTTCATCTTGTAATGGAAATCTGAATAGATGTGTAATATAAATACTTTTCCCTAAACCTTACATGTGTAACATAAATTTTAGTTTACATATTAAACATCCTATTAAGTGACCCATATACTTTCCATGTGATTTGTTCGATCATAAAGGATATTAAAAGTGCTCTCAGAACAAAATGGACTTACTTGCTCTAAGCATCAATCTATAAAGAGCTACATAGATATATCACTAACTGTAGAAGACAAATTAAAAAAAGCTGTAGTACTACAGTTTTATTGGAATTAAATATTTGATTTGGAATTTTAAAATGAATTAAAGTATGGTAAAAATAAAATACACCACACTGTCACAGTTGCCATAAACTTTGAAATATCTTTAACTCAAATACTTTATAACCCCTCATCAAAACGTATGGATATAGTTTTATATTTTTTCTTTCTTTTTGTAAATTATTAAATACTTGTATTTAGAATAGCTTTGTCAATTTTATTTATATTAAACATTAAATGTTTACATTTAAATTAGTCTACACCACAAAAATTGTACAGAAAAAAAAAAAAGTTATTGTATGTGATTGTGTATTCCAAATCTCTGTGTAAAAGCAGTTAGGGTGTTCATCCCATAAATTTGGAATTATATCAAAAAAAAAAATACAATCTCTTTGTATCAAAGTATAGAAATAAATCAATATAAATGTAAAATAAATAAAATAATTTTACTATGTTAACAGTACAATTTATTTCTTTGTATAAAATTTAATTATAATAGGTAAGATTTTTGAGAAAGTTTGTCAAATAGAAGGTTTTTTTCGTATTACCAGCCAGAACTCTATTTATGATTATTTCTCATTTTCACCATTAAAATTTAAGTTCACTGATTATCTTTACGCAAATATAATTTTTTTAATTGCAAAGAAAAATGTGATACTCTAATTAATAACACTTTAAATAATAAATTTAAATTGCAAATGTATATATATATATATGTACATATAATACATATATATTTTAAATTTTTTATTAAAAATTCTCACTCAAAATTATACATATTTAATTTTTTCAAAAATTATTTAACATACCTTCTTAATTTCTTTTTAAATTACTCAACTTTTTTTTTTTGTTATTTTCTTTCTTTATGTATAAATATTCTCTACACATGGTGTATCTTTATTTTCATTTTGCAACTTTTTTCAATTTATTTATAACTATTTTTTTTAATTTTTTTTTTTTTTAAATCTCTTTTTCATTATTATTAATTAAGTGCAATTATTTCACAATTTTTTGAAATCACTTAAAAAATACTATCCGAAATTTTCTTTTATTATTTTCAAGTTGAATGGATTCCAATTGGAAAGGATATGTTTAAAAAAAATAATAAATAAAAAAATAAAAAATTTCAAAACTAAAATTAAAATAATACCGACACAATTTTCAACTTTCGGAAAATTTCCTAGGGTCATCATGGAAAATTATTTATTATTTTGTACAGAACAATTATATATGTAACATAATATTATGAATATATATAAGATAATATAGGGTGTCTCAATGATTGTTTAGTTTAGTTAATAGCTCAAAAATAGTTTAGTTAATAGTTATTTATTTATTTATTTTAACAGTTGATCCTACAGATAAATCTGTAGACCAACTTTATAGGTCCTTTTCCCTTTCGAAATGTGTGCCTTTTTTATTAAACTATATTAATTAATTGGTATATATTTTTGTATATTATATATTTATATTATTTTTTTTTATTAGTTATATTATATCTTTATTAATTATTAAATTATAGTTGAACCGATGTGGTTGTATAGAAAATTACATTCTTCAGTAATTTTCACAATTTGAAAAATTTTTCGGTTCCCACGGGGTTTGAACCCGTGCTCCTTCGGTCGTTATATTACTACACTCGAGTGCTTTACCACTCATCTACCGAGGCCACAGTTAATAGTTAATAGTTCTTCATTAAAATGCATTACATTCTTTATCAAACCATTTCGAAGTAAATCTTGTTTGCTGAATATATTTTTTAGTTACCGTAGATTTACTTTTACAGTGCTTGACCACAAATGTCAGTTTTTCGCATATCACATTAACATCAGTGTCAACCAGATTAATATTTTTATTTGACAATTGTTTTTGAAATAATATTTTATTTACTTTTTCATGATAGACAGCTGGGTGTTATTTGTTTTGAGTTTGAAGATTAAATATTCGGTAGTTCTATAAATATTGTACTGTGGTCACTGAAACTATAATTTAAATAAGTAATATTGAGTTTTTCTTTTACATTATTAATTAATATGTGATCTAAACAGGTTTTTGAAGCCGAGCGTGTCACTGAATTGTCGCAGAAATAAAATCCATTTGATTCAACTATATTTTCATAATTTTGGAGTTTGCAATCAGTGTAGATATAGGGTTAATCATATTGAAATTAAAGTCTCCAATTATTTGTCTATTTTCTTTTGTAGATTGTAATTTTTTTTCAAGCAATTTAAAAAATTTTTGAATTAGTACATTATTTTTTTCGGGTGGCCTATAATAATTGCATTTTATAGAAAATATATTGAAATTTATTATGAGATTTATTTTGGAATAAAAGTGTGATATCCACAATGCTGTTTAATTTATCACAAAATATGTTGTTTACTCTATATTTCAGGCAATCAGAAATGAAGATACCTACTCCTCCACCTCCACCGTCTATTTTGTCTACATGAAAATATTTTGTCGTAATTTTTTATATTGATGCTATCCAGGTCATGTTTTAGAATGCAAGTTTCAGTGAAAATTATTAAATGTATTGTTGTTTTTAGTGGGTCTTTTTGTTCAAATTTGACATCCGTAATATTTAGTGATATGTGGAGGTTTGAATTATTCAACATCTAAATCAGACTCAGACAAGACCCTTATGATCTTGCTCTGTTCTGTTTTTCTTATTAATATTTTACCACTTTTTACCCATGCATAATTTCAAATTTTTTTGCTATTTTTTATCGCGAGCTTTTTTATATAACAACGAAAAGTAGTCAGTAAGCTTTTCATTAATGAAAATATTAGAATAACTCTCCAACTTCACATCAGTATTCAGGTTAAAAATACTTTTTATATTTAAAGTTTTATTTTTCTTAAGTTGAAGAATCTTAAATTTTTATTTCTCTACTTTTTAATTTCACTATTACTTTTTGTGGCTCACCTGAGTATTTTGATAGCTGTTTACCTCTGTATACTGATTTTATATCCTCCTCTTCTAGCTTTACTCCTTTATTTCTTCAGCTACTTTATTCATTATGCTGTTTAAGTTTCAATTGTTATCTAGTTCATTTTCGAGGTTAGGAATCCCAGTTAGTTCAATAAATTTGTCGTAACGATTTTGCCTAATCCTTTCAATCAAGGTACTGTTGTACTGTATTTCTGCCTTCAATATACTGTTTTCACTTCTTAGAGCTACATTTTCATCTATCAAGCTATCCAAAGCCTCTCTGTAATTTCGTAGCTCATTGTTTAGAACCTCAATCATTTTGATTCGAATGCTGACTGACTATTTATGATTTTTTGCCATGATAGTGTCATCACTTTTATCAGATACTTTGTTATTTGTGTCATAGTTTGAAGTTCTAATGCTGGAACTTGATGTTGTTGATGAATTCAAGTATGTTGATTTCCTTTTTTGCCTTACAGTACTACAGTTTCGACAAAACCAAAATTTCTTATTGCTACTTACATAATGAGTAAAGTTCCGTAATCCGATGCATTCAGTAATCGGTGCAAGCAATACAAAAAAACTTTTTGCAGTCACCATCACATTTCAAGATTTGCTCCTACAAGCTTTTTTCTTTATATTTAATTTTGTTTTGCACTGGTTGCAAGAAACCCCTTCATTTCTTTTTGACATCTTTGTGAAATATTCATATCCGAAAGTTAAATTATTTCATAATTGAATATTTTTGCGTTTGGCAAAGATTTTTCGATATTTATTTATTTAATTATTTTAACAGTTGATCCTACAGATAAATCTGTAGGCCAACGGCCTTTTTATTAAATTATATTAATTATTAATATATTATTTATATATTATTTATATAATAATATATTATTTTTTTTTATAGTTTATATTATATCTTTATTAATTATTAAATTATATTTGAACCGATATGGTTGCATTGCAAATTACATTTTTAGTAATTCTCACCATTTGAAAAACTATTCGGTTCTCGCGGGCTTTGAACCCGTGCTCCTTTGTTCGTAACCACTCGGCTACCGAGGCCACATTTTTCGATATATTTTAGTTAAAATTTGATTAATTATTGTAAATTGCTTAAAAATTAGAGAAATGCAATAAAAAACTGTACGGGATAAAAAAAACAAATGTGTGAGCTTGTTACACTAACACTAACATTCAATGGTATAATTCACTATAATATGATACACCCTGTATATATACATATATTGAAATTTATCCTGAATTAGTTAAACCAAGGCTTAATAATTCTACAAAAAATAATTAAATATTATAATGAAACACTCTGTACAACTATACATATTTGTGTTTATGCTGAGATATTATTTAAATTATTCAGAATTTCATTTGGCTTTAAGGGATATTCACAAGTATCCAAATGTTTTATACTCTAGGTATAATGCACATCGGAATACATTTTTTTTTTTTTTCAATGTTTTTTATATGAAAAGAGAGGCGGAAGGTGAAATAAAAGGATTTATGAGTTCTTTTATTTACATACTCATTTTATATATAAATAAAAAAATAAAAAAAAAAACTTGCTACGAAAATTGAACATAAAAGGCTTCATAAATTTTAAGTAATTTTACCTATTTTATTTTATAATATTATTTACCATATATATATTCTCATTTTTATATTTTTCCATTTAATTAAAGCTTATAATAAAAATTATTTCAACATATGGCATCAAAATAATATAATTTATAAGGAGGTGTGTTTAAAAAATATAACGTCCTCTTTTGGGACCTCTTTTGGGAATAAATAAAATGTTTATATGCTGTTTAGTTTGTTGAAATTATTATCTATAGACGTTAATAAATAAATAAATAAATAAATAGAGTATAATATAGGGTGGAGAGGGGTTACATTTCTAATGTTGCAATTATTTGTTTTTTTTTTTAGTCGTCTGTAAGTTTATTCTTTGTGAGATTGTCACACCTATTTCATTGTCTGATTTTTTGATTTCTAAAACCAAAAATATATTCAAACATTATTTTTAGAGAATTTGGTGTTAGTTGGCTTCTGGGAGTCAATAATTCATTGCTATACAATTTCACTAAAATGTATTACATACTTATTATTCGATAGAAATAATTATGTAGTGACAGAATATATCTCTCTTGTTTTTGTTGTAGAAAATAGCTCCAGGACTACAATTTGTTATTGAGATACCGAAAATAATCTGTATTAAGAAACCTCAAAATAAATATAAGCAAGGATAAATATATAAAAAAATTCTCTTCAGAATATACCAAATTGACAACCAATCGATGACATTTCATGAAACATGACTGCAACCGATTGGTTCCCAAGAGGTAATTACGATCAAATTACGGTGAATCTTCATACAGCCCAGATTGTAGTAAGCCGCAAATCGGATTTACGATCACGTACGATCACGATTTACGATCCCGTACGATCACGATTTACGATAACGATTTACGATCATTTACGATCACGATTTACGATCACGTACGACATATTTCATGTGTTTGTGTCGACCGAAATACCGAGATAACATAATCGGAAATAAATTATTGAAATCATTGTTGGGAGCTTGAAATGTTAGATTCCTGTACTATTCAAGTCGATACGAGCAATAAACGTGAAAGAATTTGATTCTAAAAAAACAATCCGTTCTATGCCCCACGGATGAGATTACAGCACAATAACGATGAAAGATATGCAAATTACATTGAACAACAAAATCAATATCAATTTTAGCAAAAAAACACATTGCAAATAATAATGATCAATTTATTTTGCAGGCTTTGTAACCCCAAATTCAGAATTAAAAAAAGACACTCCTGATTCCAATTAAGTCAACTAAACCAAACTGGTATTAACACAGCTAACATGGAGTGTGAAAGTACACAATTTTAGCAACATGCATAAACAAAATATTTAATTTAAATACTAAATAAGCATGACTATTTGACTCTAATGATTGCTTTAGACCTAGAAAGACCTGTCTCATAAAATTAAATGATAAATTTAATGTTTTATCGGCAGTTTTATTAAACATTCTTAAATATAATATATAGCGGCCAAATAATATAAAATTAATGTATATAAAAGATCTATATATTAATGTATATAAAATTAATATATATATAGATCTAGACCGACAGATTAATAAAAAAAATGTTCTAAAAAATGATTTATTGGCAAAATGATAGGAAAAAAAATTGCCAATAAATAAACAAACTACAGGTACAACTGAGACGATGATGACTTATTGAACAATTAAATGAAGCAAGCCTTCGTCTAGTAATAGATGTACTTGCTCTATGCATAAATCTGAAAGTATATAAAAAAAAAATGTAAAATAAAAAATTTATAAAAAATAGATTAAAGTCTGTAAAATAATAGGCATTACTGAAATCGCTTTCAAAATTTCTGCGCATAATTAATCAAATTGGTAAAATTTGATTAAATGAAGAAACAAAATCAAGAAAACTAAGAAATAAATGACAGCAAAAATTGACCTTAGAGCTAAGATATTAGATTAAATTCAATAAAATTAAACTAAAGCTATGAATGAAGAAATTTCATTGAAATTCTTTGCAGACTATAACTCTTGCAAACTATATCGAAACCTCTTGCAAGCTATAATAGATATGTTATTAATTTCTATTCTGAAATCCTGGGCTTTTTAATATTCAAATTTTAACTAAAATGATTTTTTAATTATTATAATTTTCTCGTATATATTTTATTAAAGTTAGGAGGTCCCAGCAAATAAATAAGCTTTTGAAGACACACAAATTAAAAATTTTATTTATAAATTATAATTCCTACTTTTAAGGCTGTAATATCTACTTCCGTTTTTGTTTTTTTAATTATTCAATTCATGCACAATTTGTATATGAAGAACACTTTAACAGTCCCAGCACTATAAATTATTTTACCTCTACCTTATTTAATCACAATACACCTTTCATAATGAAAAATAATTCTCATGTATGTTTGTAATAACTATAAATTGATTGTCTATAGAAGTAGGTAACATATTTACAACACTCTTTTAGCAATTTAAAGTCAAGAACAAAATAAATAAATAAATTAATTAATTTAATTTGAGCCTTAAAATTGTTAATTTGAAATAAAAAATGTCCTTTAAAAAAATTTATTAAATTTTTATTAACAAACATATGCTAACTATACTATATTAAATTATAAGTAGGTAAGATATACATGACAAATCCTTCATAAAAAAATTTGTTTTGATCATGACCTTAGATTTGCCTTATACAATGTTCTAGTTTCATATGCTAAGAATGTGTTTAAACAATCGCTAATTTAATAATTAGCGAATTATTAATAACAACTTTTTCTCAATGTTTTTTTTCAATTCGGCTAGACAGGTTAGGCTAGATTTAAGCTTTTTTATTTTTTGAATAAAAAAATACTGTATAGGTATCTTAACAATCTTACTCTTACTTTAAATTTTCTAGTATTACTTAGTTTTATTGAATTTCAATGATTAAGCTAATCCTAATCATTATTTGGACAAAAAAATCAATTAGGAATAGGACTAAAATCATTTACTGTCGTATATTGAATTTGTATGAAATTAAGAGAAAAAAATAATCGTTGAATAAGAGCTACGAAGTGTGTCTTTCTATTTTTCAGTGACAAGTATAGATATACTGACTGATTTCTGCCACTATTTATATGTCAACAGAGAATTTGGTTAGAAATTATTTTGTTTTTATTGATCTCACATTTTTATTCCATTTCATGGTGGTTCTACAGCTCAGAGTAACTTCAGCCTTAACTTCATTTACTCCTCTATCTTGTGCAACTTTCCCCCATCCATTAACTTCAATCTTCCTACAAATTGTCCTTAATTTCGTCAAGCCATCTGGATATTGATCTATACCTCTTGCAGTAGTATTTCTTGCTTTTGCACTTTCCAAATAGTACAAGTGTTTTGTTGCTTAATGTCGTCAAGTAAAAAGTCTCACCGGAGCCGTTAATATTAAAAAGTGGGTTTAGCTTATTTAACAGTTGGTTTATTAACTTTAATTTTACTTTGAACAGTAAACCCAATGTAGATAGAGTGAGCAAAAACTAAACATTTAAATTCATATCTACCGTATTGCATCAGTTTATAACAGATAAATATAAATTTGATAGCGGACCGAATATCTGTATGAATAAAATTTATTTTATTTTGACCAGAAAACACATTGTAGAGCAAGCCAAAACTGACCAGTTATACTTTTAAATTTAGTTCTGCAGTGTTGTGCTAGTTTGTAACAAATAGAAATAAAGTATATGGTTTTGATAGCGACTTGAATATCTGTGAATTTGATCTATCATTAAAATATACATTACAATGACTAGGAACATAATTTAGGACGAGCAAGAACTGAACAGCTTTGAATTCGTTTCGGCAATGTTTTACCAGCTTATACTAAAATAGTGATCGAATCTAAGATTTTGATAACGGCCTAACTATACGTAATGTCAATACGATCATCATTAAAATTCATCTACTCTCACAACATTTATACAACAAAAATTATCCTTATTTTTTCCATTGATATCCTTTTATAAAAAGAAAAATTTTTAATTTGGGTTCTGAATTAATTTTTGACTTATTAATAAATATGACTAGGCCAAAAGGACTGAAGAGAACTTAAAATTTCATATTTGGAAATATATAACAAAAAAAAAACTATTAAAGAAAATTAAAAAAGAAAATGTTTATAACAAAAAAAACAAAAAAAAAAAACAACAACAAAAAATCAATTTATCATATACAATAACCATATGGAAAATTTTTGCTGAAATAACAGTAATAAAATAGTAACAAATAGTATTCACTGGACAATTTTATAATATGATTAAATATTAATTTATTCTAACAGACTCGACCCGTCCGACCGATCATATTTCAAGGATATTTATGTTGTTATTTTCAAGTATAACAAGACTGCATATTATTATTTAATATAATAAACCCATCATATAAACGTATGGAAGACAAGTGGTTTATTTTTATACACATTTTGCTGTATAACAGTAACTTACAATATTATTTGAACAAGTTATGAATAATTATTACAAAATATAGAACAAAATAATTTTAATCTTTAACTTGGGCGGTGTGAATTAATATTTCAATAAACAAAAATAATTAGAAGATACTGAGGCTGATTATCAGCTTGTGCTTGCAGAGAATTCAGAGTGATTAGTATTTGATAAAATATCATCCTCAATTACATTATAAATTGTTTTCAATCATTTCAATTTATTTTTGTCACTATAAATCTTTTTATTGATTTATCTTAGACAACAACCGTATGCGTATAATAATTTAGTTCAAAAACAAATTAAATTTAAATTGTGGGATTGAAAAAAATATTAACACTCTAGGTATGTTTCACAATTTTATTAAATATCTTAATCGATTTCGGTTATTACACCATCATCAGAAGAATGTCAGCCTAAAGAGCCTACAGCATATTCTATAAATTATATTAAATTATGGGATTGTAAATTTCATATTTCATCAATTGTCAAGTAAACTCATCGCTTAATTAAAATTAATTGATTCAGCTAATATTGAGAAAACACATGTGCTCATAAGTTAAATGAACTCAAGTTTGAGAGACTTATGTCGAATTCAGTGCAACTTCGTATACTTAATTCTTATATTTAATCAATATTTTTTTTTATTTCATTTTTTATTTTTTATTTTCAACCATTAAATACCTAAAGAGAATAAAAAAAATGTTAATATGGAAAACTGAACTGTTCTATGAACTGATTTGAGTTCAAACAAACAAATTTGCATTGACAGCTTTGAGCCATCGAGAATATGCATTGCGTAGGGGTGGGCAATTGATTTTTCTCTTATTTTTGCTCTGAGGGAATGTTTTAGGTGTGGTACTAAAGTTTTTATTTCGTCTGAACATGTTTATAAAATTGGGAAACTGTTTCAACAATATGACGATTTTCAAGTGGTATAAGAAAGGACATCACATTAGGATTGTCGATATGACGAATGGCATGCTGTTTGAACTTTGTCAAGAAAATTTAACCCTAAAACGCTCATTCATCATTTTTTTCTCGCCTTTTTTTTAGCTTCAGAGCCTTCAAAAGGTTCAATTTTGATATTTTTAATACGTTTTGTGTTTCAGGGCGTTACAGTCTACTGAATAAATATTCACTGGAAAGGGAAAAATCATGTATTTAAGGGTTATGGGTTAAAGGTAATGCGGTTCGTGATGCAAAGGCCCATTTATATGAATTATATTCCAACTTAGGTCATAAGTATGATTTCTTGATATTTATACTAGTGCTGGTGAGAAAAATATGTTTTGTAGCAGTTTTGTAAAAACTCAAAAATCACGTGGTATTTTTAATAAAGTCAAATATATTGCAATTTCATAATTCATATCATTTGCTTGTTTACCTGAATGCCCAGGATTTTGAAGTGTTCAGTTCGCTGAATATATAATATAACCCCGAATAGTAGATGGAGTAATTTTTCCCGAGACTAGACAGCTTTGAGTTTTGAAGGTGTTATAATCAACTCTATTACTTTTTCCCCAATCGAAAATATTGACTTAGTTTAATTAGGTAATGCTATAAACTCACATTTCGACCAGGCCTAAGCTTGAGAGACCTCTTTTCATTACTTTATTGCAATTGATAGCCCAACTATAGATTATTTAATTAAATATTTGTTGACCGATTAGTAGAATAAAAATTTTGGCATATTTACAACCCGTAAACGCATACTGTAGCAGATCTGCATAATGCATCAGAGCCTTTAAACGGTTCAATTTGATTTTTTAATACGTTTTGGGTTTCAGGGAGTTAAAATTTACTGAATAAATATTCACTGGAAAGGGAAAAATCATGCATTTAAGGGTTAAATTATTATTATTTCTTTCGACGGATAGAAGACTGTCGGATTGAACTCTTTAAATTAAATTTAAATAAACATATTTTTATTAATAACTGTATACGACTTGTAGAAAAAAGGTATCGAGCTTATGACAGAACTTAAATTTTAATTTTTTTTTTTATTATTACTGAAAGAAAAAGATAGTTAAGTTGTAATATAGACTCTATTAAGTGTACCACCAAAAAGGATAATTGTACAAATTTTAAAGAAAAACAAAATATCCGTTTTTTTGTTTTGTATTCTGATATTATTATTACTTATTATTTTCTGGTTTTTACTTTAATTTTTTTTTTTTTTTTTTTTTTTTCGTCAAAGAAACTTTTTACTACTCGTATTAAGTTTTAATTTTTTGTTTTTGTTAATTTTAATTTTTATTTTGAAGGTTTAGTATATCGCGATGAGTTTATGCATTTGCAACATGATTTTAACGTCGTGCAACGGAATTTTTAAACTAAAACAAAAATAAGCAAAACAAAAATAGAAAAAAAAAGTTTTTGTTTGTAGTTTTCTTTTTCGTTTTTTTGTTTTTTTTTTTTGTTTTTAAAATAAATAGCATGAAATATCTATTTTGTATAGTTTTAAAGTACAGTGAATGTAAAAAATTCTGATTTGATTAAAAATTTGCGTGTATTAAATTTTTAAATTAACGTATATGATTCGATAAAAAATAATAATAAATAAATAAAAAATAATTAAAAATTTTAAAACTATTAAAAAAAAATTCCAGTAAATGTAAATATCATTCCAATTTTTAGTGTAAAATTTTAAAGTGAAATTTAATTAAAAAAATGTATTTCTATATAAATGTTATTTTTCAATTAAATGAAAATATTATAAAAATTATTGAAATACATAGAAAATGTGGCTAAAATCTGCAAAAGTGATTTGATTATGAAAATTATTCAAAATATGAGTTTTCGAAAAATTATACTCACCTTAAAAGAAATGCTGAAATTTTGATGAAATGGCATGCAATGATAGTATTTTTATTAAATTTTACTTTGAATGTGGTCTTATATCAACTATTACCCAATAAATGGGAAAAATTCAGCTTTACAGAGTTTACCAGATTTGAATTACAGAGTTTACAGATTCGGGTACATCTAATAATAACTGTTTTTTAATGTAAAGATATATGTATATTGTGCTTTGCATTGGTTCATTTGAATTATACTGCATAACAGGTACAAAGTTTAACTACCATTTGTAGGTTTCAGTACCAATATTTTTTTTAAGTAATTTTAAGTATCAATATTAGTTTTAACTGGTAATTAAAGTTAACGATGACCAGTAAAAAAAAACACAGATAACCGTTATAATCAATTATAAATAATAAACAATAAACTTTTCATTTACATATCTATACTATACTATATCCATACTATTTATATCTACCTAATGTTATATACTAGTATTCCATGTAACTACTAGGTGATTATATCTATCTATAGTTGAAATATTTAAATATTTTTTCACCACCTCTCCGTGAGTAAAACTGTCACGTTAAATCATTGTTAATATATGACTTTGTCAAACTGTTACTTTATAAGATAATTTAAAATTTAAATACAGGGTGTATGAGCTGAACAATCTTTGTTATAAAGTTTAGATTCAATAATTTAGATAATGATGCTAGTCTTTAACAAATTTTTATTGATTCACTTTTAAATGATCATATACTTTAATTACATTATATTATGAACCATAGCCATTATAGTTGGCTTTAATAAATTCAAATTGATTAGAATCTTCAAAAAATATACATTTTGTACTAAAGCGTTTTTAAGGAGATTTTAAAATTTAAAAATTGTTTATATGCCTTTCTGGTCAAATATATGTACCCCTTATATGTATTGTAGACCCAATTTTAGTTTAAATAATATATACATTGTCAATATCTCAATTTATTTACAATTTCAAAGACCTTATTAAATTTCGATTAACTCAATTTTTTTGTGCTTGTTAGTTCTAAGTGGAGTATAATGTCGTCAATAAGCTTGTTAAATCGAACTATATTAATTGATTTATAGATTTTACTTCTAACTAATTTTTTCCGATTCTTAAATTTGCTGGTTTACTTATTTAAACAGAATAACTCTTTCTTTATTGTTTACTCATTATATGCACATACAATGCACATACATATTAGTGAAATAAATATATAGCAATAATGAATGATATTTGCATTGATTGTGTTACCCCTGTTATTACATTATAATCTTCAATTTGATTAACAAAATTTACCCGCTTAGGTACTTTTTATTTAAGGGCTAATTCTGATATTTTATATATTTCATTTTATTGCTCGTACAGAGTATATACATTTTTACATTTATATTTTTTTATATTATAAATAAATTAATTCTAAAATTGATATTCATGCAATAATAATGTTCCTCAAGGATATAGACCTGCAATATTAAACAATCACAAACATGAAAGTATAATAAATCTGAAAATATCGTATCTGTATAGAATACGCTTGGTGACGCAGTAGATGAAACATCTTCCTTTCAATCAGATGGTCTCAGATTAAATTCACAGTAAAATCACAATTAACCTTCAGTCATTGGGATAAAATAAGTGGAAAAAAATAAAAATATATATATATATACAGTAAATAGACTATTCTTATATTCGTCTTATGTATATAATGTATAAAAAACAAGACTGCGCTTCTAACACCGCTGTTTATGTTAAGATGTATTCGTTTGCGATTACTCAGATGCGTTACATATTTTTACTTAAAGTTACATATTTTTACAAATATATCAGTAATTTATTTATTTGTATATTTAAATAATATTGCATAGATGATTTTGAAATATTTATATTACAAGTACAATCACGTAAAAACTCGCGATTTTTTTAAAACTAACCAGATTTTACTACCGTAAAGAATAGTCATCCTAACAGCAATTAAAGATGCCAAATTTTGTGTTAAGTATGACCTGTAACGTTTTTAATATTAGTATTCGTTTTCCAAATGAAATTTTCGCTTTGTTTACGCAGTTGGTGACTCCTATCGTTAACAGGATGACTAATTTGATTATTTTTACTTTTAGAAATTTAATGACAATCTGTGAGTTTCAAATACTTCATTTTCTGGTTTCTTATACATTCCATTATTGAATAGTGGATTAATAGTGTATTAGCGAATAGGGATGAAAGCCTACATTATTATTGATAATCACATATCTAAAACTACATTCAATACATAACACTCAATACAGAACATTACATTCATTGACAATCACATATCTAAAATGTCCCATGAATCGCTTGTAGTTGTATATATTTATATTCATTTCATTTCATTTCATTTATTGTGCCTGTTATAAATTAACATTATATATTGTTTCTTATAATTATATTTACAAATACTTATATATACTTAATCTATCAAACTATAAGGTTTGGTTTGATACCCCTGTAAATTTATGATTCCAACCTTTGGAGGACATTCTGTTATTTTTATTCTTTAAATATTTTCATTTTGTATTTTCGCACTTGCACCCGGTGCTTTTGTATTTTTTCTTTTTAATATAAAACTTAACCTATAATCTAAGCTACTTAAAGATACAACTAAACTAAAGCTTAAACTATGACTAGTACTACGAGTAAACCTAAAACTAAAACTAGAACTAAAACTAAGAATACGGCTATAACTTATTGCAGTTGCTTAGCCTCTATGGTGATTTTTTGTTGTAACGTTATATACATAAAATTGTGGTAAACTAGATTGACATGTTTCAAAAAGATGTGCACTATTTATATTACCTATAACTAAAGGTGAAAGGTAATAATTAGGATTAATATTATTTTCGTTATATATTCTTTTGACCGTTATGTTGGTGTGGTTTTTAATTTTTTCAACATTTTTTTTTGCGTTATTCAGCATATATTGCATTATTGGTCTTATGTTGGAATTTTCATATAGGTATTTGTTAGAATATCTACGACAGTCCGATTCATAATATCTATTCAGACAATTATATTTATATTTATTTACTCATTTTATTATTTTTAATGTATAAGTATATATATTTAAAGTATATATCCATAAGACAATGAGTCTTTTAAAGTGTATACAAGTGTATATATGTGTTACATGAAGACAATGTTAATTTAATCTGCTTACAGTAAAGCAGATATTATATTATTTTAAAATAGAAAATAATTAGATAAATTATTATCAAGAAAATTGTTAATGTTCAAATCTGAGTCCTTTTTCTTCAGGAACAACTACATCAGTCAATCCATATTCCATATTCATTATTTTTTAATTAAAAATTCGATTTTGATAGCATGCTTCGGTTGATTTAGATAAAAATTCTTTGTCAATCACAACAAGTTAAAAAAAATTTCATTTTCTATGTTTTCAATCAATATTCCATTTCCACATCCTTTCAATTTAATTATCAATAAAAACTATAGTATAATATCTATAAATATGATAATTTAAATTATGACATTTTATTAAATATAATATTTTGTTTATTATTAAATCCCATATATTAATTAAGAGTTTAAAGAATTTAATTTAATTGAATTTTGTAATATTTATTGTATGGGTATAGTAGGAATTATATAAAAAATTATATTCAAAGTAAAAGAACAAAACAAAAGAAGAAAAAAAAATTATAATATTTGAATTTTATTTATAAAATTTTAATATTTTATCAATATTTGTACAACAAAATATTCTGAAAATTATTTTAATTTATTATAATTAAATCATAATAATATTATAATATTAAAAATGGTAGATAGAAAATTTTTGTAAAATAAAATATTGGAAAAACAATTTTCTTTTTACAAATTATTTTTATAAGCCAGGAAAATGGATTTTTTTTTTTTGTTCTTTTTCATATTTAAAATAAAATTTTTGTTTTATTTGAATTTTAATAATTCGAATTTATGCAATATAAAAAAAAATATTTGAATTATTTTAGAATATTGTATACTCTCAGTTAAATACCGTTTTTTAACTGTTCTTAAAGCATATTTCAATATGATTGTATATTTTTTCATGTTCTTGAAAGTAAGTTAGGTAGAATTATCTTTTCGTGCTTAATTAAGTTCGATATTGCAAGTTTTTACTGTACAATATTTTATTGCTATGTTTTTTTGAGTATTTATTTATCAAATTACAGGCGTTGATAAGCCATTAAATATTGAAAACTACTACTATTATCAAGAACTAAGCCTTCTTAAATAGAATAGCTCTATTTTATTTAAGTTGTTACCAGATTATATTCTCAAATATATTTTATCATTTATTTTATCTCAATGACAAAAGCTACTTGGTTGAAAAGCATGCGATCTACATACTGAGCCACACAGCGTTTAACGTATACAATAATTGTAAGCTGTACTATTATGTACAATACACTATACATAAATTTCAGCTCACTATACAAAAGTACTATATATATATGTTCTTAATCTAGTTATTATCACCTTTAATGAGAGTAAATATTTTGTGTACTACAATTAAATATCACCAATATAACATGTAATCGTAATTATGTACTTTCATTGGGATTGGATTAAATATTTCTAATTGATTAATACTATTACTATATCTATCATAAATGCATTATTATTATTATTCATTATTATACATGAGATGGTTAATCTCTACTAGAGATCTCTACTCTTGTATATAAATCTAGAATGCGATTAATGATCAATTTTAATTCAGAAAAATATCAATTGAAAACCGGAGTTGCCACTCGCAATCCAGAATAGTAAATCTTAATTCAGAATTGTTACTTATAAATCAGAATTGAGTAAAAATGCACCGAAATCGTATTTAGCACTAAGACGAATGTAACGAATTTAGGCTGCACAACTCTGATGAATATCGCATTGTGATAGCGACAATATGTAAAGCCGACTTTCGTCAGGATGCAAAAATCGGATTATAATCGTATTGAAATGCAAAATTGCCAATCGCCTGGGTCTTGACACTAGTCATTAGTTGCAATTATGCAATTTTGTATCGAAGATACGTTTTGAATTGCAATTTTAGATTGCGACTGACAATTCTGGAATACGATATTGTCATTAAACACTACTAACTAGCCGTTTGGACGCAATGCGAATCAATTGTAATCCAGAATTGATAATTTTGAATTTTAATTAAGGATTGTCTCTTGAACTGGACAACTGTGGATTGTGATTGGCAATTTTGTACTACAATTGAGAATTCTGGATTAAGTTTGTCCTCAAAATCGTCGCGATAATCTGCTTTTCAGCTAATTTTGGTTTTGATTTTGTGATGTATGGTCAATTGTGGGGCAACAAAATATAGAGTATAAGAAAAATAATACAAATAAAAATATTTACTATCACATGTATTTGTATTTACATGCTGTATTTAAGTTGACTGAATTTCATTTGACTGTATTTCTTTTCCCTGTATTCTCATTTGACTATGTTTCATTTGCCTATTGGTATAATTTATGCATTGGCCACAAAATTCCAAAAACCAAATACTCCCATATACATATAATCATTACATTTATATACACATATATATATATATATATATATATATATATATATATATATATATATATTAAACATATCTATCATATTCATATCCAGGCAAATATCCAGGCAAATATTCAAATCCATCATATCCAGGCAAATGAAACGCTCCCAAATAAAAAGTGTAAATTAAAAATGCAATTATATCTTGCTTCTTTTCAACTAACCTGCTTTCTAACTGAACATCAATTGCTAATATTTTTTTTTGTAGAACCTTTAACATATTATCAAGAATATAGACACAAAAAATTTATATTTGATATCACTCGGCATATAGCTGCATAGCACAGCCATGTTGCACAGCCCTAACAAAGATAGACAAATATCTTAGGGGGCCAGAATGGTACAGAATAATTAAATTTACATTTCTAGTTATATAGATTTCTAGTTCTAGCTATTTTTTTTTTTTTTGTTTTTTTATATAATTCCAAGTCTATGGGATAAACACCCTAACTGCTTTTAAACAGAGATTTGGAATACACAATCACATACAATAGTTTTTCTGTAGAATTTTTGTGGTGTAGACTAATTTAAATGTGGAATCTATTGTAGAGTACTTCGCCTTCATAATAGCATAGTTCCATTTTATTTTTAGTGATAACCAAAACTCTCAACTATTTATCATTTATTTTATCCCAATGATAAAGGGTACTGGACCAGGTCGAAAAATCCAGAAAGCATTTTTTGCCTCCGTCGGGAATCGAACCTGAGACCTTTCGGTTAAAAGGTAGGCGTTCTACCTACTGCGCCACCCAGCGTGTGTTCTATAAATACTATTGATGTTGTAAATAATAAATTTAATTTTTACTGTTACTATATTTATTGAGGCCAGTATATTGTTACGTTGTTAACTAATTTTTAGACCATTCTGATTCGATAGTTCCTTCCAAAGAATAGATTATTGAAACAACATAAAGGTGTATTTTTGTATAATATCTTTTTCATAAAACAATTATATTTATATATATTTATACAAGCTACAGGCTTAGAAATATCATTAACACTATCAAACCCACAATGATTAATTAAAAAACAGATGCCAGCATTAAAAATAAATTTTTAATCTTGATAATTCATTTATACTCATTCTAAATATATATTTTTAACAGTTACGATACTAATATTCAACATTTAACTGATTAGAATATTTAATTATTTAAAGTATTAATATTGTTCAAATATATTAGCACTTTAGGTAAAGAAAAACATTATACAATTGATATCAAAAATATTATTTAAAAGAAATGTTATCTTAATGAAGCCACCATATTGTTCCCAATCACACAATTATTATTCAACACTTAAAGCAAATATTTAGAATTTAATTGTCCTTCCCATCATTCATTTAAAATTCATTTCTAATGTTTATTCATTCAAATATCCGGAAATTATTCAAATAAATATTTAAACATATCCTATAATTCCTATAACTACCAAAAAATTGTATAAATACTGTTAAATACAAAATTTACAGTTTCAATTCTATAAAATTCCAATCTATTCAAATTTGATTTTCAATTCGAAATAAATAAAACAAATAATCAAAATTTAAATAAAAAAATTCAAAATAAGTTTTTCTATGCTGCCATTTTATTCCAAAAACTTTGCATTTCCAAATTTTAAAATAAATTTTATTTCGAAAATTCATCATAAAAGAAATAAAATCTACGATTATGTTATTTGATGCTATATGATAAACAAAATACTACAAAATCTGTTGTTTTAAAACACCTCTACACAAAAAAAAAAAAAAACTAATGATAAAAAACAAAAGTGTGTGAAAATTTCAATAAAAAAAGTTTATTTAATTAAAAATTAAAAAAAAAAAACAAAAAAAGTTATGGCACTTGTCGCACATCGAATGATCCTTTCCGTAAGGAAATTAAATCGTGTTGGTGTCTCCAGATCAAATCCATCATATTTAGCTATGGCAACTGGTTCAACACCATTTATAGCACCAGCATCAACATTTTTAGCAGCAAATAAAGAACAAATAGCTGCTACAGATATGGTATGTATATCAAAAACTAATTTTATAAACTATTCTATATGTATACATTTGTATATATATATATTTTATATATATATATATATTATTATGATAGTGATGTGTTATATTGCTTTAGGTTCCTCAAAAACTTTTTGTTGCATTATTTTACTATATTAAAGTTCTGTTTGAAAATATTTTTTTTTCGATTTATGATGTTTTAGTAAAAAAAAAAAACAAAAAACAAACTGTTAATTGGATTTTTTAATCTTTTAACACTCATTTCATGAACATTTTATTTATTTTCTCTCTCTTTCTCTCTCTCTTTTGTTTTTGTTATTTTAATTGAAGTTTATTTAACAAAAAATGAACACGATGAAAAAGTACCTACTCTTTTTTATTTATATAATATATTTAGTTTTGTATATATATATATTTATTAAATTCAGGATTGCTGATATTGAAATTATATTGAATTATATTATTTGTTTTTTTCACACTCTTCTTCGTTTTGATTCTCTGTATTCGAAACGAAAATTAGTTATTAAAATTTACTTAGAAAATTATTATCCTTTATTCTCGTGCCTATGGAATAATAGATGGGTTGAAAATATAAGATTAAGCTTATTTTCGAATCAAATCGACTTCATGTGTTTTCTTCATGCATTGGTATGAGTATTGATTTACCAAAAAAATTTTGATAACCTACAAATAATCCAAAACAAAGCCATTACAAATCTGTTTATGGCGACAAATTAAATTTACAAGAACTTGCAACCTGCAATAATATTGAAACTCAATTGGCACAAATGATGCACATACACAACATACAGAATAATCATATGAAAACTAATACTGAAATAACAATCGGAACTCAACTACACGAATATGCAACTAGAAATACACCAAATCATCTACGTTATTCTGCTACTACAAATCATAATTACAAATAATCTTTAAAATTGACCTCAGCAAGTTGTTTTAAATTATTCCATAACAAATACAATAATATGAAAAGTAAAAACTTTAACTGAATTGATTCCAACCGATTAATCAAGCCAGTCAAGTAATGATCTTCAGTCTGAGTTATGAAATTAATACGAAACATATAAAAGGTATTAATTGGCTCAGCGATGGAGTCTGCTGAGAGGTGGAGGTGAAATTGCTGGGGGTACAACGGGCCGCAAGTGCTAAGTGCGTAGGGGATAAAACAGTCGGATGATGATTCTTATCTCCACCCTATTAACCAACCAACCAATACGAAACATAAAATTTTTCGTTAAACAGAACCGAATAAAATGTCTATTAAGCAACAGTAGCTCATACTTGGCTAACATATATTCAAAAATAAAATAAAATGTTTTTTAAATAGTTTAATTTAAAAATAGGGTAGTCACATCAATAGGTAGCCGCCCACAATGGTGCTCTTTAACACGAAGAAAATATATAGCTATAATATCCGGTAGAACCATAGCTGGTAAATGTTATGAAAAAAACATTTGAGATTTCTGTCATACTATGAAACATGTACACTCCAAAACACTTGAGCTTAGTTTTCGCCAGATCTGAACAGTCACAAAGCATATAAGCATATTCGATTCGATTCGATACAGATTCGACAGTTATTAGAATTTTCTTGACATAATCAAGATATGAAATGCCTATATTAATTCTATAGTATATTAGATTTTGACATTTGTATTTTTCCCATAAATTCCAATAAATACTGCCTTTATTAAGATCTAAAGATTTATAATTTGTAATTTTATTTTTCACAATAGATAAAAATAATCTTATTAATGGAAATAATTCAAAAATGGATGATAATAAAAGTTAACGCCTACTTTTACTGTCAAATACAACTGTGAAAGATAATGCACCAGTAATTCTATACATGGAATGAAAATTCACTATAGTTTTTTAATGTAATATTTTTATAATGACCAAGTGGGGTTAATAAACACACCAATATCGTTAATGAAAAAATATTAGTAGAGTAGAATTATGGCCAATATTATATACAAATTTCTTCATACTTTAAAGATAGGTAAATTTTTTCTACCAAAAGCTAGATTAAACTAGTATCTAAAGTATATACGTTACACTATATACGTAATTATAAATATTTGTATTATATTATATATATTGGCTGTACCCGGTCCACGTTGCTGACCCAAAGTCCCTATAATAGAAATTACCTAGCTTAAGATAATTTTTTAAATACATAAATTTAATCTTATTCATTCACTTTATTTTAAGAAAAAATTTAAACTAATATTTGAATACAATTTGTAAAATTTTTTTAATTAATTATTTAATAAAAAAAATTTAATATTTAATATAAAAATTAATATAAAAACAACTATTTTTTAAGTTTAAATAATAATAAAATTATAAAAAATAATAAATATAAATTAAAATTATAATTAAATTCTGTCAAAACAAAACGAAAAATCTCTTAGAATTTATATATGAATCTCTATTAAAATTACTCCAAATTTTAGAAAACGTATACCATTATTTTATTTTTAAGGCAGTACCTGAGTACAAAATTTCAGCTCTGTTACACTTTTAGTTCTAAATATATTTGTGAGAGATGCTGGGAGTTGTATGGCATCTGCTCAAACCCGTTGGAATTTTAAAAAGCGGGTAGGTCTATAACCGTATACTCTGAAAATTGTATCCAAATCGATTTAGTAGTTTTCGAGTCTATAAATAACATAAAGACAGACATAAAGAGAGACATAAAAAATTTCATTTATATATATATATATATATAGATCTATAAATGTATATATATATATATATAAATTATTGTACACTATAACTACGGTGACAATTTTCTGAAAAAGAAAATATAGTACAACACAATTTTTTTTATATACTTAAGTAAAAAAAATTTTAATACAAAAATAACAAACAAAAATAAATAAGTTCATACATATTATTAAATTAAAAAAAATTGCCATTTCATTTTTATTTATTAGTTAAAGGTAATATTTTCCTATATTTCTAATATTGCCTTTTCATATTTTTCCGATTTATGATTTTTTTTTTTTAAATATCTTTATTAGATTGCAAATATTCCGAAAACTGTAAACAATTCATATCAAAATTATATTTTGTTATTAGAAGTGCTTTAACAGCTTCAATTTTCAACTGGCTTTTTTCAGTTGTCCAAAAATTATTCATTACCGAAAATATTCGCTCGGTAGCAGCATTCGAACCAGGCAAACACAGGCAAAACTCAATTAATTTTAGTATATTTTGATAACTTATTTGTTTCGAATCAAAAGGTTTGAATATATCCGCCCATCTTTTATCTGTCGGTACTTTATTTTCCATCCAAAGCTTTATTTGTTCTATAGTAACGAAGTTTTTAACCAATGAAAATTCATCAAAAAGTTCAACTTCATCAAATGTATTTAGATTAGGTCTTTTATGTTTAACAAAATCTACACAGCATTCAACATCAGTCCATATTTGTGGTTTTGTAATTGTAGTCCATTCAAAAATTTGTATTTCATAAAATTTATCTGTCCACTGATCCAAATAATCGATGCAAGTAGAATAAAATAAATATATAGTCTTTTTGAATTTAGAAACATCAATTTCTCCATTTTTCTCTAAATTTAAAATAATTTGTCTTACCGTTCCAGGATAAAAACAACTGTTTTTCCTTTCTACTAATTTTGTTCGTAATTTTTAATTATTCCTGCACACTTCTGGCATACAAATATTTTGAGATTCAATTTTAAGTATACAATTATGAAACGTTGAGGATTGACTTTGTACGAATAAAAGCCAAACTTCGGCTGACGGATCTTGAAAGAATGTTTTTAACACAGATGGGCATTTATCTTCAGACAAAAAATAACACTTTAAAGCCTGGAATAATTTAAGAATCCTATCTACAGCTGGTCTCATTGTTCACAACCATCTTGTTTTGCTGTAACCGAGTACTTTTTGGAAATTGACCTAACTAAACTCAAATATTTCTTTAAATTTTTCAATTCTTAAAGAATAAATATAGAAGTAAGAATATATTTTAACAACAACTATTTCTAAGTCTATAGGAAGACAATCCGAAGCAATTTGGAGGCAGTTATTTATTATATGTGCAGCACAATTTACTCCAATCAAATCTCTGCCAATATTTTGTTGAATCTTGTGAAAAATGTTGTTGCGTCCTCTTCTTGCAGCTCCCCCAAAATTACAATTTGTGTTGTCGGCACATAAATCTAATAATTTGTTTGATAATTCATGATTACCTAGAGTTTTTAAAATATAATTTGATATAATATCAGAAGTTTCGCCGGGCAACTGTTGTACTTCCAAAATTTTAACTTTAACACCATAAATTGGTAAAAAATAACGTATCAAAAGAGGACAAATTTTTATGTTGCCATGATTTGAGCAGTCAGCGTAGACAGTTAAAAAATTTATTTGGGAAAGATCGGTCTTAAGCAAATCCAAAGACAACGGTTGAAAAATGTTGCAAATAATTACTTCTGTTTTTGTTCGTGCACAAGCATATTTTTCCTCAAAACATTTTTTTATTAGTTTTGATGTGCAG
The DNA here is from genome assembly GCA_963942445.1 of Argyra leucocephala. Taxonomy (NCBI): domain Eukaryota; kingdom Metazoa; phylum Arthropoda; class Insecta; order Diptera; family Dolichopodidae; genus Argyra; species Argyra leucocephala. The sequence goes on from OZ012680.1 coordinate 137,523,053, forward strand.
TCATTAGAACGGAATAAATGGTTGTGTTGTACAGCATGATAAGCCCACAAACCTTCAATTTTTAGCTAATTTTTCTTCTTTGCTGGTGAATATTGCACTTCGTAAAAAACTGTTTATATTTGTGCTAGAAGCAGATACGATATCAGCTTTTTTATGTTTTTCGGTTTTCAAATGCTACTAATAATATTACCAATTATTTTACTCAGTAAGAAAACGTTTTTGATTTAAAATTTCATTCAACCCACTCCTAAAAACAATTGAAGTTACAAAATACATGCTACATTGACAAATTACAATTGACAATTATGCCGCCCAATAAACATTAGTTTCGAGTTTTGAAAATAAAATTGAAATATAGTACTTTGGCCAAATATATAGTACTTTTTCCCAAATTATAGTACATTATATTGCAAAAAATAAAAAATAGTACAGCCTTTCAAAATATAGTACTGTACTATACAATATAGTACGAATGGTCACCGTAACTATAACGCAGACTACTTTAGATTGTTATAAATAACACTTAAGTGATGTTAAAACAAAAATTAAATTTAAAAAAAAAAATAATACGTAAAAATAAAATTTCTTATATATACTTTTATCGAAACAGTATTAGTCTCCTAAAAAGTAGAAAATAAAATCGATGGTGGCCAATCCTGAGATTCTATAAATAATAACATAAATTAAATTTGCTTGAATATTGTTGATGGAAATTTGAAATATGTGAGGCTTAAAAAATCATGAATTTTACAAAAAGCATGTTAAGTATTTGAGGTTCTGTATTTTGGTCTCATTAACAAGTATGTAATGTTTGTTTATTTAAAAATCATTAAAAAATCTTTATTCTATAGAATTCTTGCAACATTGAGAAAAACAAAAGAATTACCTAACACAATCTAATCCAATTTTTTATATTGGCTTGAACACATTTACAAACTTGTATAAAAAATTTTGCCTAATTTTTATGTTTCTATAGCAACTCTTATCAACATTTGATTTGTATTTGTTCGCAAGTGGAAAAAAAATCCTAATCTAAAAATCCAAAGCAATAGATGCTGGTGAGTTAATATAAATAGTATATAATTAAAGAAGCATTCCATAGTGATTAGCTCAAATGAGCCATACTCAGTATACATGAAAAGGGAATATAGAACATCTCAACGGTCTTGAGATTATTTCGAGTAATTTTTTTAACCTAATAATTTGAAATTTTATATGCTAACATGTTACACATTTCATGAAAGATAAAGAAAATGAGTGGATCATGATAAATTATTGCGAAACATAAAATGGTTCGTTAAACAAATTCCAACCGATTAAAATGTCAATTAGCTTATATCTGGCTAACATATTCAAGGATAAGCTTCACATTATAGCATAATAGTGAAAATAATCGAATATTTTCCTTTTAATTTTACTGATATGCTTATCATATAGGTACGCGTATTTCGTCTACTACTTGCAGACTTATTCAATGTTTCGTACCCGACTATTTTCACTTTTATACAAAAATTTTTCTCTAATGCTAGAAAACAAGTTTTTATAAAAATTCACATTATAGGTTATACAAAGATATTTCATTGAAGTAAAGTGAATTCGTTACATCATCGTTTGTTCAAACCTAAAGAAGAATTGCATTTGCTAGCCATTTTATTACAGTGTATAGTGAAATTAAAATAAATACGATTGATGTTGTGATTAATAAATTTAATTTAACTGTTGAAATATTTATTAAAGCTAACAACCACGGATCTGGTTCCAGGACAATAATGATGATCTTTGTTTTAATATTATTAATTAATTTCTAGTTCATTATGGTTTGATATACACTCAGCCATTCAAATCAACCTCTAGATTTCTCCATAAAAATTTGTGTTAAAAATGTAATAAAAATGTCTTTTGCCATACATAATTGTTATTCATATTTTGCTTCATTATAACTAAAAACGTATTTCAGAATGTAAAACTCTATATGTACTTTTAATTCGTTCTATTTTTTTAATCCTTAATAATTTATTAAAAAAAAAACTATAATTAAAAAACGGAATTTAAATGAAGAAATTTTGTATTTTATTGTGTATGAGAAAGAGTTAAACTATATATTACCATCTCATTCTCATATTTTCTTATTTGTTTTTTTTTTTATTTTTTTGTTTTTTGTTTTGTAGTGATATGCAAATTTACCATCTTTTATAAATAGTTAATAATAATTTTATTTAATTTTTATTCAATTCAATTTAATTATTTCCTTTCTGGCAGTCTATTATTGAAATTCTTTTGTTAACTCGTTTCTGAAAACCTTCCCTTTTTCATATACAGTTAATTTGCATACTTTGCCAAATACAGACTGTATCGATAGATAAAAATAATTTGTTGTATTTTTAATAATTAATTAAGAAGGTAATATTTGAAAATCTCGATTTCAACGAATTTCCGGTTTAAAAAAAACATATTTCCGGTATTTTCCGGAAGTTGAAAATATCACCAATCGATGGAGCACCCACGATTTAGTTAATATATTTTTTTTTATATTTTAATATAACGACTCATTTCTCTTTTAAAAATCTGAGCACATGCTTTGGAACATCCGGTACATTCTATTAGAGTAAGTCAAATAAGCTATGTATGCTCTTAATATTGCATGCAGGTGTTCATCAGTTATTCTACTGCAATATTTGTTTTTTATGTAATTTAATTGCTTGCAAAAATTATTATCATCCAGCAGAAATTTTTTTTAAAAGCAGAAAAGCAGAGTCTGGTAGATTAGAATAAAATGTTTTCAGCTGCGATTGCTCAAAAGATGATTTTAAAACATAATTGGATTGTAGATCAATTAACTGATTAACTCCATTTCCAAGTAATTGGGAACATCTTCAAGTCTACTTGCAAATGGATTTTGAAAAAGGTCAATTCCTTTGGAACGACTGTGAAAGTCAAAACACCGTATCGAAAGCTCATTTTCCAAGATTTCGATATAATCGTGAAATTTGCTATTTAATAAAAAAATATTCGATTCTTGTTCTAATATTATTGCAACTAAGGGCAAGTTATGTGGATTATTTTGTAAAATTTTGTTTTTAAGTAGTTTTAGTTTAATCTGAAAAGCTTTTATATTTGAATATGCTTCATTAATCAAAATAATAGTGGCGAACCAATAAAACTCATAGTATAAATAAAAACACAATGGGCCGCATTTAGAAGCCGAATGGGCCGCATTTATCCCATGGGCAGCACGTTGCCGGTGGCTGATCTACATAATTTAACTCAGAAAGTTTACTACACATATCTATTTAGCTTTTACATTTTTTTTCTAATGTTTCCGTTGACTTCCACTCCACATTTCTATTTCTCAGTTTAATAAATAGTTATAACCATAATAAAATCACTCATATATTTTCTTAGGCAAAAAAATTTCATTGTCATTGAAAATGGAAATCCGATACAAAATTGTTATCATTATTATTGAAAACGAGTTATAAATACAATCTATTTTTTTTCATTAGCATTAAAAATTTTGAAATTAATGCGATATTTTTTTCTTTAGCATTAAATTTTTCAAAATCAATACATTGGAAAAACAATTAATTGCATTCATGTCTGACCTTATAAAATCTAAAATAAATACTTTCACCTCTTAAATTATACCGTCTAGAAAGACCGTGAAATTACCAAGATGATTTAAAACTGATTATGAAAAATTGTTCATAATCAGAACATTTAGAATATGGAATCGCCACATTCCACACAATACAAGCATTCATAATAGAAGGAATAGTTTTTATGTGTTTGATTTACAAAAATTCAAAATGAGTATAGTTGACAATTCTCCACTGAACACTTATCCTACTTCTTTACTTTTTTTTCTCTTACTATTCAACCTTACTTTTACTAGCCATCGAACGCTACTAGATTATAAATTTTTTGAAACAACAGCTTTTGACTAATATTATAAAAAAAACATACCCCACAGTGAATAATTGTCTTTAGCTTTAATATTGCCTACTGACATACTTATTTAATCAATGTTACAAACCCATGCAAGTTCTGTTTCTAATTTTGTTATAAATGATTGAAAATTTTTATAAGAATTTAAGATTTCGTTTTATTTCTTACCTTTCTAAATTTATTTACAATTTATATTAAGTAGAAATATAGTGTAAGCCAATATTTGTGATATAATTTATTTATTTAAATTATTTTGATTTGTAGCATCGAAGACATGTCCTTCGACCAATTTGCAATATCATTTTTCTTATGTCTTATACGAGCAATTTTTCATTTAACTTCTTTCTACTCTGACCTCTAGTTGTCATTAGAATGCTGGTTAAAATGTTTAGCTGAATTTTAGTCTGTAACTGGTGCTATTTATTTAGCTATTACACACTGGCGATAGATTCAATGTTCAAGTCGTGTTCAATGGCTTTATTTAGCACTAAAAAAGGGGCATTTACGAATAGCCTTAACAGCTCATTTTTGAATCTTTGTGTGATGTTGTTTTGCCGCGGAACGACAAAGCTGCAATCCATATGTCTAAAAATAGGTTTTATTATGACTTTATAAATTAAGATATTATTTGTTAATGATAATTGTGTGCGCTTTGCAAATATTAACTTTGATTTGCTTAAATAAACAACCACAGAGTATACAACAATATAACAAATTTGACTTAAGAAATTAATTTTAAAATAAAATTGTTTAGATAATAAACAAAATTCCAACTACTTACTAAAAACTTCCATATTAGAATAATTGATACATATATATAAATATATACCATATTATATACACAATATATTTTAAGATTATTGATATTATATACCCATATTCTGTTAGACCCATCTGAAAATATTTCTGAAGAGATAGTCTTGTATTCTGTTAGACACCACAGACGATAATAAACCATTTTTCATTATTTTTTTTGCATTATTATTAAAATTGTGTTTTGTTTTGAAAAAAAGCCATTTTTACAATTACTGTTTTACTACTGCTTATGTACTAAACTAAAAAATATCTAAAATAAATATATTTATATTTATTTTTTATTTAAAAAATATTTTGAAACTAAACCCCATTAAAATACTTTCTGAAAATTTCATAAACCATATTTTATTTATATACTAATAATTTTTTTTGACAGTAAAAAGAAATCAGTACTACCAACAAATAAAATGTTCTATCGCGCCACTTACAGTGTCTAACAGAAATGCATATTCAGCGATACGAGACGAGATCAATTTTTTCTTCTCGTCTATTATGGGTCTAATGAATAATAGTATCAAAAGCAATCTTATCCTTTGATATCGATTTGGATTTATTTATATTTAGCTTTTCTTAAAACTAATAATTTTAAAACATTCTGTATGTATATATACTATACTAATACCTGTTATACATATATATATATATGTAATAATTTGATATATAAATATTTATATAAAAAATAAACTTTTGTTACTTAAAATCTCCAACTAAAAAATTTGCATTGCAAATGAATATTAATCATAAAAGAAAGAAAATATAAATAATAAAAACAAAAGAAAATTATTATTACAGTCACATTATTTCCTTCACATACACACACATATTATACACTTTTTTTTATGAATAATGTAAAAATTTACATTTTATTACGATAATAATTATTATGTATGGTGGTGATAACTTTTAACATTTTTCCAACTACTCAAAAATTTACTATACCTAAAATACTTAGGTCTACTTAATATTTTTATATATATATATATATATATATATATATGTTTTATATATTATATTTTATATATGAAATACCTATATGCATAATGAAACATTCAATACGTGTTTTACATTCATATTAACATGATGCCAAAGGAAGGAAAACCATAAAAATTAATATAAATATCTGTATACATATATATATACATTTATGTATATATATATATATATATATAAACATGTGGAAAAAAAATTTTTTTTTAAATAAATATTAAAGAAATAATGGAAAAATTATATTAAAACAATTTGGCCATATAAGGATACTTGTTGCGCAATAATTTAACATTTATAATGGTTCACCTCTTAAGTGGTTCGAAAATTTTTTTTTTTTTTTTTTTTTTATGAAAAACAATTTTTAAAAGCAATTTTATATTATTTACTAATGAATTAATTTTGTTTTGAAGAAAATGAATTTTCACAGATATTTCTATATAGAATTTTGTATTTTTCTTAGAAGTCTGCAGTGATAATGAAATAAAATTATTTGGAATTTTTCTTTTCAATAATTTAATTAAATATATATCTATACCTACTTCGAAATATATTTCGTTTTTTGTATCTATTAAATTTATATCTTTATGTTTGAATATTTGGGCACAAATGATTTCTGCAGGGCCTGAAAAATTTTGGAAAATAATTACACACCTTCTTTGCTACTACTTTGCTTTATTTCATTAAAAGTACAAACTATCCTTAGATAATTTACCTTCTAGTTATTGAATTGCATTATGTACTCAATTTTAGTATCTAGCAGATGATTTTAGTATCTTGCAGATGGTTTTTAGTATTTTGCAGATGATTTTACTATCTTGCAGTGATATTTAATTTTAGTATGATTATCTAGTATCCTGCAGTGACTTTTAATTTTAGTATTTTTTAGATGATTTTCTAGTATGCTATATTGACGTTTAATTTTAGTATCTTGCAGATGATTTGTAGTATTTTGCAGATGATTTTAGTATCTTGCAGTGATATTTAGTTTTATGATAAATCTGCAGTCCAACTACAGGTCCTTTTCCCTTTCGAAATGTGAGGCTTTTATATATTAATTATTTGGTATATATATAAATTATACTCTATATTATATTATTTTTTATTTGTTTTATTTATATGCTTATTAAATATTATTATATTATATTAATAAGAACCGATGTGGTTGTTATTGCTTTTATATTGAGAATAAAGTGAAAATATATTATGTACTCTGTATATCTTCACTGCTTCATCATCTTCTAAAACTCCTTACACTAAAAATATATATAATTTGTACCTATCTCGGAATCAACTGTCCTTAATATATTTAGCTTATTCACTACTACGTACTATATGCATACTTAATTACTACTTGTCATTGTATTTTTAGTCGCCGAGCCTATTGCTGTTAAACGGCTATAATTTAAGATTTTTAATTATTATTTTATTATATTATCAAAAACCCTATATACCAGTGATTAAGGACTCAAAATGTTTACCTTAGACACGAACCGCATATGTAATAATTTATGTACTATTACTTAGATACCAACTTAGTTTAACTTAGACACCAACCGCATACGTAATATATTATGTCTTTTGGTGAGTTTGAGGCAATTTGATCAAATAAAATTTTTGTATGTTAAAATGTTTGTGTATATATGATACATGATACATGGGCTGAAATTTTAAATTGAAAAATATTTATTTTCGCTACATTTTAAATATCTGTCATATAATAATGAACATTAGTTTTGAAATTGTTAAAATATTTTGTACCATACTTTTTTTAAATTTACAGATTAAATACAATTATGTGAACTGAGATATATTGTGCAAAGTTAAGCTATATATAAAAAATAACAACACTCATCAAGCATCACATATTAATAAATAAATAAATAAATAAATATTACCACAAAATAATATAAAAAAAAAATTTAAACTTAATATTTAAAATCTTAACTTTTTTCTTCATAAATTAATTACAGAGATCCACACGCAAATATTTAAAGTTCAAAAACCTTATAAATCGGTTAAAATTTTATCCTGGGTGAATTCTTAATAAAAAATTATATTTTATATTTTTTACGACCTGTATAATCATTTTTATATATGTACAATAATAATGAGTAAATAATGTATATAATGTTGTAAAATATTTGATGTATAGATTGTCCATGTGGTAAACTATATAGATAAAAAAATATTTAATATTTAATTTGTTTTTAAAGTATTTAATTAAAGTGAAATTAAATTTTTACACAGATCGTCTGAAATTGTCGAGTTTTCAGATGTTTGTGACTATTTTAATTTTTCGGAATAGAATAGAATAGAATTTATTTCATACAATATTTTTGACAGAATTAATATTACAAATTTTATATGATCACATCAATTTTTTTTTTTCTTACTCCTCTTGGAAGCATTGGGCTTCCAATTGACATTTTAATCGTCATTTACGTCAAAACGACATATTTTCTGCAAGTTGTCGCTGCGATTTTATCCATCTTTGACGTTAAGATGCCTGACGCTACTATGTTTACTGGGTACCTCATGTCACATACTTTTGTCAGTTGTTGACAATTGTATTATGAGTGTTTGTCCAGAATTTATTTATTGTGTTGTATGACATATATGAGTATTGATATGGATATTGATATAATATGTAATATTTTTAGTTCGATAAAGTATTAATTATTAATTATTTTTTTTATTGATTATAAATTTTATATATAATATTTTGCTATTTTTTTTTAGTTATATTTTATACCCGCCACGGGAATCGAACCCGTGACTACCACATCGTAATTGAAACATATTTCTGTGCTCGAACCCATTTAGTCCACGGAAGGGACGATCATATTAATAGGTTCATTCAATAATATGTGATTGCAATCAATTCTACAATCAAAAACCATTTATTATTGAATGGACCTAATATTAATAATGATCACATAAATATCTTGATTTCATTTTGTTCTTCAAGATAAATAATTATCTCCCAATAAGCTTGTTTTGACTCATTTTTTAGGGTGTTCATCAGAATGACAGTTTAAATTATTGATTATGACTCTATAGTCTATTGTGTTAGTCCACTGTTGTAATTTTTTGTATGTTCACTGTGTTCACTAAAACGATCATTTTAATTATTTGATTTGTGAAGACCCATGCTACATTTGGAGTATGACTTTCACAATCTTATTGTAGTAAAAACGTTGGATGATTTTTGGTGTTTTTATCACCATAAGAGATATTTATTATCTTGTCTGTTCATTTATAGATTTTGGTATGTTCATTTTGGGCACTTAAGGGATGTGCAAATCATTTCCAATTACTTAATGTAGTATCAAACCATGCACCAACACAGGCCTCTATGTCCTTCATGAACGTATTAAAACCCCAAATTATTGTTCTATAACACTGTATTCGGAAATATTTTTTTGAATTTACGGCATTCAACTATGAAGAGTTGTTGTCAAAACTCAAATATGTAAATTCAAAAGTAAATATTACATAGTAGCGTCAGGCATCTTAACGTCAAAGATGGATAAAATCGCAGCGACAACTTGCAGAAAATATATTCTGAATTTCTGGAATGATTTGAACGTTATTTTTATTAATTTTTTATTTTATTCATTTATTTACTCAAATGAGGTACATTGCTCGTACAGAGTGTTTTTAGTTTTTACAATTTTACTTATAACTAATTAAGTTTTAATTCAGTGCAATTTTGATTTTAAAATATTTTTTTTGTTTTTTATAGAAGGTATTTAAATTTGATTTTTTTTTATATATAATATTAAGTATTATTATTATTATTTAATTAATGAAAATAATCACTAATTTTACTTTTGAATTTACATATTTGAGTTTTGACAACAACTCTTCATAGTTGAATGCCGTAAATTCAAAAAAATATTTCCGAATACAGTGTTATAGAACAATAATTTGGGGTTTTAATACAAATATATTCGTTAGTGTAACAATATTTTCATCGACTGATTCAGAAATTGTCATTAAAGCAATAATAGCGTTCATGAAGGACATAGACCTGCGATTGGGAGAATGAATTAATTAATACCAAATGAATTTTGTATTGTACAGATATAATTTTGAATTAATATAACTTTTAGCTATAAGATTAATTTTATTATTTGTATACACCTCTATATCAATTATATTATATCATAGATTAAAAAAATACGGAAAAATAAAAATATTGAATTTAAAAAAAAAAAAAAAAAACAATAGATCTGAAGGGGTTTGCATAGACCTACCGCTCGAAAAAACTTCCATATTTTGTTTACCAGATAAAACTGACACCTTCTGCTAATAAGCCAATATGTATATTGTGTTTTTACTCAACAGCAAGCTATTGTACTCGATATATTTCTACCAATTAAATTTTTTGTCGAAGTGTAATAATTCCGAATATTTGCCTTAATTTTTTTCAATCACACTTTTGTTATTTAGGGCGTTTCCGAATCTCTCGCACTTGCACTTGATACCTGCACTAAACCTGTCAAATCGCACTTGATTTGTTGTAAAAATTTTAGTGTAAATTTAGTGCGATTTGACAGGTTTAGTGCAAGTATCAAGTGCAAGTACGAGAGGTTCGAAAACGCCCTTAGAGTAACTGGAAATCAGATGTTTCAGCTGAAACATGAAATTTGTATATGAAACTGTTCATTTATTTACTGTCATCTTCTTAACTTGTTTGAGCATATTTGCTTGTTAATTTAATTTTTTTTTTTGTTATTCTAAAGCAGCTAAGACCGTAAATAATATCATCGGTCATTTATCACTGTATCAAGCTATCAAGTAACCAATTTTGATTAAACAAAAAAAAATAATTTACCGTAATGGGTGGCACCTTTGACTATTCAATATTTTATAATTAAAATTAAAATGTTTTAAAATATATTTTTCAAACAACACGTACTCCTATTTTAGTTAATAGTCGTTGTTTTTTTATTTTTTAATAATTCTTTTTTTATTTTTGTATAACTGTAATTGTACAACAATTAACCTATAAAAAAAAATAATTAAATTTTAATGTGAACAACATAACATACACAATTTTTGTTTTATAATTTTTTTCAACTCTCATTCACATTATGATGTACACATAGTTTTATGGTCTTTAACCATATTATAATAATATGTGCATACATACATTTGTATTCAAAAATTGAACACGTCGCTTTAATTTCTTAATTTGAACTTAAAAAATTAATTCACTTTAAAGTTAACAAAAAAAAAAAAAAACAGAAAATAACTAAAAAAAGCAAAAAAAACAGAAATCAAACATCCCAAAATGGTACTTAGCGAATTTTAATTATATATACGTTGAATATTACAATAGTATGCGTGTTAAAGGTGAATATAATAAAATCATAAGAATTAGTACTCTCTAGAGTCTATTTTAACTTAACTGACTAAAGTCTGAGAGTATAAACATTTTTTTTTTTTTTTTTTGTTAAACATAAATTATTTTCTCTTTCCTCTTTTTGGCATTATCGTAGTTTTTCTATATATATATATATATATTGTATATATATAATGTACTTGTACAAGTTAACATTGTAATTTTAATATCGTTCAAAGTTAATCAGTATTCTTTAAGTTCCACCCTACATTAATATTACAATTTGAAATAATAAAAAACAAAAAATTGTGTTTTTGGTTTTTCACTATATGCAACCTAAGATACATGTATGTATGTATGTAATGTGAAAACTAAGTACTTAGTGAAAACCTCTCCTTAAAATGTATTTAAAAAAAAATATTTTATTTGTTGGTATAAAATGAGTAAAAACCCGAAAAAAAATCATTTTCTTTTAATAAACACATTGTCCTTGCTTAAGAGAATTGACTTGAGAAAATTATTAATTTTTTTTTTTGTTTTTTGTTTTTTTTTTGTATATGGTTTATGTGGTTTTTTGTTTGTTGTATTTTTCTGGTTTAATAATCGTGTTAAAATATAAATTTAACTTAAACGTTTCTAAATATACGAATTTAAATTTTAAGTAAATAAAATATATAATTTTAGCATGAGTCTACATTTATAACAGTAACAGTAGTATGGTATATACAGTGGCATGCCATTGAATAATTTGAATTTTTTGTTTGATGATAGGAAAATTTTTTTATTTAATAATTTGAGAAGATTTTAAATACATTTTTATTTTATGAGTAGGTACCTACCATATAAATTTCAAACGTAACATTATTTCATAATTGATATACAGAGGTTAGATTTTAAGTTTAATCACCTTTAAATAATCATGTGATGCCGCATTGATTGATTAAAACTATCGTGAGGCCTGCCAACATTTAAATTTATTTGAAAATGATAAACATTTGAATAATGCACTTACCGATGTGCCAGTATGCAGCTGCTTCAGCATATCAAATTAATTGTAATATAATATCAACATGTTCCCCATCACATATTTTCAATTTTGTTATTTTTGAATGTATACTAAGTAAATTTAATTGTTATAAATTTAATTAATATAGAAATGTTATACTAAATTGTATACTGTTTGAGCTAACTTGAATAAATAAATAAATAAATAAATCACCTCAACTACAGTTATGGAATATAAATATGCTATGACCGATGACATTTTATACAAGGCACATAATACAAATCCAAATTTAGATTTACAATATATACCCCGGGAATGTATAATCAAGCATTGATTTATATTGAAGACATTTGTTTAATGATGATAAATAAGGTATATTGAATCAATTAGGAATGCCATCACCTAATCGAACCATTGTAGACGCATTAAATCTTTAAATACACCGGAATACGTTGAATCCATTTGTTCAACAAAATATTCCAAACATGAATGACCAGCAAAGCCAAGTGTACGACACTATTATTCAATTATTATTCATATACGACACATATATTATGAAAAAACATACTTGATTTCCTTAATTTTGGCAACAATGCAGGTCACACATCAAATATAGCATTAGCAATAACATCCTCTGAAATTGTAGCTACTTTAATAGATATGGTGGTTCAACCATCGACATTAAAATCAAATTTGAATATGCAAGTAACAGAAACTCCAATATGCAATATTTCGAGAACACCTGGACAGCCAAAGGTATTTCAGCATTCAAAGATTATTATTTGGGATGAATGCACAATGGCACATTAATATGTACACTGCAAGAATTACAACCAAACCAACAATCTTATATTATTAACAGGTGATTGTTATCTTGCTAATTCAATGTTAGGTTTTATAAAACGATGGTCCAGAGAATTTAACGATCCCTATATCCTCAAATAACTGTATTTATGTCTTTTTAGGCCACAGCTAGAATATGACAGCCAGGTTCGGTCTCCCTATTATGAAATTCATACACTACGAATTGAGGCAAATCAAAAAAATTTCCTAATATTCGCGTTACGCCATCTTTCCTGGTATGACCCGTTAATTTTGCCACCATATGAGCATAGATTGAATTTAATTCATCTTGCTACATTGAAAAAAAGGCGCGAAGTTGCGGATTCTATTTTTGTCACTGAAGTGGTCACAGGAAATATTAGTTCTCCTCACATTTCTAACTTAATCCAAATAAATACCATCAGGCGCTTACGCTCTTCTACCCTCTTTACCCTCATCTTTCATCGAAGCAACTATGGAATGAATGAACCAATCCATAGAATGATGGTCATGGGTAATAAATACCAGCATTTTATAGATTTTTCCCTCTCAAAAGATACCCTAAAGAAGTGCCTTAATTCCGAAATATCTGCTTAATCTGATCCATCCCTCTAATTTAACTCATCTTGTAGTTACTAATTTTTCTCTAGTTACTGATATTACAATATTATGTAGTAGCTAAGATTTATTAACAAAATAGATGTGCTGACTTCTATATATCTAACATACATACCAACTGTTGCCGAGCCCTGCTTTTGGATTAATTAATAAATAATTTAATCTGAATCAAGTTTTACATATTGTTTCACTTAACTTTCAAACGATTTTTTAAAAGCTGTTTTGATTTTATTACATTCTTTTTGTTTCTTCATTATTTTTAAATTTATTATTATTTTTTACTATTTGTTATTTTTCTTGTTTTTTTGTTTTATTCTTTTACTTCTTTTTATTTTTATAATAGTAAATATCATTATAATCTCAATTAATTATTGTAATTTGTTTGATTTAAACAAATAAATAAATAAATACCAATCAACCCACATGTAATGTAATGACCCACATTGGAAATGACAATATAACAATCAACAATATAACGGTATTAATCCCGTTATATTGTTGATTCTTATATTGTCATTTCCAATGGCAAAAACATTGCCTAACATTTTTTGTGTATTAAATGAATCACAAGAATACCTAATATCAATTATTGTATATCCTAATATTGTACGTAATTATACAAATTATCAGTGGTAGAGTGATCAGGTTATATGGGCAGCAAAATGAAATGAATATAGACATTCAATTCATTTTCAATGAAATAAATATATAGGCAAATTCAAAACAAAATAAATTGCCAAACAATTACATACAAGTCCACCCGATTGCGTTATGGATCCTGATGAGACTGTGGAATTGCCCAATTGAATTTTTAAATGCATACTTGATTTACCAAAACACTCCATCACATATTCTGCGATTAAAAATTGGTATATTCATAATTATGTTACGCAATTTAAATCAACCCACTGTTATATAATATGGCCAACGATTATTAGTGAAAAAAATAATGGATAATATCATCGAAGCAATTATATTGGCAAATATGTACTAAGAAGAAAATGTATCAATTCCACGAATATCAATCATTGCAACAGATGTGCCATTTCAAGTTAAACGCATTAAATTTCCCGTTCGTTTAGCATTTGTAATGATAACAAATAAATTGCAAGGTCAATTGCTACAAGTATTAAATCTTAAAAATGACTGTTTCTCACATAGCAAATTTAACCTATGATATTCTGAATAATTTAACGTAGTACGTTCTTTGTTTTAACGACTATTACCAACAGTGGTCTCACTAATTGATTTCAACAAATACTCATGATTTTAATTAATTATAATTTTATAATACAATTATTTTTTTACTTTTATTATTTGAATTTATTAATATTACAATTATTTAGAATTAGATTTAGATTTATTTGCCTTAATTTGTCTAATTATTACTTTAAAATAGAGCTTTATTTTATATTAATTAATTTACTTATAAATTTTATTTAATTATTTGTTATTTTTATTTTGTAGTTTGTTAATATGTACATTTTATTACTAATGTTATTTTCTATTTGAAATTATTTTTGTATTTAGAAATTTTGTTTTCTCTTTCTTTTTTAATCTTTTTACCTTCATTTTTTTTTTTAATATTTGATAGGCAAAATTTGTACCCGTACTACCCAGTAGATTGAAATAAATAAATAAATACAACACAAAATTTATATCCTTGTAACATACGAAATTTTTTTATTTTTAATTAATCCTCCTTAATCACTTCTAGTCTTATAATCCTACATACTCTCGGTACACCCTGTATAAACCAAAATAACAAAACTGAAAATAAGCATTACAATTACAATACAATTCATAAAAACGATAATAATTTAAATCAGACAATTTTTTAAAAATACATATAAAAAAGCTTTTCATATAGAAAAAAAGCTCTTAAATATCCTTTTTCATATTGAGAAAAAAATATCCTACTTATATTGAGAAAAAAAATATCGTTTTTCATATAGAGAACATTCAAATTAATTTTATTTTGAAAACAACAAAAAAATTATTTTAGGAAATTTCTGGTTGTTGTCTTTGATAAAAAATCATTTTCCGACAATTTTCCGAATAAAAAGCTTTTTAAATCCTGTTGTAAAGTTTTTTAATCAAAAGTAATTTTCTAAATTTCTGACCTATATATAAATATATAATGCCTATGTAATAATATATAAAATATATTGAATTTCATACCTGTATAATGAAATAGATATATAAACACACCTGATAAATATAACGATTTTTAATTCTTATATATTTTATAATTTCAAAATGAATCCTTTTTTAATATATTTTCTGTTTTTTTTTATTTTTTTTTTTTTTTTGTTAAATTTGTTATAAATTTAATTTACAAAATAAATAAATTGTCTACAAAATAATATCTTTTTTTTCGAAAATAAGAAAACAAAAAAAAAAACATTTTATCCGTTTAGCAGACAGGTAAGTTAAATGTAATATATCCTGTCCAAAGTCATGTTAATTTAGACTTTTATTTAGATTTAAATTCTGTACATCTAAAATGGACTGTGTACTAAAGGTGTAATGATAATAAATTTAATTTTGTTGAAACACTTTTTTTTTTTCTCTCTCTTTTATAAAAGCACAAAATACATACATACATACATACATTTTATTATTATATACAAAGTCATTATTCAGAAAATGCTCTGACCATATACAGCTGGGTACACTTCATTATAGTTTTTATATATTGTTCATTTTATGTTAGTTGCAATCATTTTATTATAGAGTTACGAACAGAAATACAAATCTTCTTACAATGGCTATAATGTTTTTTTTTTGTTTTTGGACGAGAACAGGTCGTTTTTCTTCTTTAAAAAAATTTTTTTTTTTTATTTTGCCAAAATCACAAAGGATATAAATTTTAAAAGTTGAAGTGTAGGCAATTTTTCAAATTTATAAAATATATTAGAGGCAAGTTAATTTTAACAACACGATATGAATTTTTACAGTTAATGTTGGTTATTTTTTTTTTTTTTGTTTAACTGAAGGTCTTCTGAACAACTATAAAAATGTTGTAAATATTAATTCAACTCTAAATTCATTGTTGATCGTTTATAGGGTAATGTTGAAATGTTGAAATGTTGAAAAAATATAATAGACTTTGAAATATAAATGAAAGGGGTTTACTTTAGGTTCCAAAAAATTAAATAGTTGTATAAAATATTTAACAGTAATTTAATCAAATCTCATATTGTTCTTAAAAAAAAAAAGGAAAAAAAAAATGAAAATTAAATCTATTTTTCCACTTTTTGATGTTAAATTTTGAATTTTCCGCATAGAACTTTACAATTTCTGCATTGAAATTAATGAAATTTTGTTGAAAAGTTCATGGTATATTTTTTGTTTTTTTCATTTCCATTTTCATTTTTTTTTTTATTCTATTTTCAAAGAAAACTAATTTATTTTAATTGACCTGTTGAATTTTGGTTGAAGGATGGAATTGCATTTTTTTTTTTTGCTGGCAAGTTCAATGAAAATTAGTGTACAATTTTGTTGTTAATTTTGCTAAAGAATATAAATTGGTGATTTATTAGTTAAACATTTATAAAAATTTACGTAAATTTCTATACGCCATTATTTTTATTTAAATTTGTTTTTTTGTTACAACTACTACCAAACATTGGGAAAAAAAAAAACAAAAAATAATTCAACAAGTTGGAAAACGAAAAAAAAAAAGAATTATTGGAGTTGAAAAATGTAGTACACACATAGCAATAAATTTTGAAGTTTTAGTTTTATCATTATTTTTTTTTCTGACAAAAAAACATATTTTATTTGGAACATTTTCAAAAAAATTATTTTTCGTTTTTTTGCAGTCTACATAATTTTTAATATTTTGGGAAAAAAAATTTATTGAAGATTAAAAATGTTGATTTTCAAATAATCGTTTAAATACAATGAAATAGAATTTAAAGGATTATCATTTTGATTGAAATGACAAGATAAAATTATTATCATCATTTAATGGTGTTACAGTGCGGGGTTAGTTTTTATATCGTGTGATCGTATGATTTTACAACATTGTGATTTATCTAAAAAAATCAAAATTTCAAATTTTTTAAATTTAATATTTTTCGTGGCTAACTTTAGGAATATTCATTAAAACAAACAAAAAATATAAAAAATCTTGGAAATCGGATAAAAAATGGGATTTTTAGAGAACTTTTTTGATTTAAGAGAAATTTTGAAAATTTTAACGAGCACTGGTATGCAAAAAAAATATGCAAAAAAATAAAAAATTTCAAGTTTTCGAAATTTAATATTTTTCGTGCCTAACTTTAGGAATATTTATTAAAACAAACAAAAAATATAAAAAATCTTGGAAATCGGATAAAAAATGGGATTTTTAGAGAACTTTTTTGATTTAAGAGAAATTTTGAAAATTTTAACGAGCACTGGTATGCAAAAAAAATATGCAAAAAAATAAAAAATTTCAAGTTTTCGAAATTTAATATTTTTCGTGCCTAACTTTAGGAATATTTATTAAAACAAACAAAAAATATAAAAAATCTTGGAAATCGGATAAAAAATGGGATTTTTAGAGAGTTTTTTTGATTTAAGAGAAATTTTGAAAATTTTAACGAGCACTGGTATGCAAAAAAAACATGCAAAAAAATAAAAAATTTCAAGTTTTCGAAATTTAATATTTTTCGTGCCTAACTTTAGGAATATTTATTAAAACAAACAAAAAATATAAAAAATCTTGGAAATCGGATAAAAAATGGGATTTTTAGAGAGTTTTTTTGATTTAAGAGAAATTTTGAAAATTTTAACGAGCACTGGTATGCAAAAAAAATATGCAAAAAAATAAAAAATTTCAAGCTTTCGAAATTTAATATTTTTCGTGGCTAACTTTAGGAATATTTATTAAAACAAACAAAAAATATAAAAAATCTTTAAAAACGGATAAAAAATGGGATTTTTAGAGAGTTTTTTTGATTTAAGAGAAATTTTGAAAATTTTAACGAGCACTGGTATGCAAAAAAAAAATGCAAAAAAATAAAAAATTTCAAGCTTTCGAAATTTAATATTTTTCGTGGCTAACTTTAGGAATATTTATTAAAACAAACAAAAAATATAAAAAATTTTAAAATCGGATAAAAAATGGGATTTTTAGAGACCTTTTTGGATTTTAAAGAAATTTTGAAAATTTTGATGACCAGGTATGCAAAAAAAGCAGCTAAGAAAATCCAAATTTTCAAATTTTCGAAATTTTATATTTTTCGTGGCTAACTTTAAGAATATTCATTAAAACAAACAAAAAATATAAAAAATCTTGGAAATCGGATAAAAAATGGGATTTTTAGAGAGTTTTTTTGATTTAAGAGAAATTTTGAAAATTTTAACGAGCACTGGTATGCAAAAAAAACATGCAAAAAAATAAAAAATTTCAAGTTTTCGAAATTTAATATTTTTCGTGCCTAACTTTAGGAATATTTATTAAAACAAACAAAAAATATAAAAAATCTTGGAAATCGGATAAAAAATGGGATTTTTAGAGAGTTTTTTTGATTTAAGAGAAATTTTGAAAATTTTAACGAGCACTGGTATGCAAAAAAAATATGCAAAAAAATAAAAAATTTCAAGCTTTCGAAATTTAATATTTTTCGTGGCTAACTTTAGGAATATTTATTAAAACAAACAAAAAATATAAAAAATCTTTAAAAACGGATAAAAAATGGGATTTTTAGAGAGTTTTTTTGATTTAAGAGAAATTTTGAAAATTTTAACGAGCACTGGTATGCAAAAAAAATATGCAAAAAAATAAAAAATTTCAAGCTTTCGAAATTTAATATTTTTCGTGGCTAACTTTAAGAATATTCATTAAAACAAAAAAAAAATTTTAAAAAAATTTTAAAATCAGATAAAAAATGGAATTTTAAGAGAGTTTGTTTGCTTTTAAAGAAATTTTGAAAGGTAAGGAAATCAAAATTTCAAATTTTTGAAATAAACAAAAAATTTTAAGAAGGCCTCTTACGAATCTGACCTCCATCTATCTTATTATACGATTATACCGTAAGTATACACTTTCCAATTATTTTTCATATAACATAGACACGCACTCTTACTTCAGTTCAGTACATTTATTATTTTCTCAGCCATTTTTTGTATTTGAATTATTATCAATCATATTTACTTATATTTTAACTTTAGTTTTGAATGTTTTAAACACTGTATAGAAACCAATGGATGGTTCATAATACCGTGTATATATTGAGATACCAATCCATTCTTATCCATATACAAATCTATTATGTCTATTGATTAAGTAAATATATTGTTTATCTTTTGTTCAATAACAAAATATATATAAGTCACAGCTTGGTTGTAAAAAAGTTACTTTAAATATACCTTTAGTTCTATAAACATAATTTTATATTTTTCAAATATAGGTTTTTCTCTCACTAATTTTATCCTCCATATTAAAACAGTTACTGAACAAAAACATTACTCATTCCAATTCATATAGCTACTATACTAAAACAAAACGATAATCCGATCGAAGTTACTGACAATAACATAAAATCGACTAAAAGTAATAATACGACATAGTTTTTATTGAATTGACCTGTTATTGAAAAATCTGGTTTAAATCTAAGTATAAAATCACAAAATTATAAATGAACGTTGACATTTTCCTGTTCAATAAATTTGTTATAATGAAATTTTCATTTGAAAAACCAAATTGTTCATGTAAATGTGTAATTAATGTGTAAAATCTCATATGAAAATTTTCAAAATTGCAAAATGGACATAAAGTGTGTATAGCTATGTACCTATGATGACATGAATAATAATTATATTCATCAAAAAATATTTGAACTATTCATATGCAATTTTACATGTTAGTTATTCAAAAAAAAAAATATGTCTTGTGACTCAATATTAATTTTTTTAATAGTCAGGACTCGCATATGAAAAATTTCTTGAATTGTTAAAGTTAATTTTTTTTAGTGTGTACTTATAATGTATCTGAATAGGAAAATTAAATTTGGACCGTGTTGAGCTCTTACAAAAAAAATAAATATTTCACATTGTTGCTGCTCAATTTTTAAAATTATTTTTATTATACTGGTGTAATTTTCGACATATATATATATAACGTAAATGTACCTATCTCCGCCCTAGTACATTATGCCGCCCGAACCCTTTTTTTGTAAATACAATACTCCCACGCTTTATATTTCAAATTAATTTTTGAAATAAAAAAAGAATATTATTTCCTCGTTGGAATGCAAAACAATGCACATTGGTATTTATATTAATAAATAAGTTATTGATAGAAACCTAAACTAGGTAGCCATTTTAGTGAAAATATTGGTTCAAACGTTTAAATTTTTTTTGATTTTGTTAAGACCATAATAATTAAACTATGATGTTCACTTATTTATTTTATTCAAATAATTGTAAAAAATATATTATTAAATAGATTATAATAAATACTTTCTTCAATTTGTAAATAAAAAATATTTAAAATTGCTAATTAATTTTGAGCGCGAATTAGGGACACGTAAATTTATGTTGTACGTATTTACGATCGACCGGGCGGAATTAGGAAAATGATATATCGAAATAATTGATTAAGTTATTCACCTATTTTTGATTATATAAGGATGCAACTGGACGATTTTAAATTGAAATTGAACAAACTAAGCTGGACCAAATTACGACCTATAAATTTAATTTCGCATATGTGTTTTTTGTTACAACTAAATTTTGAGTTTTTATAAATGTATGTCCTAATTCCGAACTAAATATGCAGGTGTAAGCTATTTTCACTAAATTCATACCAAGTTTATATTTAAAGAAAAAATTATATTTCAGTTGTTGAAAATAAGCAAGTATTTTCCTTTTATTAGTGGACGAAATACGCGTATCCTGTATGCTAAGCATATTTAGTAAAATTAAAAGGAAAATATTCGATTACTTTTAATCATTAGATAAATTTTACTCTAACGCTAACCCTAAAGAATAAGTTTTTCCAAAACTATGTTTTGTTTCTGTATATTATATTTTGTATAATTTAAAAAGTCTCTGGAATTATCTTGCCTTCCACCAAAATTTTATTAACGCGTCCATTATAAATTACCAAAATAATTTCCTTGCATACATTTTTCACAATAAGTTAAATAGAGGAGTGAAAACCATGACCATGTCTGGCACATTTTGAAGATGGCCTGTAAAAGAAGATATTCTAATATATTCAGACAGTGACATAGTCTACAAAATTGAGCCTCCAGTTTTAATGAACAGTAGAGGACAATATAATGCACCCGAAATAAAAAATTTCAAAACGTAAGAATTAGTAAATGTGATTTTTACTTTGTATGTATATGAAATATTTTGTATTTTTATTTATTTATTTTAAATGTGCATTGTTATAATATTTAAGTTAATTATGTTATATCTTATAATTTAACTAAGTACTAGTTAATTATTTAAATAATTAATTATTAATTTTACTATTAATAATTATTTTAAATAGCTTTTTTGAATAAAATCAGATTGAAATTGTTGAGCGGAAATACGTACAATCAAATTTTTTTTTTGGCAGTTATAATATTTTATTATTTATTTTGAAAAAATTAAATTATAATTAGATGAAAATATTTTTTTTTTTAATTAAAAAATACTAATTGTTGTGACTTGAAAAAAAAAAATTAAAACAAGCTTATATTTAGCTTATTTTGTCAACTTAAACTAATTTTTCCTTAAGGGGGCGGAAATTGGTACATTTACGTTATGTTCTAGTAAAATAAAGCAATTTTATTTACCGTGAAATTTTTTTTTTTTACACTTTTGACTTTTGTAACTTGGGTAGAATTAACACCTTTTCGTGCTTAATTAAGTACGGTACTGCAATTTTACCCTATAATATCTACAATATTTCGAGTATTTATTTAACAAATTACTGGCTTATTACTCATTAAATGTGGAAAATTACTGCTACTGTCATTTATAAATTGAGTATTGATATTTGAACGTCTATACATGCTATTATCTGTTAATTATTAAAAAAAATGTTTAGTGAGACTCATCTGTGAAACATAACATTTTTTTTGAATTTTTAAATCTAATTTTTAGCGTAAATTTAATAATTAAAATAAATTAAATTTAAATATTTAAATTTTTACAAAATAGATATTATTCTATACAAATTGTTGCTATTCTACTAAATTTCGTCCTCGATATCTATTTTTTCAGAAAGTAAAGTAATTTTATTTCCTACGGGACTTTAACTGGAGTTTGCCACATCGTCAGATTATATTTTTCTTATAAACTCCATCTTATTAAGCTTTATATTATGCTTGTACACCCCTAAATTCAACATATTCTAGATATATTGACTTACAAATTCAGTCAATTTTTGTTTATACTTTTTTCTATTCAAATTCAACCTTTTTTTCAAACAAATTAAACAATTTTTCATTCAAATTCAACATTTTGTCAAACAATTTGTTTGAAGAAATGTTGAATTTATTTGAAAAAATGTTGAATTTAATTGAAAAAATGTTGAATTTAATTGAAAAAAGTATATAACAAATTATTTTATTAAATTTTTTTAAATTAAAACTATATAAACTACATGTTAATCTAATTTTAAAATCTAACTAACAAAATAATATTACAATAAAAATGTATTTTATTTCAAATTTTCAAAATTAAAGCCAAATTTAAAAATGTAACAAAAAAAAAAGGCGCAAAAATTTTGTGGTGAATTTTCATTTTTATTTTTTTCTTTTTACCTATTTTCATAAAAAACCAAGATAATAATAAAAATTTCAAAAAAAAAAAAAAACTAAAAACACCTGATTTTTTATTTTATATTCACCACAGTAAAATATCCTGACTCAACTTATTTTCAAATATACCATATCACCCACAATTGAAACATAAATATACAATACTCATCATACCACTATATACTATATGTATATACATATGCACCGATAACATTACCACATATACTACACAGCTGATTTTATTATTATATATATTATATATATTATATATATTTATCTACCACGATATACATATATATAAAAATAATAAAATATAAAATAAATGAATGTACATAAAACCTAAAGCACATGTTTTACTCTTACTAAGTACAAGGATATTAAACTAGATTTTTAATGCATGTATTTATGGTAAAAAAAAAAAAAAAAAAAAAAAAAAAAACGGAAAAAATACACTTTAATCTTCACAAATTTTATCCTTATTCAACCACATTTTGATTCAATCCTACTGAAGAGTTTTTGCCTACAAAATATAATATATATAGGTACATATTGAAATTGTAGTTTTTCTTCTGTTTTTTTTCTTGTTGTTGTTGTTGTTGTTGTTGTTGTTGTTGTTTATTATTTGTTATGTTTATTTTTATACAGGATTTTATTTTGATTTTATTTTTTATTATAATTTTTTTTTTTTTATTATTATAGTTTTGTAAATGTGTAAGTGTGGGTGAGGATAAATTAACTCATTTTTACATGCATTTATTATAAAAAAAAAAAAAACAATAAAAAAAAAAGTTTTTGTGCGATACTAAAATATTATAGTATTTAGTCGAAAAGCTTACATTAGACCAAATATAATATTTCGTATAATTAAAGGTATATATCGAATGTGTTTTTGATAGAACGATTCTATATAATTTTGTATAATTAAATTGACAATAGCCATGCCTAATTCTATAATACTGTGGTATTCAAAAACAACCACCTAATGGTAACTATATATTAAACTAAACCAAACCAATTCAAAGAAAATAAAAAACGAAGGATAAAATAAAGTGGAAATGTAATTTAAAATATATAAAACAACAACGAAGTAATTAAAATTTTGAATGGAAATTAATATGATATATCAAATTATTTGTTGAATTGTTCTGGTTGAAATTCTGGTTCATTGTGCTGGTTGAAATATTCCCTATATAATTTAATTGGATATCTCCTATACCTAATTTTATTCAAATAACCTAATTTTAGATCTTTTTAAGCTTGGAAATTTTATGTGTTGTACGTTTATTTATATAAGTTCAAAACGTATGAATATATTAATTATATATTAAAAATGGCGAACTTTATGTACGTATAATGAGTTATTAACAATATGATAAAAACATATTGACAAACAATGGCGTACTAAATCATCTACTTTAATAAATTTAAAAAAAAGTTCGAATATAAAAATAATAAAAAAACTTACGATAAGTAAGTAATAATTATTAGATAAAATGTTTAATTTAATTTTATTTTATTTTATTATTTCAACTGCACGTAAATGTATTGCCAAAATTCAGGACCTTTTTTCGGGTAGGATGTGAAACATATTTCTATTATAATAAAAGTTATCGAAACATTTAATGGTTATACTATTTGACAATGGTCGTACTATTTGGCAATAATATGATCCACGTGATTAATATAACAATATATAACATCTAAGAGTAAACAATTTTAAATTGATTTAATTATCTTTAAAATGTATTTTTAAAATTATATCTACTTATTTAATACTAATAAAAATTAAATACAACTGATTTCAATCTAAATTTAATTCAACTATGATTATATACATATGTACAATGTTGATATAATTCTATCTATATATCATTGTATATGTATAAATAAATCGTCCAATTTAAAATAAAATTTTGTAAATACATCTGTGAGTTATAAAAATCGATCAAAATTTAAACGTAAAACCTATTATAACTAGATAAAAATAATGAAATTATTAAAATTTCTTACAAATTTTACCCTTTATTATATAAAAAGGACAAGTTTATAGTGTAAGTGTAAAATTAGTAAATTAAAATTTTGATAGATTTTTATAACTCACAGATGTATTTATAAAATTTTGTTTTAAGTTAGAAAATCAATCACATATACCTATTATAAATATGCCTACCTACTGATGAGTTCAAACTACTATATTGTTGATTAGAATTCATGTTTTATAAAATACATTTTAAATATACATCTATAGATAAATAATTCAATTTAAACTTCTTTAGAAGTAGCATAATTCAATTTAAAATTACATTCTCTTTAATCAAGTGATTGTCATATTGTCATATTGATTATGTGGATCATATTGTTGCAAAAATAATACCACCATTATAGTATGACTATTAAATTTTTCGATAAACATTATTGAGATGTATAATAATGTTCATTGTCACAACAAATTGGCACTGTTAAGATAGTTGAAGCATTGAATTTGTTACGGATAATTAATGTTATACGAGCGAGGAGTGACATGTTAATAATTAATACTACGATGCGAATGAGATCCCTGACAATAATTGAGTAAATTAAAAGTAATACAAAATATATATACAATATATATATATATATATCGTTGAATCCCTTTTTTAGTCAAATTAAAAATTAAGGTGCTCAATTGAACGTTTTAAAATTAAATTATAAATACAGATAATATTTCGAAATAGTTTCGAAAAGATACCATTAATTCCATAAAAACGGTAAATCTATATTATGTATAGAGGTTTAACAAAAAATTAATTATGCCCAAAATACCTTGGTTCAAAAATGTTATCGATAAAAACTAATTGGTAGAACAGTTCAACTTCATACGGATCACAATAATTGACTAAGCTCAATGGTAGGGATTATTTGTTTTCGAAATGAAAATACTTTTATGTAAATGAAAATGATGTATGAAAAAGAAAAAATTCTGCCGAACTCTATATATCGTATAATGATATGAACGGAGTAAAATAAATTAAATTCTTAGAGACTTAAATTGTTCAAAAGACACTGTTGAAGTTATATAATTATTCAAACACAAATGAAAAATCAAAATGAATCAACAAATCATATGTTAAAGACCTGCTGAAGTTAGTAAAAGTGAATCCATCCGTGTACACGATGTTTAGTGTATCAGTCTTTTATAGATAAGCTATCAAAAGACACAAATCAATTTTTAATTTTCTATTGGAAACAAAACTGTCCTATATTGACTATCAGATTTAAAATTAACATGAAAATATTGGGTTATATTCAATCAAACCCAGAATCTATTTTACGTTAGTTTAATGATATCAACCTTTAGTACTTCGCCTTGTCTTGTAAAATAATATATATATATACATTTCTAAAAATGTTCTAAAATTAACAAAAATATTTCTACTCAATCGTACCTTTTTACCTTTTTCAATCAACTATATTCAAATCACTTTGCAACTATACAATCACTACACACCTCAATATACAATACTCGTATTTGTAAAATTATACATTAATGCAATACAAAAACTTAAACCAAAACATTATTGTACATTATATATATATATATATATATATATATATATATATATATATATATATATATAATGATTATTTACTATTTTCGTTATTACAACCAACACAATCATTATATTAACATTATTATTATCATCATCATCATCATCATCATCATTAATATTATGATTTCGAATAACGGTATAGAAAATAGCACCTACAACGTTAGTATATTTCTGAAAATTAAAAATTAAAACAAAAAACGAATATGAAACAAAAACAAATAGAGATAATTAAAAATGTAAAAACCTCTACTAAAATATAAGCAAACAAAAAAAACTGTATTCTATCAGGATGGCATTACTGATATTTTCACCATACTTAGAATATTATATTTTATACTCAACAGTCCAATATATACCACTACTACAAATGAAAATGTCTTAACCAAAAAAAACAAAAAAAAAAAATAAAAAAAAGAAACAGAAAATATTTTTTTTTTTTCCTAACGAACATTTGATTTTCAGTTGCTCCCGTGTTATCGTCCGTTAAAGGCTTTTTCCGTTTACCGTTATGTTATTATTAATCGTCGACAAAATAAAATTTAATTTTTTCATTTTCAAAAACACACAAAAAATTTGATTTAAAATATTAATTTAAAATATATATATTTTATTTTTTTTCTCTGTCAAAATTTCACAAAAATTTGTCATAACTGTCAAATTTTACAAAAAAAAAAATAAAGAGCAAAAAAAAACAAAAAGAGAAAATAAGGGGAAAAAAATAATATTAAAAATAAACGGTACTTTATTTTAAAGAATTTCAATATTGTAATAAATAATTATAATTGAATATTTTTCAATTTAAATCTTTTGTTTCGTTCTATTGTTTCGGATCAGTTTTACAAAATATTGTGTTGTCGGGCGAAAAAAAGAAAACAATATACATATACATTTACATATATTACGTGTTATAAAATTCGATTTTTGATTTGATTTCGTTTTTTAATTAAGAAAATAAAAAAAATATATACATAAATGGAAAACATTTTAATTTAATTACATCAGTTTTATTTAATAAAATAAAATAAATAATAATATATTATATCAACAAAAAAAAAAAATTATAATTCAAATAATAATTAATGAATTAAGTAAAAGAAAAAAAAAATTAATATTTAAAGGTCAAATTATTACAAGAATATAATTAAAAATGTTCATATATTGATTTATTAAAAAAAAAAAACAATTTTTTCTAATAATTAAAATTTCATTTTTCATATCCTTATGATAATCAAAACAAAATATATTTAAAATAAATTATATATTATAATCCAAAATATATATACATATATATAATATATAATATATATATCAATAAATTAAAATAATATTAATTAAAAAAAAAAGATAACAATTTAATATCATTATAGTGCATTATTTACAATATTATTTTTAATTAACTAAAATTCTAATATTACGCAATTTAAATACTTAAAATAACAAAAAAAAAAAATAAATTAATTTTAAATTAATATAAAATAAATAAAACAAAAAAATGGTGCGTTTTATTATTTTAATTTTCTTTGAATTTTTAAACAATTTTTAATTTTTATCAAATTATTTATTTAGTTTCATATCATTTCAATATTAAAAAATTCAATAACAACAAAAATATAATATTAATTAATTTATATATACCTAATAAAATAAATTATAATAAATATATACAACAAAAAAAAAAACATAAAATATAATTATTTGAGTGTGTGTTTTTTTTTTTTTTTTTTTTTGTTTTAGAAAAAAGTGTGTTTTAGTTTATTTATAATAAATTTCATTAAATTAATTAATAAAAAAATTAAAATTATATATATTCATATATAATATAATAATAATGCATTATATAAATAAATATTTTTATTTAATTTGGTAAGATTTCATTATATAGAAAACTAAAAAAAAAAAAAAAAAAAAAAAATCATTATACTGAAATTATGTAAATTATTTTCATCTCTAATTTTCGATGGATTTTTATTTTAAATATATATATATATACATACACTATTTGAAAAATTTATACTTATAATTAGAAGTCATTAAAAAATCAAAAATGTATTTGAAAAAAAAATAAATCACAAAAAAAGAGAGAAGCTAGATTTGTTTTTTTTTTTTGTTATTTAAAATTTGTGAATTAGAAAAATCAAATATTTTTTTTTTTTGTAAAATTAGAGTGGTTTTGTTTTTCTTTTTAATACACTATTATATACTATTAATTATTTTTAATAGCAATATTATTATATGTATATAGAAATTCATCAAAATTAGAGTTTTTAATATTTATTTTATTTTTATTTTTATTTATATTTTTTTTTTTTTTGCTCTTATTATTTTAATATTAATTTTTATTTAAATAAAAATCAAAAAAAACAAAAACGAACATAAAATAAAACCTATTCAATTATGTAAGAAAGAAAATGCGTGAATTTTAAAAAATTGAATATAAATTGAAGTGTGATGATGTAAACAAAACTGAATATATATTAAAAAAAAAATAAAGGTTTATTAATTATAAAATGGTATGTTTTTACAACAAGTGAATTTAAAACAAAAAAAAGTTATTTTTTTTTTTTATTTTGTTTTCTCTTGATATTTAATTAAACATAACTATTAATTATTAATTTAATTTGAATTTTTAAATTTAGAAATATACATAGAATAGATTGTAAATTTTGAATAAAAATAAAAAAGTGTTTAGAAATAATACATTTTTAGATGATGAAATGAAACACATTGAATTATAATTTTTAACAATTGAAATTGAAAATAAACTTGATTGAATTATTTTTTTTAACAATTTAAATTAAAAATAAATTCGATTGAATTAACAATTTAAAATTAGAATTCATTACAATTTTCCTTGTAGCCATATTTGAGAAAAAAAAAATTGCATTCAAAAATTAATTAGCCAAAAAATAATATTTTTGAATTATGAATATGTATATATATTTTTTTAATATATATATATAATTATCAAAAAATAAACAAAAATTCCAAAACTTTTTTGATCAATTTTCTTCATTTTGATACTGAGCTTTATTAACAGTTATTGATTATTTATTAATTATTAATTAATTAAAATTAAAAATGTTAATTAATAATAGTTCTATACCTCTTACAAAATATTATAATAACAGTTATATTTTCATAAAAGATATATTTAAAATTATTTTGATACATTAATGGTTATTATTTATTTATTAATTAATTATTAAATAAAAATAAAAATAAAAACTTGTGGTTATAGGCTTATTAATAATACTGATAAATTTATTAATCCCTAGCAATCAAAAACAATATAAAATATTAAAAACATTTATATTTTCATATAAAATATTCCAAAAATTTATGAAAGATATACTACAGCTATTAACATCATTTCTAGATTTGTATGAAATCAAAAATAGTAATTATAGAATTTGTAAATATACTGAAGCTCAGTACTGTACGATAATGGAAAAGGATAAGTAATTCTAAACCTCTACTCATGGTATAAAGCTATATTATTTATTTATTAACCTGTATTTCAATATTCGACTCAAAAATATAAAATTTAAATTTATTATATTTCAATTAAGTAATGAAGATTACATTATCAATGTCCTTTGTAACTCCATTCATTGGGTATAGCCCAATACATAAATATTTAAAACTAAATCCATCAATATTCATATATTTTTGTTTTTTTGTATTATATCCAAAGTAGTTTACACATTCTAACCTTTAAGGGACTTCATCTTTGATCAAAACATCCCTCTAAAATTCTCTTTCTATTTATATTTTTATCTTAATAATCCAAAATGATGTAATTATATTTCCTAATAACAAGATAAGCCCCGAAAATATAATGAAAATCTTAAAAACAACATTTTGTAAATTAAAAATACAAAATAAAAACAATAAATTGAAAAAATACTTTAAAATTAAATGAACTAATTTTTATTCAGGCATTTTAAATTTATTAAAATGACCCAGTTTTTATTGTAAATTTTTAAGTAAAATTTCTATTTTCAATATATTTTATTGTATTAATTTTTTCTCTATTCAATATGATTCAATTCATTTTTGCTGAAAATATTGCGAAATTTAGCTTAGGGTTGTTTAGTCACCTGATTCACATCCTTCTGTTTTTATTTTCTGGTATAAATTTTAAATTACATAAAAAAATAATTGTGATTTATTTATTTTATTTATTATGTATTAGTTTTTATATATTTATAATTTAACCTATACTAATCAATATAAAGTAGAGTAGTATTGTTTTCTAATAAACACATCAGACTATCAGCCAAATAACAAGGGGATACTAATTTGGAATTTTAATTCTGAAAATGCTATATTTTGCTTCATTGTTAATAAAATTTAGTCTTATCTAATCCAATCGTACAGGTTGGAACATAAATTCTTATACTAAGCACAACTATTTGGTTAGTGCATTCATTTTAAAACATAATTTAACTCCTAGCAAGTAGATTAATATAAACTTTCTATTTCATGTGATACATAGCTCGAATATAAATATTTATCTAATTACAAGATAACACCATAATGACCAATAACATTCTAAATAATACCATAAACACCATAATGATACCAACTTAACCAAATTCTAAAATTTTTCTTAATCCAGTGCATTTTTGAATGTTCTTAACCAAATACTTATCACAGTTTAATTTTTTTTTAATATACAGATTTAAAAAATTTACCACAATTTTAAATGAGTTAAAAATTAACGTTTAAGTAATATTTTTCAGTGTTTTTAGCATTTTCACAAAAAAAAAACAATGGATATGAAATTTTTATTTCAACAAATTTGTACTAAAATGTATAAAGCTAAACTATTTTTTTTTTCTTAATTTCATTCATTTTATCACTAAAATATAATTAGGTTTAAATAAATATAATTTGTAATTACTTACTTACTTAGCTAACCTTATCTTATAACATAAATGGCCTCAGAATTTAATCTCTCTAAACACTTACTTTCAAACCACTGTATGTAAGTTCAGTTGATCCTTTCACTAAATTTAACACCAGTTACAACGTTTTTATTCATAATATGTGTATGTGTGTACAATTGAAGTAGATGAATATGTTTACTTAACAATTGTTTACGCTAAACTAACATTTTTTCTATCTTATCAATTCAAAATGATAGGATAACAATCAAATTAATATTTAAAATTTGAGTTAAAAACAAATTGCAAAATTAAATATTTTTAAATCAGAAGAGCAGTGTAAAGTATTGCTATGAAAAAATATATTTATAGATTTTTACAACCAAATTGTTAACTATACACAAGAATCTATATAAACAAAATAAATTAAAACAAAAATTATTGACTAATATAAACTTAAACATTTTAAATTTTAATATTATTTTCTTTTAGGCTTAATTTTTTTTTTTTTTAAATATTTAAATTGTTAAATTTTTAAAAAATTCAATGTGTTTCAATTCAATTTTATTGATTCATCATAATATTTAAATTAATTATCGACTTAAAAAAACATATAATTAAATAAAAATTAATTGATTCATGAAAAGAAAAAAATAATGCATAATTAATAATGCAACAAAAAACCTACATAATACTTTTTCTCCATTAAAAAAAAACTTAACATTTCAGCAAAAAAAAAAGCAAAACAATAATTGTTTCATTATTTATATTTCACATTTTATATGAAATAAAAAAATAAATATATACAATTAATTGTCTTGTACATAAAACGAAAAAAAATAAATAAAAAACATTTAAAAAAACTTAGAAATAATATTTCACTAGAAATAAAATGCATTATCAAAAAACACACACACACACACCACACACATTTATGTAAAAATTTAATGCATTCAACAGTATAAATATTTATTTTTATTTATAAAATTAAAATTAAATAACTTTTTATTTTATAATAAAAAAAAAAAAAAACAAAAAACAAAATATAAATTTTCAATAATATTAAAATAACTGAATAAATTTCTTTCAACATAAAGTAAAATAAAAACAACAAAAACAACAATAAAAACAAATAAATTGGAAGGATAATCGACCAAATAAAATATCAGTTAAAATTACTTTTATCATTGAATCAATTTTTTATTTTATTACTTTTAACATTGAATTAAAAATAATAAATAATACATATTAACATACATTCATAAATACATACATAAACACATATAAATATACATACACAATAATACATTATATTATTTAAGTACACTTAAATATAATTATATTAAAAAATAATCGATGGATTGAATTCATATTATTAATAAAAGCATATTTTATGTATAATTGTAATATATGTAAATTGGATAATAATATTCCAGCAGGAAAATAAAAAAAAAAAAAAAAGAAAACCAAAAAAAAAAAAAAAATTAAATATCTTGTTAAAAAACAAAAATATTGAAAATTCATAATAATTATCAATAAATTATCTCTATATATATATATATATATAATCAAGTTAATTAATATAAATTGATTTATTTACCAGAAATGCACTAATTAAATTGTAATGTGAATATTAATTAAATTTATTATGGTATTATTAAAAATAATTTTACTATTATGAATGAAAATAAAACAATTGAAATAAAAAAACAAAAACCAATACAATAAATATCTATACAAATTCATAAATTTTATTAGCTATATAGGTTATAAAATTTTTCCGTTTGTCGATAAATTTGGTTAAATTTCGTTAAATTTCACATATAGCTGTGTATATTTTTTTTTTTCATTGTGCAAATATCGATATTTTGCAAGTAATATCTACTTCCTTCATTATTGTGCTTACGTAGAAGTCTATAAATAAATTAAAAGTATTATGAAAATTAAATATAAATATCTCATTAACCTAGTGCCTCCACGTGAAAGTAAGTAGCATGACTGTAGGTACGCAATATAAATTATAAAAATATATTTATTTAATATTTTTATGACGTAGGTAGGACTTTAACAGTTATATAGACATATTATTAATATCAAATATATATGTAAATATTTTAAACTATTTGCAAAGTGGGGCATTCGTATTACTTATCATTATAGTCCAGTATTATTACAGAAATAAATCTGGTCAATTTCAAAGCTTTTGATTGATAGCGATATATGAATATATATATATATATACACTTTAGGAGTCATATCAAAATATATTTAGACATATTGTATCAACATTATATAAATATTTTAAATTATTTGTGACATAGGGTATTAGCATTACTATCATGATAGTAAAGTATCATTACAGAAATAAATCTGGTCAATTTCAAAGCTTTTGATTGATAGCGATATATGAATATATATATATATATACACTTTAGGAGTCATATCAAAATATATTTAGACAAAATATATAAATATTTTAAATTATTTGTGACATAGGGCATTAGCAATACTATAATTGACATAATTATTGTGATATAATGCATTAGCATGATAATCGAATATCATCAAAATTGAAATAAATTTGGTAAAAATTCAAAGTTTTAGATAACGATGTATAATATATATATATATATATATATATACATACTTACGTTACTAAACATATATACATTACTTCTTGATTATATAATCACTAATCGCATAATAATAACGTTATTTAAAATTATTTTATTCTTGATAAAAAAAAGATTCTAATTATGAATTTTAAGCTGTATTTTTAAAATATGTTATATATAAATTTATTTACCTAGACTCATTTGTCTAACTGACATCTTCAAAATCATTAAAAACAATAAAATTTCAATTCAAGAGTTTTTTTTTCTGTTTTCATCTTAGCCATATTTGTTTTAAAATTTCAAAATACTGGCATAGTCAATACACACAAGCATCAGGACAAAAATTAAGTCAGCTGAAAAAATTTAGACGTGTCAGTAACTTTGATGTAATTTCAACTATCATGCCAGTAATTACCATGTGGATACCCGATTTAATAATTATTGCAATAGTTTTACAATATTGGATTTCTCTTAATTAAAAATCCAAAATTAAAAAGAGATAATTTAAAAGTGTTATTTCCAAGTTTAGATTGACTTCAAAATAATAATTTAAATAAAAAAATTATAAAACTAAATAATTCTAACAGCTTTAATTTATTTAGTTTCATTTGCAAATAATATTATTATGTTTGCTCGTATATATTATACAACCAGCTATATTTCACTATTTTTGTTTGCAAGCGTATTTCACTTCAAAAAAATTATATACTAACGATCAATATCCAAAGTATTACATTCAATGTCCCCAAAATTTTGAATGTGAAAAAACTTTACACAATAACGGACAATAACTGATTTATCTTAATTTATAACATTTTCAAAATTTAAAAATTATAAATACGAGATAGTAGGTACTAGTAAAACATCCAACACAAACTTATAAATTACTTACAAATCAGTGGCGGGCTCGTCTTCATGGGCAATCTGAAAAAATCCTTCCTGGAATATTACTCACGAAAAAAATTGTCCACCGAAAAAATTCTCACAAAAGAATATTACCCACACTTACCGACACAGCAAATGTAAATTTTACATTCTTTGATTGCTTTGTCCATTTGTCTTGCTCACTACATGCTTTTTATGATTGCCATTTCTGATATGATTTTATTTAAAATCGATTATCAAATTGAATTAAAAATACTTCGCATTTCGAAAATAAATTCTTTAGTCAGGTACAATTTCTTTTATAGTCGAGACCACTTCAAAGCTTATCATAGTTATTTGTTGAAAGCGTGTTTTCAGAAAACAGAAAACGATAAGCTTTTAAGTATAAAAAATATATTGGAAATCAACTTCTTTGATAGTTTTTCAGATAACATTTTTCAAACAACATCTCTCTCTTCTAACAAAATGTAACAAAACTATTAGCAAAACAACAAACTAATAACAACAACAACCAAAGATTATAATAGTTTACATTTTATTATGACGTATACAAATGTGAATGATTATTAAATAAGGTTGGGCATTGCCCACAATTTTCCACATATTGGCATTTTTCTATGTGGGCAATTTTTTGTGGACACTTTCCTGTGGGCAATATTTTTGTAGTAATTGTGCCATGTTGAGCCCATAGAGCATTTTTCTGAATACCTTTATTTTCTACAAATTTTATTTATTTAATTTTTTTTTAATCCCATACCACTTGACTGGGATAGGCCTGGTTACATTAAATTTACAATTTCCAAAATAATTACGAAAAATAAATTTACAATAAAAACAATTTTTTGCTGTTTTTAAATTTTTTTTTTTTTTTTTTGGTTTTCTATTAAATTTACCAATTAATTTTTAAAACTTAAGAATTCAATGCAAAACTGTGTAAATTAAATTTTTAATCCGATATATGGAAAATAATATTTAAATTTATGAATACAAAATTTCAAGAATATTTTTTTATCTTGTTTATAGAGTGCTCATATGCAAAAAAAAAAAAAAATAAAAATTTTAAATTAAAATATTTCAGATACATGCATATATAACAACTATATATACAATTAATTAAAATAATATAAATCATATTTATAACTATATACAATAATAATACAGTTATAAATATCGTTTTTAAAGTTTTTATGTGATTTTTAAGTGCATTTTTCCTATATATTTTGAAAAAATAAATCTATTAAAATTATTACATAATAAATATTATATATATACATATATATATATATTACTTTTTATATTTCAATATATAATATTAAAAATAATAATTTGTTAATAAAGTATCACTTGTTAAAACAATAATTAGAAGATCGATTTTTTTTTTTTGTTGTTTTTGTTATTTTCTAAACAAAAGAAATAATAATTATTATATAGTGTACTAAATAAAATGTGGAAAGTCATATTTTTTTTGCATATTCAATATCAGTTACATATTTTTTTATAAATAGAAAATTATTATATTAGATATATATATAAAAAAAAAAAAGTGAATGTTAGTTAAAAATTTAATTGAAATGGAATATTATAGTAAAACATTAAAAATAGTTATTTATAATCATTCATTTTGTTTTATTTTTATTTAGTTAAAATAATATTTTTTTGTTTTATTTTTAGTAGTTATATTTATAGTGATAATAAAATTTATAATCGAAATATTCAATAATTTGCTAAAAATTGTGAAGGAATAATAATTTTAATGGGCGAATAGAGTTGTAAGATAATATTTCTATATTACTAAATATATTTTTAATATAATTTATATATATATATATATTTTATAAAGTGAAATTTATTTATTTGACCAGTTAATAATTAAATTTAATAAAAAAAAAATATTTATTTTAATTTCCATTTTTACAATTTATATTGATCAAATCAAAAACATATTTAATAGTATTATTAATATTTTTTTAATAATAATATTTTCGTTTTTGATATCAAATTAATATTCATTCTGTTTATAAGAGTTATAATTAAAACAATATTGATTTTATTTAATACATAGAATAAAGAATATTTTCTTCCTTGCCATTAAACTATTTTATTAATTAATTAATTTAATGATTGAATTTTATGTTTTACTTTTAGGTTAACAACTTCCCAATACAATTTTGTATTAAATAATTAATATTTTTTGTCACTATATTTTAAGTGTATTTATTTAGTGTGTTATTTTAAATACTTATAGGGGAGGAGGAGTTTGTATGTATCATCAAATCCTTATATCAATATTATAACAGTGTTGTATTATTTATAGAAAAAATATATAATTAATAAATTTAGTATAAAATAGTTTTATATTATTGTTATTAACTTTTGTATGTATGTAGGCTATTCAAAATTGTATAAGTAGTTTTTATTTCACAAAGAAAAAAATCTGACTGTATTAGTAATTATATAGATGAGATGAATACATTGTTGGCTTATTATGAACAATATAAGGGGGTTAGGGAAACCCAGACAAATAAAAGTTGATAATGTGTTGGGATTTGAAAAAAATATTTATTAGGACTAAATTAGGAATAATTATAGATGACCTGAACATATTGTTGGGGTATCAAAACCAATATGGGTGGCGGAGAGCCCCAAACAAAAACAAACTGATAATGTATTGGGATTTGATAAAAAAATTTATTAGGACTAATTATAGATGAATTGAACAAATACTGACCGTATTATTCAAAAAGGCCCCACACTATATTTGTCTATATCGGTTATTTGAACTGATAACACTTTAAAAATTTATGCATTTATCTCATCTTTATATACGGTTCGAATTCTATAAACATAAATACGATTTTAATACCCCACTTTTATATTTTTTTTTTACTTTCTTGAGGTTTTCCAATCCTTCTATGAAATGTTTGTTTTGGTCTACCCTTAAACATAAAAATTAAATTTTTCTGATATCGAACCAATACCAAACTCACCTAAATTTAATTTTTTTTTTTCACTTTTAAAAAACAAATTTGATTGATATTAATAGATTTATAAGTAATTTAATACATGTACAGGGTGTTGCCTAATAGCTTTTTAATTCAAAAATTTAGTATTATTGAATATTTAGGAAAATTTACTTTTAATTATTTTAAATCAAAACTTAATTTTTTTTATTTTTTTTATTTTTTTTTTTGATAACTCTTAAAATGTAAATAACTATACGACCATACAGCTTAGGCTAAGGTCTGAATCCTTCTATATATTAATATTTCCTCCAATAATGAATAATTCAATGATAAAATATTGTTATACAAATACATATGTAAATAATATAAACATTATTTTTTGTTAATTAAAAAAAAAAAAAAAAAAAAAATGTATAATAACAATGATGTAAGCTTTCTTCTAGCTTAAAACAGTTTCATTGAAGTTAAAAACAGTGACTGTATTGTGTGCGATATAAAAATTTAAGTGAATCAATCATCAGTGGATTAAAAATTTGCAAAAACCTAATCCTACCATCTAACATATCAGACCGATACTATATAAACGCTAGATTATAGCCTCAAAAATTTACAAAAATCCTAGTCCTGCCATCTAACATATTTGATTCAGACCATAAACGCTAGACGAAACGTTGTTTAGTATAACTTTATTTAACCATAATATCATGGTGTATAGAAACACTTGCCTAATATAAGAAAAATAAATGTGTATGGGTATTCGACATTTAAAATTTTCAATATTTCATAATTAATTACCTAGGTTTAGAGCTACTTTAACTTATGGTAATTTAATAGAGCCCAAGACGACATATATATTAATAATATTTCATTATAGGTATATATAAAAATATTTCTTTGTCGAAAATCGAATTATACCGGTAGATCAATAAAATAAATATTACCATATTAAAAATAAGATGACAATTTTGTATATTTTTAGCATTGCGTGTAAACATAGATTTACTAAGGTCTTGTACTAGATACATTTTTGGTATTCTAATATGGTATAATCAGTTAGAACAGCAAAAGGTAATAATTTATATATTGTTCAACCGTAGTTGGGTCTATCAGTTTTTAAACTCTAAACTATAACAATCCTGTAAGCTATGAAGTTTAAGAATTAACATCGGGCTGTAGACTCAAGATCAAAACCTATCTATTCACATTTCAATGGAATATCCTTGCGTAATTGTGAAAGTGTGTCCTTTTCACCAAAATATATAACAAAAACAATTTAAATGAATAATAATTTTAGTTTTTATTTTTATAACCATTTAAAGAAAACGTGAAGCTTATATTTAGAATTTATATACAGTTTAAAAAAAAAAAGTATATGTATATTATAATTTTTCATCCATTCTATAAATTGCAGGCACGTTCCACAATTTTTGTTTATTTCTTTTTTTTTTTTTTCTTTTTTTTTATTTAGAAATTTTCTTTTATTATTTTGATATTTTTTAATTTTTTAATTAAAGGTCATTCTCAAAGGACTTTTAAATTTCTCTTTAATATGAAATTAAAACTTAAATATTTTATGAAAACAAAAAAAAAAATTGTTTTAACCATTTTGGTTTCTAATAAGATTTAAATAAAATTAAAATTATAATTTTTAATTTTTTTTTTGTGGGTTTTTTTTTTTTTTTTTTATTTTGGGATAATATTATATCGATTTTTTTAATTTTACATAAAACCAAAAAAAAATATATAATATACATATAATGTATATATATGTAGAATATAATATTTAGAGAGGATGAAAATATATTTGAATATTGTTGTTGAAATAATTAATAAAATATGAACTCATTAAAAATTTATTGAAACATTAATAAAATAAAATATTAAATTGTCTGCTTATTTATACATACATACATATATATATATATATTTTATTTGTATATGAATGAAATTAAATTGAATAAAAAAGAGAAATTGTATATAAAAATATAAAAACTTAATTATAATATTATTGACTAATTTTTAAAGTACCTACTTTTTTTTATGTTATTGTTGTTATTGTTTTTTTTTTAATTGAAAATAAAAAAAGATTAATTTATATCAATTTTGATTTGAAAAGCTATGTTGTTTTCATAAATATAAATTTTAATTTCGATTTAAAACTAAATCTATGAATTTAGCTCTGAAATTTTAAAATTTAAACTGGGAAAACTGTTATAATTTGATAGAACTGTTATATTTTTTACACTACTAACAGTGTATAAATGACTCTATGATCAATAATGTGATAACTATAAAGCTAAATCCAAATTCAAATCCAAAAAAGTGTGTGTGTTTTTTTTTATATTATTAGCCAAAATGTATGTCAGAGAAATCTTTATACTTTCGTACAGTTGGCTTTTGGAAAACAGAAAAGATAGTGAGAGAAAAGAAAAAGAGAAATAAATAGTTTTAAATAGGATTCTTGTGTTTAAATGCTATAATTTTAAAATACAAATTAAAATTGGTAATTCTACCTAAGTTACTGTCATGACACAGAAAATGATTAATTAAATTGACAAAGTATCGGTATCTGTTATATTTCGCCATTATTTATTCAATTAACAAACTTAATTAGGACAATAAACAAATAAATTTTTGACTATAAAATTGCAGGACATGTACTTTACATCCAATAATGATCCAAATTAACATTTTTAACATAAAAACAAATAACAATTTTTTGCCAAAAATGTTTGGATACTTTTGCAGCCTTTGTATTCTATAGCCTTTACTTCCTCTTTTACGCTAAGCATCGTAAGATCATATTGAACCATGGCGCATTTACTACAATTCGTACAGTTTTTGACTGGAAGCGCTGTATTTGATTGATGTTGGATACTTGTACCCCATTATGTCCAAATGGGCTTGGTAATTGCTTTGTATAGAAGCAACTTATGTTCTTATTAATAATTTTAAAAAAAAACTAAATCTCTAATTTTCACCAACATTCCAACTTTTATTCTAGGTACAGTAATCACATGTAACATTGATATTTCTATAATAATACCTTCTCCCATTTGCTAATTGTAATATTTTGATTATCACTAGTGCTCACGACACCTGGAGATAAAAATAGGAATGATGACTACTACTCTTAACGATAATTAAAGTGTTAAGCTCTTGTATAACTACTCTTGTATTATGCTACTATACAGTACCCCTTCGCTTACTACCAACAAATTTCTTTAACATCATAAACGTCTTCATATGAGTTGTTGTTTAGGACAGCACAAATTGAGTTATTAAAATTGTTCAAAATTACTAATCTTCATATTTATTTTCAATCCTTTTAAATTTACTTACTTACGCACTTTCTGGACGCTTCAGAGCTTGAGCAAGTATGTGGTTGGCGTTGTATTGCTTCCACTTGACTGCGGTTTTCATATCCACCGATACTCAATCGCCCTAACCTCGACGACGCGTTCCCCAGGACTTAGGTAATTCAGTTTTACATTTTCGACAGATCCATGTGGTTGAATACCTGTTAAAATTCGGCATTATAGCTCATTCTCCAAACCCCTGTGTTAAACACAGGACCATAAGGTTGACGAAGAATTTTTCTTTTGCAAAGACCAAATTCAGGCATGCTCACTTTCTTTTGATAATATCCACAATTAAGAACCATATATAGCAGTACCGAAAAAACTATCGTTTTTTAGAGTGGTAATTTGATATTTCGAGATTACAGCTTTGAACCCAGTTGGTTGGACAAACCTAAGTAACAGCGGTTTTCAACGGTTATTATTCATCTTATTTTAATATCTATGTTATATTTGCAGTTGATGTTAATTCCAAATCAAACAAATTCCTGTACTACTTCAAGGTGGAGCCGATAGTAAAGTTGTGTTTTACATGATGTATGTGAATACTGTTTATTTATCGAGAGCAAGACCCACCTTTCTCTCTTCTTCTTCTACTTGTATCAAAGCTTCGATGACTGCTCGTTGTGAAATTCCAATGATATTGATATCACCTGCAAAACCTAAAATTTACTAAGTAGAAATTCATATAAGATATCAGTACTAGGGGCCCCTGTTGAGTAATTATAATTCAAGTTTAAGTTATTCCCTATAGTAAGTGACATTTAGTTGATAAAATTACTAAAAATAAAAAATTTTGTCATTAAAGAGGTATACCTACATAATACATAATTTTAATAAAAACTATATTATTACTACAAAATGATAACCAAAATTTAGAAAAAGTTACTTAAAAAGATAAAAAGTGAAGAATTCAACTGATTTGTTTTTTTGTTGTTTTTATATTTTTTATTTTAGATATATGTATTTTTTTTTTGTTTTTATTTAAAATAATATGTACATATAGGTTCACTGCAA
Source organism: Argyra leucocephala (assembly GCA_963942445.1). NCBI lineage: Eukaryota > Metazoa > Arthropoda > Insecta > Diptera > Dolichopodidae > Argyra > Argyra leucocephala. The sequence continues at coordinate 137,565,670 of OZ012680.1, forward strand.
GTAATTATAATAACTTATTTGTTTGTTTCTGTTTTTTATTTTAATAAGAACTCACATATATGTTCATAATGTACTTGCTGAGTAATAAAATCATATGAGTGCAAAAATTTTCAACTGTATGCGCATTATTGTTTTATATACAACTTATTTATTATATTAGGAGTTCATTAAAGAGAAGCGAAATAAAATGAAAAGGTGTCTACTGCGCAGGTCCTTAAATACTTGTCAATTATAATTATAGATGTTTTCTATTTGTTCAAAATGTCCTTAAAACATTAATGATTGTAGGTACCCGGCGCAACTCATTTGTCATTTTGCAACATGACATAGCTGGTCGATAATGTGTGAACATGATTAATATGGACCACCGATTACTTACATATTATGTCTATTCATATTTACACTTTGGTATAATTCCATAATACAGTTAGATTAGGTTTAAGTTAAAATATTTTACTTTGTATTTGATCATATTCTGATCACATGATCATTTTCTTTTTAAATAAAAATAGTTCATAAGAGAATACCAAGCGAGTGAAATTATATTTTATTGTAACATGTGAAAGTACACATGTTATAGTGATGATATGTGATAGCTGGGCAGTAGATATTCTTAAATACTTACATTACAAAAATATACTCACTTATATATTGTACATCTTATGTATATCATATTTTTCATGTCAGAACCGTTGAAATAAACATTAGAGTATTAGCAAAAAACAAATTGTTATTATATTATGTTCTTTGGTATTTAGTAACAAACAACTAAATAATCACAAAATTACAAACGACATTTTAAAAAATTAATTTTTTTTAATTTTTAAAATATTAGTTTTAAAAAAAAAATTTTTTCATTGTAACAAAGTTGAGACATGTCACTTTTTTATTTCCCAAAGAAATATATTATTCTGAAAACAAGCAAAACAAAAACAAACAATAATAAAGTTTGGAAAAAAATTTTTTAAACTTTTTGTCAGTTTACATTTCATCAAATATGTATTTAAAATTTATATAAACAAAGAGATTATATATATTATAATTTAATTTTAACATTATTCTAATTTTTGTTTTATATTTTTAATTTAAATTTTTTTGTATTTACTTTTTTTTCTTATATATGAAATCACTTTCATACTACAACACTGACAACATGAATCAAAAAAAAAAATAAAAAATAAACTTTAGACATGACCTACGAAATGAGCGAAAATATGAACAAAAACTTCGAAATGAAAATAACTGTACTCCGATGACATCATGAAAAAAGGACAAAAATACATATATATATATATACATTACATATATATATATTACATGCATAATATATGAATACGAATCCTTGTATTTTGTAATATTTTTTTTTTTTTGATATTTTACTTTCAATCAAATTCACACACATAAACATTAACACACAATATATATTTACAACAATAATGCATGAATATATATATATATATATATATTTATACAAAACTGAATTTTATATATTCAACGATAAATTTTTTATTATCGTTATAATTTAGTGCCTATCAAATTTCTGTCAAGTAATTTTTCATTTCAAAATAGAGTGTCTAATTGATTTAGACTCCTCGATTGTTATGGGATAGGGAAACTATTATGATATTTGTATATATATATGTACAAAATATTGAATGATTTTTTTTTCAAATAGTCTGATTATTGAACAGTCAATGTGGATTGAGATCATCTGAAGGACATATTGGGTATTCAGACTAAATCAAAACCCTTGTATTTGCTAGTTTCGAAACAAAGACAACTGTACTTAAAATCGAATTCAATAAATTATACTTAAATGTTCTACCGTAAAATTTATATTTTTAGGTTACAATAGTACAGCAAAAATACTTCTTTAAAAACTATAAATTAAAATTCCCATAACCCTCATCACATCAAAGTCGAGTATGACAATGGTTAGAAGAGTTAAAAATCCTGGCGGTTACCAGAACATTATAAACGTATTGTAGAAAACAAAATTGTAGATTATTTAGTGAAAAGAGCATTGACCGTATTTTTGCTATGTTTAAAAAATCTTATAACTTTTGTTTCAGTTAGATTTTGATTCAACATTCTGGTTCTGTTTAACGAAATCTCATAAAATTGACAAAAATTTTGTGTGAAAAATGACAAAAGTCAATTTTATGGGATTTCGTTAAACAGAACCAAAATGCTGAATCAAAATTTGGCTGAAACGAAAGTTGAGAGATTTTTTAAACATATACCTGGTAATTCTATCTAAGGTGATTCTACCTAAGTGACTATCAATAACATAAAAAAAAAATTGACAAGCTAAAATATTTAAGCGAAAACAACAGACAACTATACAAGAACAACTATACAAGAAGCATCTATATAAAATTGGCTTTCAACCTAATATAGAATATTTGAAGTAGAGGAAAATTGATTATCTGATCTGGTTAATGGGAATACCTCATTTGGACATAAACAGTGTTTGCCGTACGATGGCAGTTATCCGAAATAACATTGTAGGTTGGCTTGAGTGCAATAATTAAATTAAACACATTTATGGACTCAGATACATTACTGCAATGCTATGTAATCACAATACATTCATTTTCGGCTGCGATAGTACCAAGGCAGAATGCAACCCTTAATTATAATTTAATCTCTGCTTCAACATCCTGTCTGTATTCCATCACAACAAATTCCGGTTACAATAAAATGTAGCCAGAATCCATTCTCGTAATTATAATTTAATCTCTTCTTCAATATCCTGTCTGTTTTTCATCACAACAAATTCCTTTTCGGTTAAGATAAAATGAAGCAAGAACCTACAGCTAATTATAATTTAATCTTTTCAATATCCCGCCTGTTTTGTTTCATCACAACAAATTAATTTTCGGTTATGATAAAATGTACCCAGCTTCAATATCCTGTCTGTATTCCATCACAACAATTTCATTTTCGACTGCGATAATATATAGCCACAATCCAACCCTAATTATAATTCAATCTATTCTTCAATATCCTGTCTGTATTTCTAATCTCACTTATATGACATTAATGAAATTTGTACTTTCATATGTCATAAATAGTCATAGTTCACTGTGGTCCATTAAGTCTGTAACAATTAAATAAATAACATAAAACATTACTTATATTGAAAAATTAGATTTTAATTATTTTCTAATAGAAAAAAATATATAAATACTGCCGAAAATGCAGTATTAAAATATTAATTTCAATGTAATATGTTCCATAATGTATTATTATACAACATAATTAATTCTAAAATGTTTATAATCGGTTTGCAGAAGTATACAATCATTTGGAAAATATTTACATTGTATATGATTCATTATGGAACATACTACATTGTACTCAAAACTCTAATATAATGCAATGTCACCCATAATTTAATGTAATTATTTTGCGTTAGATCTGTGTAATTATTTTTAATTGTCTATAATTTAGTACTTCAAAATAGTAGTCAATTTTACTTTACTTTACTGAATTGGCTGTCGACAGATCATGTAAGTCTTCAGCCTGTCGATTTCGAGTGTTTTCTATTCAGTTTGGAGATGCTAAATTTTGTTAAATATACCGTTAAATACCGTTACATCGAAAATACAGTTTTAAATTTTTAATTACAGTGTAGGATGTTCCATAATGTATTATTATACAACATATTTTGTTTTAAGAAATATTCTGTTGCAATCATTTTGAAAATTATTACATTGTATATAATTCATTATGGAACACACTACATTGTAGTCAAAACTCTAATATACTGTATTTTCGATTTTATCCATTAATTTAATGTAAAATATTTCTACAAAGTAAAGTAGCAAGTATTAGATAGATATAGATATGTGTAATTAGGTATAGATATATGTTGTGTATAGGTATAGATTTGAGGTATCTGTAATTATTGAATTGTCTTGAGTTTAGTAGTTAGAAATAGTTGTCAGTTTTATTTTACTTTACCAAATAGGTTACAGTACATTTAAGTTTTCAGTTTGTCTTGCCATTTTGTTTTTGATTTTCGCCGATTGCGAGCGTTTTCTGCCCAGTTTAGAATCCGAAATTGTTGTTATATTTGATGATATTGTCTCACTACAGCAAAGGTTTGGTCTCTTTTAGCTTTTATATTAGCTGTTTAAGAATCGTTGACACGACAACCTTTAGTATAATCTTATGTTAATAATTTTACAATTTTAATTTACAAGTAATTAAGGTAAAACGTTTTTGCTTCGCAAATAAAAAAAATTATTTCAGAAATCACTTCAAAAATCTATACTAACAAACTTAAAATATTATGGTAACTAATTCACTGATTTACCTTTCTTCCGTTTGAGCAAAAATTTAATAATATCCTTTTTTTTTTTTTAATTTTAATTTTATTATGTGAGTAATTTTGAAATGTGACTTATAATAAATATTTCTGGAACATTAAAATAAAAAATTTCCTGTCCTTCCTATATATGAGCACAACTAACAATTTCAAATTTTTGTTTTTTGTGTTGTTTTTTTTTTTTTTTTTAGAATGTATTAGTTTTGTTATTACATACATATATTTTTTTGGTGTATTAATGTTGTTGTTGTTATTGTTATTATTACTTTATCAGATTGCATGTATTATTTCGCTTTATTTAGTTTATTATTACATTTTGCTTTTAAGGACCTTCACCCTCGTAATTACCTTGAAATAATAACGAAACTTTAGAAAATAAAAACAAAAAATTATTCGTTTCATAAATTTCACCTTTCGTTAAAATAACAACAACAAAAATAATTTTTTTTTATTTTTTTGGCACTTTTCTTTTTCTTTTTTTTTTTTTTTTTTTGTTATTACAAATTACCTTTAAAAGGAGTCACAAGGATTAAATCAAATATAATTTTGTTGTTATTTTGATTAGTTAACAGTTTTTTTGTTTATTATTTTTTGTTGTTTTTATTTTTATTTTTTTTTTTTATTTTTATGAATATTATAACGTTCTTAAAGGTTTGGATAATTTGCTAAAATAAAAGTGAAAAGTATCCTGTTGAGTTGAATTTAGCGTGTGATGATTTTATCTGAATTTACTTATTTCTTATATAGAGATGGAAAAAAAAAACAAATTAAAAGGAATGAGATGGGAGATGACATTTTGTTAGTTTAATAAAAATAACTTTTTATATTAAAATAGTAGTTTGGAGGGGTGTGGGTGGGTGGGTGTATAATGGATCTTTATATATTATTATTATTATTTTTTTGACTATATTATAACGATATAGAGAGTTTAAAATTTACCCTTTTCTAATTTTAGGTTTTTGAAAATGAAACATTTTATTTTTTATGAAGATTACAAAGAAAATATTTTATTTTTTTATGTAGAGAAAAAATGACCTTTCTAACTCTATATAGATATGCGTTTATATAGAGAAATTATAATTTTGAAAGCATTATTTAATATTTTAGCATGTTAAAATTTCACCGTTAATAAATGAATGTAACATAATAATGATCAAGTTCAGGTGTACTAAATTAATTTTTCGGAAATTTTAATAATAAATCTCTAAGGACTCATTTAGCCTAAACCGGCGTTGTGTTTGAGTTTGTATATGTATTGTTTTTATGGGTGGAATATGTTTTTGAGATGGTTTGAATTTGTATAGACTAATTAATGGTCTTTTAGCTGATTATAAGAGTGATTTTTCAGTGATTTTTAGCCTCTTCTTTTTTAATACTATTTAAAGGTAGCTTAGTTTTTTAAGCGCTATATTTTCTATTGAAGCAAATTTATGTTTTGTTAATTTTTTGTATAGTTTTATTTTCTTTTATCTTAGTGTTGATCTTACCGGCATCAATTTATTTTACTTCGATTTTCTTGTTTTCATGAAAATTTGTTTGCATTTGAGTGTATTCGGAAGTATAGAGTTTTTCTACAGCTTTGTACATACCTTTGTGTATTACTGCTATAAAAATGTCGTCACATCTTTCCAACAGAATACAGTATGTATCAATAATGTTTTATCTAACTATCCCCTTTGTAAATCTGCTCTGTTTTCGTCCAATTCTGTTTAACTCTGCTATGTTTTTGTCAATTTCTGCTTTGTTTTTATCAAATTCTGGTCTGTTTTTGTCCATCAATGCTTGTTTAACTCTGCTTGTTTCCGACCAACTCTGATCTGTGTAAATCTGGTCAATTGTTTTCCAACTATATACTGTTTAACTTTGCTCTGTTTTGCCTAACTATACTCTATTTATTTCTTCTTTTTGTTCAGCTTTACTCTGTATTAATCTTCTCTCTTTTTGTCCACCTCTGCTCTGTGTAAATCTGCTCTATTTTTGTCTAACTATGATTTGCTCAACTCTACTTTTTTAAACTCAATTAGTACCTTGGGTGAGAGTACAATCCCAAAATGTTTTTTTCTGGTAAAAATTTAATTTTTTTATTGTTAACCTTATCACTGCCAACGTCCTTTATAGAGAAACTAAGTTTGAAATAATATTCCGATTAATATTTTATTTATTTTAGGTCTTATTGAAAAGTAAAAAACTGATTTTTTTTTCTATTATTAATTTGGTAATGAAAGGGTTAATTGTTAATATAAAAATTATTAAGTGGTTGCAGGCAAAGTCGTAAGATCGCTTTGTCATCAAATATTTATATGCGAAAAACGATGATATGAGGTAAAAATTGAGTAGGTAGTCGGAGATTAGATATAAGATGAAAATTTTGTTGTTGGATGAGATGTGGTATTTTTCTTCTATATCAGTCTTGCATAGGTTTTTGTTTGTGATAATTTTTGCTTTTATAATTATTATTAGTTATGTAAGGGAACTGCTGTATACCATTGTTTAGATTTTTAATAATAATCAAATATTTGCCTCGGATAAAATATGTATTACGTTGAATTTCAGTACAACACTAACTTTATTGATACAATATATGCTATATACAAACTATATATTACATATATACAGCATAATAATGTAACGAGCTTTTATTAAATACATTTATATTTCTTGACAATAATAAATTCTGCATTTTGTCCAGTATTGTGAGAATTCAAACTGAAACCTGCTTATTTATATTATTTTTACTAAAGGGGGCATTTAAATCGTAATTTAATAAACAAAATGTCTTGAGGTATTTATATCTATATGTAAATCATATCTAATTTAAATCAATTTCCTAATTTCATTTATTGAAATTTGTTATAACAAAAATTATCTAGGTAATTTTTTTTCAATGTTTCGAAATATTTTTAAATATAGATACATAGCTATATTTACATTACGAATTATCATTATTTTTAATAAAATATTCCAAAAACAGACAAACAAAAAAAACGAACAAAAAAATTAAAATATTATTTTACAAAATTTAATAATCAAAATCTGTCATATTAAATTTGATCAAGTCAACATCTTGAGAATATAATAAAATTTTGAATTTAGAAAATTATTACTTCTCATCTTGATTACGTATTTTGTTACATTTTTTTAACTCTATTACATTTTTTTATTCAAAAAATCATATTTTGTTATAATTTCAATTTGAAGAAAAAAATAAAAATATGTTTTTCAAACAATTGGAATAAACCATATATGTATATACTTTTTAAGCATAAGCATCATCTCCTTCAAGCTACATATATATATATATATGTATATATCAATATGTATTATATTTTACAAGAAAATTATTAAATTTTTTTTTTTTTCAATAATTTATTTGGTATGAGTTAAAAAATATATTTATTTGCACACCAGGTGAAAAATTTGATTCAATATGAAATTTTGCTCTATTAAATACAAATACATATAAATATTACAAATAATGTACAGGATGCTTACTATGTTAGTGAATTTCTATATCTATGTCATTATCCAGATTTTTAATACTGGTCACTGGATAACATCTTTTAAAATTAATTAATGTTTAGTGTTTTAATTATAATTTATTTACCATCTGGGAAAGTAAAAGAGATTAATCGACTAGGCATAATAGTATTCGATTAAATTTAATTTTATCAGCGATGGGCACGTCTACAATTTGACGTCAACAATATTAATTTTTTACTCGTCAACAATGTCAAGTCAACAATTCGATAAATAACTTGACGTGTCAATAATGTCAAAAATATAAAGAATAACAAAATAAAAACAAAATAAAATACACGGTTTTTAAGGGCAAAATAAATCTTTATTAAATAAATTAAATAATTCAATAACAGCGACTAATGAAAAACAAATAATTCTATAAAATAAAAAAAAAACCTAATATTCGTCAGTTACATTTAAGAATATATTATTCCAATAAACAAATGGGTTTTCGATATTTTTTTCATTTAATGTTTTAAAAAATGCAGATCCTTCCGCAAATCCTGCCCAATCACTTATGCCAGAACTATCGAGCTCATTTACAAAAAAATTGCATGTTGCAAAATATTTTTTGCTTTGTTTTTTCAAAATAAATCCAAGATTTTCAAAATTTCGATTTTTTTTCTACCAGCCATTATTACCTATTACTTAGTATAATAATAACAAATAATAGTAATAATTAATATTATTTTCTAATTAATTTTAATTTTTTTATAATTTAACTTTCTAGCAAATTCAAATTCAACACTGAACTGAATTTAGAATGACACTTTATTGTTTACATTCTTGACAAATTATTGACATTGTCGTCATTGATAACGTTGATGACTTAAAGTTGACGGTGTCATGTCCACAATAAAAGATGACGCGTCGACGCCCATCGCTGAATTTTATTATTTACAACTGCATATAAATATACAACCAAAATTTATGACTTTTTTCTGGGTAGGATGTGAATAATCTCTCTATTAAAAATCTCATATCTACTTATTTAATATTAATAGAAATTAAATACAAACTATTTCAATATAAATCTAATCTAAGTCTAATATTATATACCTATTAAATTATTAGTTGGCACAATAGTATATTTTCTACTAAGTGTCTAAATTTTCGCTACAATAATTGTAGGTAATCTATAGGTGACTATACATTAAATGTAGTAAGTTTTTTTACTACCACAACAGATTAAATTTACTATTATATTTTTAGAGTAAAATTAGTAAAAGGAGTGAAAATTTTCTCTTATTTTTGTAGTAAAATTTTAAAAAAAAGAGTGAAATTTACTTGAACTTTTGTATTAAAAATACTTATTTTAGAGTAAATTATACTCTAGTAATGAAATTATTTCAATACAATGGTATAGTAATTTTATGTCAATTAAAGAGTAAGAATTACTATAGACAGTAAAAGAAGTACTTTTCAGAAAGTAGGAAATATCATAAAGCTGGGTATTTCAAAAAATGCCCTATAAGCAAATTAGGGTTTGATTTTTTAAGTATAATTTGAAATATTACAGCCAAATTGAATCAAAAAGATGCTAAAATTAAATTTAAATTTTGTTAGTTCAAAATAGTTTGTTAAATTTCAAATTATATTTAAATAAAAACAAAACTAAATTTTCAGAATATAGAAGATTTTGCAATGGAAAAAATATAACTATAATGCTAAATATTTCAAATTAAAAAATGCAGTTAATTTTGCCTTAATTTATTTTATAATATTCAAAAAAAAAAAAACAAAGTTTCCAACATTAAACTTAAATTTATATTAGTTAAATTTTTTGTATTTTTTTATGAGTTCTGCCAATGACTTTTATATGAATTGTAAATGCTAAATTTTTTATTACAAATAAGGCAATTAAAACCGCCATTTTTTATGATTTGATGCGAGTACACATGCAAATTGTACTCTATAATTACTATAATTTACAGTATTAAACTTGCATTTTGAACAATTCATATTTATTTTTTTAAAATATTGATAGTATTAATAAACACTAGATATTTTTAACTTAATTTTTAAATATACTTTATAACACGCGCTATCGACCACGTTAGCCTTTTAAAACATATGCGCGCATACTACCCAGTTAAAGTAAAATAAAAGAATACAAAAAAGAGAGCGTTACTAAATTACTACAAAAAACGAGTAATTGTGTTCGAAATGGAGACATGGAGTAAATTTACTTCACATATTAAAATATTACTATCAAATGTATAGTGAAATTAATTTGAACACAGTAAATGTTCAACATGTATTAAAACTACTATCTATTGAGAAATAATACTGTAATTGTAATAATTAAAATCTACACAAAGTACTTTTACTATAACAAAACTGTTTTTACTTTTGACTATATTAAAAACAAAAAAAAAATTACTCTAATGAAAATAGCAAATTTACTATTATTTCAATAACAAAATCATTATACCGTTTTTTTTTTGATTTTTTAGAGTGTACTTCTATACAGAATACCAGGGCAAGTTTTTATTCTGAAGCAAATTTTGTACCAGCGTATGACCAAATGACTATATCGTACCTACCTATATATCGTATACCTGTTACTCGTACTGCCTATATAGAGTATATCGTATACCTGCTAGGTATTGTCAACTTTATAAAAATATATATCCTAAATGGCGCATCTTATATCTTTAAAGATGAAAATTACATTTGAAATCAACCTTGTTGTTTCTTTATAATTTTGTTTATTTCTTTACTATACATCCATATTTCCAATCTTTTGAATGGCTTAAATTCTACGAAGCCAGTTAGATTGCTTATCTCATTACTTTGATGGCCTAAATTAAATAATAAAATATATATATATATATTTATTTATATTTATAAGCCTAACTGGCTTCGCAGAATTTAAGTCATTTAAAAGGTTGAAAAAACGGATGGATAGTGAAGAAATAAACAAAAATATAAAGAAACAACAAGGATGCTTTAAAATGTAATTTTCATCTTTAAAGATATGAGATGCGCCATTAATGATATTTATTTTTGTATATATATATTTGGCTATATATATAAAACACCCTGTATACATATTTATTTTATACAAACCGATATTATACTTATATACAAGTACATTTTTCAGATAATTCATAACAAACAAAAAAATACACAAATAAAAAGAAATATCGAATTTTTTTTATTATCATTATTTTTTTTTTTTTTGATTTTATATTTTTTAAATTTTTTCTATTCAAATTATTTTATTTGAATTCAATGTTTTGAATCCTTTTTCGAAAATAAATCTATACATATGCATATACATACAAATGTAATGAAACATACGTATAAGATTAAAATGAAACTATTGAGAGATCAAAAAGGATTCTCTGAGTGCATTTGTGGAAGATGTGAACATTTTTATTCAATTTAAATGCATCCATACAAGGCTACAATAATTTAATAATTTTCTTTTTTTGCTATTATTTTATTTTGTTTTTGTTTTGCTTTTGTTTTTTTTTTTTTTTTAATATGAAAACTTTATGATTCGACATAAATTCAATAAATTAAAGTGAATTAAAAATTTATTTTTGATCATTGTAATGTAGGCTTTAATTTTTTTTTTTTTTTTTTTTTTTTAATAAGGATAAATTTTACAGATATAAAAAAAAATTGTTTTTAATAATTTCAAATTTAAATTGAAGAATCAAAAAATATATGAAGTATTAAATAAATAAATATAATATGTATTATAATTAAATTTTAATCAAGGATAAGTAAGAAAGTAAATTAAGAGTAAACATTTATGTCAGGATTAAATAGAATTTTGAATTAAGAAATTTGTTTCTATAAATTATATTTATTTTATCAAGATTTAAAGTATATTAGTTTTAATTGTAATAATATGTTAGATTTAACAATGTATGTGTATATATATATAATTTTAGTGGTATATATATATGGTATGTATATATAATTTTGGTAATTGTTGTATATGAAATATTTTCCATTTAATTGTTTTGGACTTAGAGCGAAATCTTAATAGAACCAAATTTAAACATAAACTAAATTTTAGACTAAAATGGATGGTCAATGTGAAATTTCCAGTTTATTATATCTAAAGGCAAACTTTCAATTTTCGTAATTAATTTGCTTGTTTTTACTAGATATGGCTTAGTAGAGTTTGTTCCAATACTACTTAGCCTTTTCGTCTGAAAATGTTTGTGCTTTTATTTTTTTTTTTAAATCATCTTTAAAATTACCGTTAAAAATTTCAAAACTCTAATTTCACAGGACAAAATGCGAATGGAATTTCGGAATATTAAAAATTAAATTTAAAATATTAGTTTACCGTTATCTCATTTTCATTTTAAGGATGTAGACAAAATTGTAATTGGATTTTTGCTGTGCTTGACTGAATTCTCAAAAATCAAAATACTTTTTAACTTAAAATGTCTATTTAAATTTATTTATTTATGTATTTACTATGAACTTTATTTTTAAATTTTTATTTTTACTTATTTTGAAAATTCGAAGTTCAAAATTATTAACTCGAATACAGAGGAGATCTGTGTAATAATCTGTGACTTCCAAAATGCAGTGAAATTGTAAAATTTACAATGTAACATCTTCCAAAATGTAGATAAAAAACGCTTGACCTTGTACACAATTCTAAAATGTCTAAAATACTTAATTGAAACGTAAAATAATTGCAGAGTGTGTAGCGAAAAATATTAGACTACATTTTGTATACATGTTATAGATATAAAGTTATCAGAATTAATTAAATTATAGTTTAGAATATATTTTCGTCGAAAAATCAAGTTTATTGCCAAATTGTAGCAAAATATGTTAATAAAATATATTTTTCCGCCGAAAATGTATGTGGGGACTTCCAAAATGCAGTATAAAAAGTTTAATACAGTTTGAATATAGTTCTACTACCATTTAAAGTTTGTATAACCTCTTTATTATAAATTATATAATAAGACTTTTGCTACATTTTGGAATACCATTTTGACAATATAAATACACACAAAATGTTTTGACGTTTAAATTATAATTTCGTGATATTGTAATATAAATCAGAAATAACCTGACTTTTTGTTTTTCATTAACATATTTTGTTACAATTTGACAATAAACTTATTTTTCCGCCGAAATTATATGCTCCTATAATTTAATCCTAGCTTGGTAACATTAAATATAATAACATGTATACAAAATTGATACTGAATTTTTTGCTCTTAATTAACATTTGTACTACGTGTTTAAAGCATTTTGGAATAATGTACAAAGTCAATAGTGTATACATAAATTTTGGAAAATGCTACATTGTAAATTTTACGGTTTCACTGCATTTTGGAAGTCACGAATGCCGCTGACCTATGAATATCTAGCAATTTTATTTTTCATGTAACGACATATAAATCATAAAAGACGGAAACTAAATTAAATCGAAAGGTAAACAAAAAGTCAGGTTATTACTGAATTGTATTACAAAAATGCAAAGTTATAATTTAAACGTCAAAATGTATGTGTGTATTGTCAAAATTGTATTCCAAAATGTAGCAAAAATTTTATTGTAGATATATGTTACAATGGAGTAGTTAAGCGGTAGTAGAACTATATTTTAACTGTATTACAACTTTTTATACTGAATTACAGAGAATGGACACATTCTATTCACATTTGAATTGGGAATTCTAGAATATGGGTGAATATCTCAGAATCATTAACATTTTTGACAACAACTGAAATAACAAAAATGTATGTGAGTAGGGGCTACCATCAGTATGCACCAAACGGTGTCAAATGACTGTATTTCATTTGCCTTGATTTTATTTGCCCAAATTACAGTCAAATGATAGTACAGTACAGACAATAATTCAAATACAGGCAAATAAAATACAGAAATATGATAGTAACCCCACCTAAACATTTAGACCATAAATTGTGATAATAAATAAAAATGTGTACATGATGGACAAATAATAGACATTTAAAACATTCATTTTATTATTTTTATACCAACCTACATATATTAAATATTATCAGTACATTTTTTTTATTTCTGTTTATTAGAACGATTTATTTCTATAAACCCTTTAAAAAAATAAAAAAATGTGGTGATAATAGTTTACGTTCAATAGTATCATACTCCCCTGTACGTATTCGAAATTATTTCAACCTTGAAAAAATTATGGTTTTTCAAATTTCAATGAAATTTTAAATTAATTACGACAATTGAGTAACAAGTGTAAAAGGGCTAAAATACGATTGACCGCCAGTCAATATCTTGTTTATTGAAAATTCGTTTATTATAGTAGTAGTAGTAGTGCTTTATTATTGTAATATATTAATTTTACATGTCTGTTTTAACTTAATACTAAGAGATATAGACACTAAAGTAGGTCTTTACTATGAAAATTTGTTTTCTCATCTAATTTTATATGTGTAATTGGTTGATGGCTTGGGAACCGTTTTATTTTTATATTTTTTAATTTATCGAATTACATTAGAGGGACTTTGGTTCGTTTTTAAAACACATTTTTTTGTAAAGTACAGGACTTTATTTCATACTTTACAAAAAAAAATGCTACAAAAATAACATTTTAATACAAATTTGATAATAATTATTTAAAATAAATATTTTCATTCAACTTAAGTTAAAAAATCAATTTACATATTATTTAAAAACAACTGAATTATTTGGTTAAATTTTTTTTTTTTTGTATATACGTAGACTGGTAGGAATCTTCAAAAGACACAATGAGCCACGTAGCTTGCACTAAACCACACCCTTTCTATATTGCGATCTAGTCCTACAGGACTAATGAGCAATTTTTTCTTGGCTCTGATTAAATTAAAAATTTAATATATACCCAACTTTGATTTTAAATTTTCAAGTTAATACTCTAAAATTATCAAAAATTTAATTAAAAATACCATTAAGAATTTTCAAACAATATTATTTTGTTAAATTAAATTATTATAAAAAATAAAATATCTACTAGAATATTTTCAATATATGAATAATATCTTTTAAATATAAAAGATATAATTTAAAAAACCTTCTAAGTTGCATATACATATATAATACATATATATATAAACAAGCATATACCCATATTATTATATTATACTATATCTTACATTTTCTTTTTACATAATTTTATTTTTTCTACATAAAGTTGTTACCCTTAAGTTTATCAAAAAAAATATTTTTTTTTTTATTTTTTAACATTTTTTTCAATTCACTAGAGAAACATTGATAGAAAACATTAAAAAAAAAAAAAAACAAATAAACAAAAAAAAAACAAAAGAAAAATTCTTCTTAAACCTCATTATTTTTAATATAGGTAGATATGATGCATAAATCCAAAATACATTCATGCATATGTACCTACTTATATAAAACGAAAATTTTGTAGGTGTAGATAAAATGTACAGTGAAACCCGCAAATAGTTAATGTGCCTATTACAGGTGTCACACCACTTTTCCAGTCATTTTTCCAAGTCACCCGAATCAAATTTACTTTCGTATTACAAGTCTCATCCGACAGCAACAAATTTCTGAAAGTATTTTTTCGGTACTTTGACAGAAAAACTCATTTGACGTTTGAATTTAAAAAAAATATTTTTATAAGAATACAAAATTGGTTGATGTGTTTTTTTGTTTTTTTTTGAAATTGTGTTTTTGTTGTTTTTTTTAAACTAAAATAAACAAAAATGTTTATCATTCAATTTTTGAATTAATATATTCAAATATATATTATATAATATAAATTCAAATTCAAATATATATTATATATATAAATTATTTCAATAAATTTGTAAATATTTACATACCCTTTCTCTTCAGAATCCATTATTTAAATTTATATAGACACAAAAAATTACAAAATTACAGACAAACGAAATCCTGTCACATATAAATTGCAAGTGACAATTGAGTCGCATTTTTCAGTCGGCGCGTGACAGTTGTAATAGTAATTAGTGTTGTCACCTGAAATTACTCGGATCCGACAAAAAAAGTGATACCTGTAATAGGCACATAAATCTATTTTGTATAGTTATTTGTAACATAAAACATGTAAACAGATAGACTGGATCCATTGTCAAAACACTGACATGGCTTATAACAGGTAATGGTCCATTTATCAAACATATGTTCAAATTTGGCAGATGCTGATATTGCTCAGAAGAAGTGAAATCTTCCACTCACATTCTATTGCGACGCCATAGTTAGCAAAAGACATAAATATTTCCAGGAATACAAATAACCTAATTCTGAAATTGATAGAAATCAATAAAAGTGTTCATCAAGGACATAGAAATACACTAGATCTGATATTGATACAATAAATCTAAGGTCATATAGATGAAAGGTTGTGCTTACATAGAATACCTCATCGAAAAAAAAAAATAGAAAACAAGAGTACAAGAGTACAATCATCTTAAACTAAAATATCTAAAAATACTGAAAAGATAGTCCGGGCTTTTTAGATTCCTTACCGTATGGTGCTTCTAACCTAATCAAAAACAAAAATATTTTATATAAGAAATTTTTCGGTCAACATTAATAGTTGAATTTTTTTATGACAATAATAATTATTTTATTTTATACAGGGTGTTTCACTAATAAACATTCATAAGCTTAATAAATTAGAATATCACTGGGGACCCCTGTTTTATAATTATAGTTTAAGTTGAAGCCAAATTTAAAATTTTTAACAGAACATAATAATAACATTATACAGAATAGTATAAAAATAATATGATGTTGAATGACACAAAATGGCTCTATTTTACTTAAAAGTTTGAATATTATAAAACCAAATAGAAATTTGTTTAACCCGTTAATGCGCATTTTTCGGCCATATATACAACTTATTTACATATTAAGAGTTCATTAAGAAGAACCGAGATAAAATGAGAAGTAGCCTACTGCGCATGTCCTTAAATGCATGGCTATTATAATTATAGATACTCTATTTTTGTTTTTTTGTTTTTATATTTTTTTATTTTAGATGAACTTGTTTTTTTGTTTTTATTTGATGTATTATTTAAATAGGTTTATTGCAAGCAAAGAATTTCTAAACAATAAGAAGTCAAACTCGGATATGTATTTTTGCTAACACACCCGAACATTTAAAAAAAAAAAAAAATTGTTAGAAATAGACGGTAATAAGAATTGTATGTTGACGAATGAAGTGAAATATAGGAAACAAAAAGGTGTAGTGAAATTAATAAGATAAAATTCAAATAGAATGTGTGTAAATAATAATTTTTTCGTATTAAAATGAAACTATATTTATCGTGGTATCTATTAAAAGTTAAATTTTAAAATAAAATTTTAACTTTTTGTTGTCTGTGGGAATTTACATTTTGTTGTTTTTGTTTAAAATTTCAATATAAAATCTTTAATTATTGTCCGAACTTTTTTTCCCGCTATGTACTTAATAATTAATCCCGCATATAAAAATTTCATAAGCGTTTTCAAATCTTTTGTCAGCCCAATAAAAATTTGTATATAAAAATTTAGGCAAGCATATGCTGTGTTCTCTTTCTTTCTCATTTATACGGCAATGCTAAAGTAGGTATAGTATGATAGTTTTTACTTTTTTCAACTAATCAGGAAATATTTTGTTGTGGTTTATGTAAAAAATTGCATTAGGCTTACGTAAATGAAGAGTTACACTTCTAATATGAGTTGAGTTCATTAAGGAGAAGCGAGATAAAATGAAAAATCTGTCTACTACGCAGGTTCCTAAATGCTTGTCAATTACAATTATAGATACTCTAACTCTACTACATGAAAATGAATTTGCTAGTCATATGAACAATTCAACTGATTTTTTTCTGTTTTTTTATATTTTTTATTTGAGATGAATTTGTTTCTTTGTTTTTTTTTTTTGCCATATGTATATAGATTCATTTGCAAGTATATAATGTAAATTATAATAACTGATAAAAGCAAACAATTTGTTTATTATTTTCATAGGATCTCACATATGCATAATGTATTTGCTGAATAATAAAATCATATGAGTACCAAATTTTCAACTGTGTGCGCATTTTTGTTTTATGTACAACTTATATATTATATTACAAGTTCATTAAGGAGTAGGAGAATCGAAATAAAATGAAAAGGTGTCTACTGCACAGGTCCCTAAATGCTTGTCAATTAGAATTATAGATTCGTTTCACTAAAGCGCAACCATCTTCAATTGACCGAAATCAAATAAACAAAATTATATTAAATTATAGCACAGAGTACAATTTTCAATGTTGTGCTTTGTCTGTAATACAAGGCCAACAGGATCACCAAAACCAAAATAATCATTGAACAAAATGCCAGAACCCGTTGCACAGTTACCCAACCTGACAGGGTTAATTTGAGCTGTACTGTGAAGAAATAAGAATTGTACATCGAACTGTACATCTACTACAAGAACAAAGAATTAAAGATATAATCCATTATATCCAACTGCAGACAAAAACAAAACAAAATTAAAATATAAAGTCCCTAAAATGTCTTTCAGACTCTTAAATCATCATTGTGGATAGGGATGTATAATCAATACAAAATTTTTACCTACATACAATAATGAAGTTCTATTCAACGGCATATTTCCATAGATTAAATACTAATAAACCACTATACAACGTCATATTAAATTAACACCCTGTACATTTTACTCAAAAAAATAAAAATTACTTAATAACTTTTCATGTGACTATAAACAGATTCGACTGTATTATTATTTTTTTGCTTTCTATTTTTTGACATATTGACCTTTTACATGTGATTTTTATTATTATTTTTTTGTTCAATACCGTATATTCATTCGATTCTGATTCATTTTATACGATATTACCTAATAGATATCATTAAGGATAACTAATACTAGTAAATATTGTAGAACAAAAAAAAAATAAAAATAAAATTTTGTTTTTAAGGTCTCAATCGATAATCACCTGTACTAATACCTAGATAGATACACGGATATAAAATAAAAAATAAATACGATCAAAATGTGTAAATGTACTTGAATTAGAAAATAGAAAATATTTTTTAAAAGCTTGAGTCATTGGGAACACTTCTAAATAATTAAAAATATCTACTCTTTTATTGTACTGATGTAATATGTGATATTCATTTAATGTATACATATATACATATACTTATATATATGTTCATTATTGTACGAATGTATTTTGGATATGAAGAAGAAATAAGTTCAAAGAAAAATTGTTTTTTTTTTTTTTTTTATATATTTTGCCTTACCGATTTAATTATTAATTTTTTACCTATATAGTTTTTATTTCATTTTGTTTGTTTGTTTTATTTTTTTTTAATATTTTATTTACTTTTTAAAAAAGAAAATTTATACAAAAATATTCAGACAATAATAAGTAATTTTGTAATTATGGGTATATGGTTGGAAAGAAGGAAATATGATTTAAAAGAATGGTAGAATATATTTGACATGAAATTGATTTTAAGTGTTCATGCCAACTTCAAATATTCAACCACATTCTGATGGTGTTATAAAGGACATTTATGAAATTTTAAAATTAAAAATCAATAAAGAAAATTGTATATACATATATACCCTAACCTACATTTTATAAAGTTATACTGGAAAAAAAAAATATTTTCTGTGATTACGACGAGTTTGTTTGTTTTTTTTTTCAAGTATTGATTTATTTTTATGTGTTGCTAAAAAATTATACTTTAGGAGTATAAAACTGATTAACGCCAATTTTTAATTCTTTAAATATTATATTCTAGTAGTTAATTTGTATTTAATTTAAATTTATTTTATTTTCTCAGCATATTTATTATGGTGAAAAAATATACCGGCTTGTTCCGCTAAGGATATTAGTATTTGTTGTAGTTATTGCCAAAAGGGCCACCCCTTTTTAATCTTGATTGGAATTTACTAATTCCTGGTTAGATTTATTACGAAAATTTATTTTTATTCCACCCAACACATTTTATCTCTTGTTTTATTATTTTGACCGTAATCTAAGTGCGTGGAGTAAATTGACTACATATGACAGATGCATAGAAAGTGTTACACCACATGAAAAAATCTCGGACTTAATATTAGCGAAGAGATACAAAGACTGTTTGCTGAAGAAGAAAGATGGGACTGTAATGTTGTAAAACAAAATTAGGATAAATAGCTCACGACAATAATAAATCAAAATAAAAACTGGGCAGACTCAGAATGAGCACCAAAATAGCCACATAAAGATTTCTACAAACGACGAAAAAAAAAATGTGAAAACTGTTAAAAAAGCAAATTCTACAATAAATTACAAATCGCGTAATCGGAAAAAATTGAAGGAATTGCTCCTATTGTGCAATTTGAAATAATGACAATAAAATGCCGAAATAAACATTTTTTTTACAACCCGTTTGCTATAAAAGCATTGAACAATGTAATAACAAAATATAAAACAGTAGTAAACTGTAAAAAAAAAAAACGCTTACTCTTTATGGGCATTCAATGAAGTATTATTTTGATGGATAGCAGGCTATACAAGCAAAGAGGGTAATAGCAACGCATAGCAACTCGCAAAGAGCGGACATAGAAATGGTGACAAAATATAACATTTCAGAACGTTAAAGAACACAAACAGGAGTGGGAACGTGATACTGGACTAAATTAATGGAGACAAAAATGTGCGGTAGCCCAAATGGAGAAAAAAACAACAACAAATATAATGCCATCGAATAGGACAGTTAAAGACATATCCCAACAATGTAACAAACTAACCAAGTACAATACTGCAAATTTTTAGTACAATAGCTTCATTGCGGTTAAATCAACATCCTACATCCACTAAATTTGAAATCAGTAAATCATTTTTTAGATAGGCTAACCTGCTAACATATCCCTTCCGTGGCCTAATCGGTTGGAGCACATAAGTGTGTTTCTATTACGATGTGGTAGTCACGGGTGTGGGAGGCATAATATATAACCAAGAGAAGTAAGGAAAAGAAAAACCTGCGAAAATAGAAATTATCTTCAGTGTATAATGTAATCACAAATTATAAAACCATGTAAAAAAGAAAGTGGGGTTGAATAACAATATTATTGTCTTCAATATGCCTATCAGAATATTCGAGTTTAATTTTAAATTGCGTAAAATTCAGATGATGATATCAAAAAAAATAGTTCTTGAATGTATACCACTAAGGAAAGTAGTATAAGAACTATGTAAATATAGTAGTATAACAGGTATAAAAACTATAATAATAAATTCATAGTTCTTGAAACAGTGATATTGTTTTTATTTATTAACATTTTTAAACAAATGTCTCTACAAGAGTGTTGAGTAATATTTTTATGCAGTTTAAGCAAAATTATGTTTTTTCAACTAAAATAAGTAAAATTTTTGTCTTGTTTTCTAAATTATAAATTACAAAATACAAAATTTACAAGGACAAGAAACATGAAAAACTGTATATAAAGATTTACTGCAGAACTTAAATATAACTGACATAAAAATTTACTGACATTATATTTGGGAAGACACCTTAAGAATTTTATTGGCAATAGTGATAATGATTTAATCTTTATTATAGCATATTATTTCATTGGTCCAGATTATTGCACACACACACACAAATTTATTAATTTTTTCTTCTATTTAATTATACTAACTACTATTCGCCACTCCCACTCCTCGAAATTCGAGAACTGTACTTAATTTAATTATCAATTTTTTTCCATCATTTCAATTTATTCTTGGTCATACTATACAATTTTGTTTTATAGTTTTATCTTAGACAACAACCACATATGTAATAATATATTTTAAAAAAATTAAATTGAAATTTGAAATTGGCGAAGAAAAAAAGAATTTTGGTGAATTTGGGGTAATGTTTGTTTAAATGAATAAATGTTTGTTAATTGAAAATATTTAGTCTCGCTACGTCTCCTTTTAAATATGTACCATTGTTAACAGAATAATAATGAATATCGATTCTGAGACGATTCAGATATATGTCCCGTACAATTTAATTTTCACAATTTACAGATTAAACATATTAATGATATGGAAGCTTACAATGCAAATAAATTATTAAATTAATGAATATAATAATTTTGAAGTGTATTTAATTCCGGCGTGAAAAAAATTAAACTCCGTACTTTGGTGAGTTATGGTAATTTGATAAATTAATATTTTTCTACGTTAAAATGTATGTGCATACACATGAGATGAAATTTTAAATTGAAATTTTTGTCCGTAAAAAATATTTATTTTCGCCACGTTTCCTTTTTAAATATCCATTATTTAAAGGAATAATAATGAAAAACAAATAAAGGTTGTGAAATGGTTAAGACAATTTTACCGTACTTTTTTAAATCTACATATTAGATATATGGATAACATGAAATATAATAAATAATAAGTATAATAAATAATAATAAATACAATGTTAAATATCTAAATAATATATGAAAATAAGAAACAATAACATTTTTTGTTTTTATATAATTGACATAACGTAATTACAAAATTTATCTTAACCAACAAATTTCAACCATAAATATATCAACAAATTTTTATACCAACATTTTTTATTAATTTTCAAAAATGCTGGACTGCTCTGCTCTGACTTTCATATCTTCAGATCAAATTTGTTTTCTAATCCGATTTTTGCAGCCCAAGACAAATTTTAAAACAGAAATTTCACACTGTCTAGAACAATTTTTGTCCTAAAAAACTGCAATCAATAACCTTAGCATTTGAACTGGGATCACTTAAAGGATTTTAGCTGGGAGCGGACCACCCTGTTATATACCATAAACACAATTTTTAGAACATTATGTACTTGACACATTTATTAATCTTGAATTTAAAAGTTCTTTGAATTCGTGCGGCGGTCAAAACTTTAAATTAAAATAAAATTGATAAAATTTATATAACTAACTTTAAAATTATAAAAAAAACTGTAAATATTTTTTTAATTTCCTTTTCATAAATTGTGTTTTTTTTTTCTTTTTATTTTGTAATATTTAAAAAATCCACTTAAAATCCTTAAATTAAATAATTGGTATACATTTTTTTTTTTTTTTTTTTGTTCTAAAATGTAACATTTTTATTACGGATTATTTCCGGTTATTTTAATAATTATTCATTTATTTCTTTTAGTTATATTTAATTCACTGAAAATATAGTCGTGTAAATTTAGATATAGTGGAAGCAAACAAAACCACTTTAAAAAAAGAAAAACAACAAAAATTCAAAAAAAAGCAACAAGATTGGATTCGTATATTTTTTTTTTAAAGTAAATACACTTTTTTAGAATTACAAATCGGTTTTTGGTTTTTTTTTATGAAAATTTCACTTGAAATTGCATGGAAATCGATTTGATTTCATTTCCGTTCAACTAATACCTTACTACATTATATATTATATAGGTATATACATAAATGTTTATGTATGTGAATTCTATTTCCGGTTATTCATGACAAAAGTTGTATACAAAGCTTAAGCAAGAAAAAAACAACGTCCTTGCAATATATTTTTTTATTATTATTTTGTTTTTGTTTTTATTTATTTTTCTAGATTAATAATCGAGGTTTGATCAACTTTTAGGATATTATTATTATTGGGAAAATATCGTCTCTCTTATTAAAATGGTTTGGTCTATTGGAATTAGTCGTAGTAGTATAGTAAATAGTATAGAATATAAATGAAGTAGTACACATATGAAGTAGTAGAGAATACAAATTAATGGTAACAGGACCAGGTGTTTTTGAAAAAATTAATAATATCAAGAAACTGTGGCATAATATCATTTTTACGTCAATTTCAAATATCTCTAAGCTTACGAACTAAATAAATGACAGAAAAATGTAATTGGACGAAATGTCAAGCATGATCGGGTTTAAATTCAACGAACTGGCAAGTCTGAGCGGGTTTAAATTTAACGAACTGGCAAGCCTGAGCGGGTTTAAATTCTCTGGATAAAAGACATTGAGATAAAATTGGTCTTTTCTACTAAAGAATAGGTTTAGCAAGCCACACTAAGCAGAATAGCAAGAAAATGGATTGAAAAAACAAATCCTCAAAATGAAAATAACAGTTTAAGTTAAACCAAAGCCCTACAATAAAAAAAAAAATTAATAATAAATATACCTGTACTATAAAAAATATCACTTACTTACTTAGGTGGCCAACAGACCGTGTAGATTTGGTCAGGGGTCTGACTAATCAATGTCCTCCATTTTTTCTGGTCACGGGCGGATAAAAATATCAATATAACAATAATATATGAAAAAAGTGTTAAAAAAAGTAATATACCGGGTGTTCCAGATCATACGTATCATTTTTTTAAGAGGGGAAGGAGCCGTTATTCACATATATTAAAAAGGTCCCCATTCCAATTTAAAAATCTCGATTTCGGCCAATTTTGGCGATTTTTGATCTTAAAAAACATATTTGCGGTCCTTTCCGGAAGTTGAAAATACCATCAATCAATAGAGCACCCCCGATTTAGTTAACAAAAACTTTTTTTAAATTTTAAAATAACGGTTTCTTCCCCTCCTACAAAGATGATACGCATGCTCTGGAACACCCGGTATAAGCTTGGAATTAAACCAATTTTTAACCGAAAATTATATTATATGATAAATAAAATTATCCGCCTGCTTCCCAAAATTCGAGAAAGTTTGAAAAAAAATCGTACTCAATTTAATTATGAATATTGTTTTCCATCATTTCTATTTATTTATTCTCGGCAATATAAAATGTTTTTTTATTTTGATTTATCTTAGACAACAACCACATGCGTAATAATTTATTTAAAATAAAAAGATAAAATTTAAATTTAATTCTGGTTAGGAAAATAAGAAGCTCTGTACTTTGGAGAGTTGTGGCATTTTGATAAAATGTTTGTATGTTACGATGTATGTGGATATGGTTTGAAATTTTAAATTAAAATTTCTAATTGAATATTAAAAAAATGTTAAAAAAAATATTTAATTTCGGTACGTCTCGCCTTTTGACTAATACATTTTTTTAGAAAATAATCCTGAAAATCAGTTGTGAAATGGTTCAGATGTTTGAATAAAAATAGAATACGATAAAAACGAAATTTAATATTTGACGTGTTTTACTGCAAATCAACAATTTTGAAACCAATAATTCGTAAAACAGAAGCAAACTCTCAAAACAACAATGTTGTCTGAGCTATATTGACCCCGATTATAATACAAAAAAAAATGTATAAACTTAATTGTTTTATATTGCTTGCTATTTCAAAAATACCTTTCCAGTGCAATCTGTTTTGAACGGCTCATTTTTTTTATACTTGAAATGTAGGGACACAATAACAATCCGTAGTTGCCAAAATAGAATGACTACAAACCATATAAAATAATAAAAAAAAGACAAATATTACTGTATTTTTGAATGTTTGTATGTATTTCTGATAACTATAGGTATATTAAGTTCCCAATTTTGCAGGTTTATTTTGTAAGATTCAAAGTTGATTTGTCAATTACATGTGTAACAGCAGGTCTGATTCTATTCGCTATAGTACTTATTTAACTTTAAACCATTTCGTAATATTCATTTTAAATACAAAATTAAATCTATTCATAATGTTACAAACATTAAAATCAATTTTGTAATACAATATAAAAAAAACAATATATTCATTTGTTTTTTTTATTTTTACTTAAATCCTATATAGCTATACAAAATCTAAAAGCACATAAAACTTTAGAATCATTGGTTGATCTAAAAGCTAATTCGAACATAACACTTAGATTTATATTTATTCACATTTGAAATTTTCATTTGCTTATCTAACTAAATAAAATGTAAAAAGAAATCACTTTAGAATATCGTGCCGATAAACTTTAATGTTTATTATAAAGTAGTTTAAAAATTTATGTAATAAATTTAATTTTATATGTTTTTTTTTTTTTAAATTGAACAATAATAATATAAAAAATAAATGGACAATCTTTTTTTTTTTTGTGTTTTTTAAAATGCTTTTTTTTCATTTCAGATATTATTTTTATTTATTTTATTTTATTGGTATTTAAGAAAATAAAATATAATAAAAATTATCTTTATTATTATTTTTGGATTGTATTAAAACGTTGAGTGTGATTTATTTAGGGTTTAATATAATTTGTTTTCTGTATTACAGGAGAAAATAAGCATTTTAAAGCATTGTTTCTGTTCGAGCAGTATTTCTGATTTTATTTTAAAACTTAAAAAAAATGCTGTTTTAAAGAAATATATTTTTTTTTGTATATTTAATTAAATTATTAATTGTTTTATATATTATAATATATATTAAACAATATTAAAACTTTAAGTATGTTTCAAAAATTTAATTAATATTTTAATATTAATAATATTTAATCGATTTCGGTTATTACACCATCGTTAGAATACCTATGATATATGACCTAGAGACTACAGCATACTCAATAATTTTTTTAATAGTATTTATGTATTATATGCTATAAATATTATTAACAGATTTAATTTATAAAACAAAATGGTTATTTCATTATTCGTTATGTTCAAATAATAATTTTCTGCATTTATCTGGATGTTTGTAAGTCCGACGGAATACTCCAACATCACTATCAATAGCAGCCATAGATTGAATTGTTGTTTGTCTAGGTTGAATATTTTTTTGATTTGATATTTGTGGCTGATACATTAGATCTTTAGATTCGTCATATACAAATTGCTTTGGTACTCTTTTTTTAACCCCTGTCTACCATGCTGAACCTTTGCAGGAAAAAATACTATTGCATGAAATATGTTTTTTTAATTTAATGTTAGTCTTCTTCGCAAATAATAAGGAAAAATAAAAAATAATAATAATATAAATAAAACAAACAATTTTTTTGATTTATAATAAGAAGGACTAATAGAAATTTTATCAATAGTTTAATATGGTATAATAACCAAAAGGCAAACAGCATTTAACACAAAAAAAAACATAATGCACTTAAAGGTTATTCTTATTACTTAAAATTATACACAATATACATATGTGTCTACAAATTTTTTTTTTGTTTTTCGTTTTTTTTTTTGTTGTTATGATAATGATCATAGCATCATAGTTTGCCATACCGTATGGATAGCCTGTATAGTACTATAGATATATATATACTCTAGCCAGAAATGTGATGCGATGATGAGTTAAAATTGTTATTTATTTTTATTTTTTTTTTTTTTTTTTTCTTGTTGTTATGATAATGATCATAGCATCATAGTTTTGCCATACCGTATGGATAGCCTGTATAGTACTATAGGTATATATATATACTCTAGCCAGAAATGTGATGCGATGATGAGTTAAAATTGTTATTTATTTTTATTTTTTTTTTTTTTTTTTCTTGTTGTTATGATAATGATCATAGCATCATAGTTTTGCCATACCGTATGGATAGCCTGTATAGTACTATAGGTATATATATATACTCTGAAATGTGATGCGATGATGAGTTAAAATTGTTATTTATTTTTATATTTTTTGGTTATTGTTTTTTTTCATAAATTTATATATATGAATATTTAGTATATATTATGGGGTTAGGTTTTAGTTCTGCTGATTTACACATAAAAACAATAAAAACCTATAGATTTTTAAAGAAATTAAATGAAATTTTGTACTATTATTTTTTATTTCTTTTTTTTTGTAAATTTATAATTTTTAGGTATATTTGTTTTCTTCAAGTGTGTAGAAATATATGTTGTAGAGAGAGAGATGAATTTTTTTTAATATAGTAGGTAGGTATATATAGGTATCGGTTAAACCATATTGATTGTTGTTCTTCTTTTTAATGTATGTTATAAATAATAATATTATGTATGAATTTTAACATGAACGATAATGAATTTTTTGAAATGAAATGAAATTTTAAATAACCGATCAATGGTTCACAAGTTATGAACAGTAATACCTATTTACAGTAAATACCTATTACAGTAAATACCTATTTATTTGCAGTAAATTTTATTATTTTAATTTTTTCTCCAACAAGAGTTTTTATTATATTCATCAAAATAAATATTATGTGTACATACAATATAATTGTTTTTTTTATATTTACAATTTTATTTATTTTTATTTTTTAAATTGTTTTCGTTCTAAGTTGTGGATCATTAAAAAATATTATTTGTTCGCTATAAACTTTGACGCTAAACTAACGCAGCGAATGTTATTGAATGTTAACAGGATTAACTTAATTCTGAATTACACGATAAATTTTCAATGTTGGCAAAAAGGATGTCGCTAAAATGATCGAGTAAATGACCCTTAGTGAATAGAAAATTTTGCACCTTACTACAAATATTCTGTTTATATGGTAATTAAAAGCGTTATAATACAAAATAAAGGTATGATAAATTAATAAGCAAATACGTATTTTTCTTAAACTTGAAATGAAAACCCTAATGAAGGAAAGAAATGCTAGAATTTATTTTGCTTCTGTCATTTATGGCGGGTTACAAAGTTAATAATATTTTAATAGTATGTTAATAATATTTAAATAAATAATATGTTTGAAAAATTTAATAAATATCTTAATCGATTACGGTTAACATAAAAGACTGATATATGACCTAGAGCCAACAGCATATTCTATAAATTATATTAATAATACTTTATATATATATATATATATATATATATATATATATATTATAAATAGTATTAACATTTTTATTTTATAAAACAAAATGGTTGTTATATTAATAGTTATATTCAAATAATGCTTTTAACACAAAAAACTAACCACAAAAGAGACTTTTCTATTCGTAATACCATTACCGTACTAATTAGCAAAAACTTGTTATGAGTGTGTCTAATAATCAATAAAAAATTATGCTTTGTCATATAAATTAATTTGTTTTTCATTATATCCTGTTTACTTCGGAATTCAACTAATTTTTAATTAATTAAACCCAAGCAATTTAAATTAAAAATATAATAATTAAGATTTAAAGCTTACATACACAAAATTATAGTACCTGATGTCCTTTATTTGGCCAAAAATTTTACAAAAAAAAATTCAGTTTAAAAAACTCGTAAATCTCTGTAGAATCCATTACCTATATTAAAAAAAATTTCCAAAAAATATGGAATGAAAATTTTCATAATATAAAATTCAACAGGTAAAATTAATTAAAATTTATTTGTTTATTTGGTAAACAAAAAATGTCATCAAAATTTTATACCATACAACAAAAAATAAACGATGAGTAAAATATCCTTTTATATAATATTTGTGTGTACTATATATGTATTTAAATATCCCCCCTTGCAAATGAAAATTTTCTAACTAACAATGTCAAATTTTTTTTTTATATATTTTAGCTAAAATTATTTTTATTTTTTTTTTTTTTTTTTTGTAAATATACAAAACCTGAAATTGATAATTTATGAATTATCAAAAGTAAGCATAAAATAAAATATATTGTAAAGGTAGGCACTTAATTAAATTTTCTCATTTTTAATTATAGTACTCAAATCTGTGGGTAATTAATATCGATTTCTTTTTTAATTCAATTCAATTTTTGGTCAATTAAAAAAGGTAAAAAAAAAAATAAAAAAAATCAATAAAAATTTTAATTTGAGTATGTTTTTTGTTTTTGTAATATTAAAATTTTAATAAATTTATTATTAAACAAGGACGATTTATAAAGCATTTTTTTGGTTTGAGTAAAAATAAAGTTGAAACATTTTATCCAAGCTTTTGTTAATTTTTTAAAATTGATAATATTTAAGCTATCAAGTGTTGTGATTTTTAATTGTGTACAAAAAAAAATTAAATTCGGGAATAAGTATTTTATCATTGGATAGTTGAACTTTTCCAGCTTTTCTAATTTTACTGAATATCTATAAAAATATAACATGAACTTATGCATACCCTGACATCGATGTAGTTAATTTTTTCACTACAATTCAGATATCTGCGATTTATTTATTAATTTATATATCCAGTTTATCTGTATATTAACATGCAACTGAACTTTGAAGGCCCTTTCAATCATTAGACATTGTGACAATCATTAGAAAATCCTAAATATATAAATTTTATATCAATCGAATTTTCCTGTGTAAATTTTCAATATATCCAATTGTTTAAAAATCCACTCCTTTTTTTCAAATGCGTTTAGCATTCTACACACATGGATATAAATTTTCAAATTTTTAAAAAATACCTACATATTATAATTATAAAAATATAGAAATTAAAAAAAAAAATACATATTTGTTAATTTAAACAATTTCAATATTATATATACATACAATTTACAGTAATTTATGTTTATATATTTTAAATATTATTTTTTAATTCAGCAGAAAATAAAAACAAAGAGCTTCTTTTTTTTTTAACCACAAAATATCCATAAATTACTTAAATATCAACAAATTCATAGGGAAAGGAAATAATAATAATAATTATTATTATTATTATTGTAAATACATAGTAATTAAAATTTCATGCACCAATGTCAGTATATTTGTATAGGTACTGTATATCCTTGAGATGTAATATTAAGTCGAATAAGGATAAAAAAAATATGGTTGGTCCGATTAATAGTAAGATAAGCTGTATTACTTATTTTATTTGCAATATACATAATAGACAAATCTCTACATATACACACATGAATATATAGAACTTAAGTTCGAAATAACAAATACCGATATGGCTCAAAAATATTGATAAACGGAATACAAACTAAATTGAATTAAAATTAGAATTAATATAAAAAATTGTAAAATCAAAAGTAATAGAATTCACATTATAAATATAAAGAAAGTAAATAGGTACAGACAGCAGAAATTAATTACATTAAACAAAATTCGCAGTTTTTTTTATCATTAGTGTATTTTAATACATACAAAGCAAAGCTTACAGAGTTGTTAACAAGATTGAATTATTGAATGCAAATGTGTTAATATCTTTTTTTGTATTTTATTTAATTGTTATCTATTAATTTAATTTGATATAATTAATATAATAATGTACAGGGTGTGAAATATTTCTCATAATCCTAATTAATTTAATTTAATATAATTAATATAATAATGTAGAGGGTGTATCATATATAACAAAATATTTTATTTGAAATAAAATGTTTCTCATAACCGTAATTAATGTAATTTGATATAATTAATATAATAATGTACAGGGTGTATCATATATAACAAAATACTTTGTGAAATAAAATGTTTCTCATAATCGTAATTAATGTAATTTAATATAATTAACATAATAATGTACAGGGTGTATCATATATAACAAAATATTTTATTTGAAATAAAATGTTTCTCATAATCGTAATTAATGTAATTTGATATAATTAGTATAATAATGTATAGGGTGTATCATATATATCAAAATATTTTATTTGAAATAAAATGTTTCTCACAAACAATATTGATCAATATTGACACTCTATTCAGTGGCAACAAGATATAGCTATCAATAAAAATTTATTTGATTACAAAGCACGGTGGTCATTGAATAGAATATCGACCGCAACTAAATGACTATATATTCATATCAAAATTTAATACACTCAGTACCATAAATAATTTTTTGCGTTCAAACCGACATACGAATTCTAAGTTCTGTACAGTTTATAATACTTAAAAAATTATTATTATTAAAAATAAAAAAAAAAAACAAGAATTAAAATTTCATTAAAATGTCATAATTTCATTAAATGACACCTCACAAACGAAACATCATTAATTTCTCACACTCCTTTAAAATTCCTAAAAAACAAATGTATAAATATTTAAAATAAAAAAAAAATCTCTTCCAAATGTCCTAGATATCATACATGCAGAGGTAACTATATATATTATATTATTATATATAACATAAAATGTCCTACAACCTTTTTATTTTGTTTTTTATTACACATTTTGTTTTGCTTTTTGTTTGTTTGTAATTGTCCATACAATTGGAAATTATAACATAAAACAAAAAACAAAAACAAAAAAATACACACTCGCAGTGAAAATAAATTTTTCCTATTTTTTTTTATTATTTTTTTCTGAATATTTAAATTATACGCACACATACATTTAAACCTTCAATATTGTCAACATGTTATAATATAAATCTATTCCAGATCATCAACTGCCTCAAGGTAGTTGGTATTAAAAGAAAATCATAAAAGCAAAAAAAAATGAAACAAATCATAAACCAAATAAAAAAAAAAAAACCAGAAACAAATAAAAAATTTAATAAGAATATTTTTTTTTTATTTATTCATTTTTTTTTTTTTTTTTTGTGAAATTATTATTATTTTTGTCTGCTGCCATCAGTGTACTGCCATGACAGTATTAAACAAGTGCATTGCAAGTGCATTTTTGTTTATACAAAAAAAATATGAATAATTTTCGCATGAAATTGGTTTTGTTAACACACACACACACACTCAAATACATATTTATAAAATGAAAATTCATATCTATTTAGAAATAATATATATATATATATATATATACATATGGAAAATGTTGAAGTTTATGTAAATGTGTATATTTTATTCATATTAATTTTTTTTTCCCATATTTATTTTTTTTCTGAGTGAAATGAAAAATGTGAAAGGATGTCTCATATTATTTGTCCTTTATTATATCCGTTTAAAAAAAAGAATTTATTTCATTATAATAGATTTGAATATACGTTTATGATTTTATAATTTTACCGTGTATATACATGGGTATGTGTGTGTATATATTGGCTTTAAAAATTTTTAATTTTTCCAAAAGATACAATAGAAAGTGTTATCAAAAAGATAAAGGATTATTATGTGTCAAAAGAATAACTTATTTAATGCGAAAGTTCAAAAGGTCATTCAAATTAGCACAATATTTTGTTTTTTTGTTTTTTTTTTTTTACCTTGTTTATCTTGCTTAGTTTTAGTAAGATGTTATGATATAATTCTAATGTTTTTTATCTTAAACAATGATTTATGAAACCAAAGGATGTTATATTCAATTCACTGAAAAATATTTCCAGATTAGAGATACCTAGAGACTAGACCAATAAAATCATGTTATAATAAGCCAAACAACTGCTGTGACATTAGAATTTTAAAACCAGTCCTGATTTGAAAATGTTATCAAATTTATGGTTAGAGGATTAAATTGAATTAACTGACTGTGTAAATTTGAGTTGTATATATTCTGTTAAAAATAATTAAAACTATACTTACAAAATTGATTACAATGACACTAATCAAGATTAATTTAAATAGATTGTAAAATTTTGGGTAATGTCAAAACTGGGACATGTACATGTCAAAAACTAATGAACGAATATTATTAATTATTTATACAAGCACATATCCTTTAGTTGCTGAAATTCATCCACACAGATAATATTATATATTTGTATATATATGTCATAGATTGTTGATAAAAAAAAATGAAAACCAGGAAAATAGCATTGAAGGTTTTCATGTAAAAAAAATAAAAAAAAAATATTATATAAAAAAATAAAAACAATTTGTTTTTGTTTTCAAATCGATTTGTTGCGAATGGTTTGTTTTCTTTCATTGATTTTTGCACTTATTTTAAAATCACTACCGAATCATTGCTTTCATTTATTATTTTTTTTTTCCAACTCAAATACGTATAAAAAAAATAATTTAATATGGGTTGAAAATGAAATGTTTTATATTGAATTTGAATTTAAATATTTTAATACAATTTTTTTATATACATTTTAATAAATATTCGTTTATTTTTTTTTTATTTAATTTAATATTGAGTTTGAGCTTTGTTATATTTTATTGAAAAATTCAAAAAATCACTAGAGAATTTGGATTCATGAATTAATGAAATAGTTTTTAAATGTTGTTGTTTGAAAATACAATGACTTCGAAAGCGAGTTGAAAATGTCTAATTATTGAAAAAATGGTGACATGAATGCTGGGCATTAGTATTACAAGATTACAAATTAGGAATAAAGCGGTTATATTGCCTGTGTGGTAAGAAGAGGAAAAATAAAATGATATTACAGACAGTTTTCAGACCGTAATTTCAAATAAAAATCATCTAACCTGGGAGTACAATTTTATTATATTGACCAACATTTGTTAAATCAAACAAAACCTTGTATTCAATTATGAGATATTTTATCAAATATACTGTGGCATTTAGCTCAAATATTTTAAAATAATACAATATATAACTATCTATTTTTGATTGATTCTTATAACTCACAGATGTTGTTATGACATTTCGATATAAATTATTTCTTGATATCTTGATATAAGTTATAAACGTTATAATTAATATTATTATTATTTTTATTATTAAGATTATTATTTTTATTATTAATATTATTATTATTTTTATTATTAATATCATTATTATTTTTATTATTATTATTATTATTATTTTTATTATTATTATTATTATTATTATTATTATTATTATTATTATTATTATTATTATTATTATTATTATTTTTATTATTATTATTATTATTATTATTATTATTTTATTATTATTATTGTTATTAATTATAATTTTTGTAATTATTGTTATTATTATTATTTTTATTATTATCGTTATTATTTTTATTATTATTTTTATTATTATTTTTATTATTATTTTTATTATTATTATTATTATTATTTTTATTATTATTATTATTATTATTATTATTATTATTTTTATTATTAATATTGTTATTATTATTATTATTGTTATTATTATTATTATTATTATTATTTTTATTATTATTATTATTATTATTTTATTATTATTATTATTATTATTATTATTATTTTATTATTATTATTATTATTTTTATTATTAATATTGTTATTACTATTATTATTATTATTTTTATTATTAATATTGTTATTATTATTATTGTTATTATTATTATTATTATGATTATTATTATTATTATTATTATTATTATTATTATTATTATTACTATTATTATTTATTATTATTATTATATTTATCATTATGATTATTATTTTTATTATTAATATTATTATTTTTATTATTATTATTTTTATTATTAATATTGTTATTATTATTATTATTATTATTATGATTATTATTATTATTACTATTATTATTTATTATTATTATTATTTTTATTATTATTATATTTATCATTATGATTATTATTTTTATTATTAATATTATTATTTTTATTATTATTATTTTTATTATTAAATTTTTATTATTATTATTATTATTTTTATTATTAATATTGTTATTTTTATTATTATTATTATTATTTAATGAAAGCATTTTAATCAAAACTAAAAACATAGTTTTGTGACAGGTGATTTAAATTAATTAAAATTAAAAATAAAATAAGAAAAATTAATATTAATAAAAAAATCTAAATTACAACTATCACCACCATCTTGTTTCAAAACCCAGTTCAGTTTTGGCTTTGATTTTCATCATTATACATAAATATATTTCTCCTGTGAAAAAATAATGTTTCGCCATCTAATTGCGCTCAAAGCAAACATATTAAAAAACTAAATGTTAAAATATATTTAATTAAATTTTAATTATAATAATTAAAACAAATTTTAAAAAGAAAAAAATTAATCATAATTTTTTAATCACTTCGAAGCAAATATTTGTCCTTCTGTCAAATATTTTTTAGTTTAAATCATAAAAGTATTATTAAGTTCACAGTCCATAACTCGTATTCATACGATTTGATATTATATTATTAAATTAATTATTATAAATAATATTATTAAATGACATAAATATAAAAAACAATATATAAATTTAATAAATCAAAATTAAAAATGATTTCATTACAATACCAAACTGTAACAAAACGTATAGCATTTTCCAATTAAATTTTCATTAGCTTTAAACTTGGATTAAATGTCATAACTACACAATATATTCCTTATAAAATCCAAACAAAAAAAAAACAATATTTGAAGTGTGGTCGTCATTTATTCTCAGTCTAAAATATCATTTCCGTAACATTGTTTCTACACACAATAGAAAATTCTACATAGCACGTGTTTAATCTTACAAAACTACCGTTCATTGTATTTTTTTTTTTTTCATTTTGAATTTTCTTTTTCAATCATCAATTTTTAAAAAACCTACACACAAATTTAATTTTCAGAAAATTTTCATAAAGAAAAATTTTAACGTCTTTAAATGATGAAAAACAAAAAAACGAAAAAAAAATTAAATGTTAAAACAAAAAATTATTCTTGGCAAAAAACTAATATTTAATAAAAAAAAAAAAACAATTAAACAAAGAAAAATATTTGAGAAAATTTTTTTTGTTTTTTTTTTTATAATTTCCAAAAAAAAAATTCTTTTCTTTTCAACTCATTCAAACTTAATTTTTCTCGCATTCATATAAATCAAATTCATTATGAACACACAGCGACACACACACACAGCAACACACACATATTATAGTATAAAAGACCGTGAAAAAATGACTGACAACTTACCTTTCATATTGAGCAGAGAGAAAAAGAAAAAAGAAGAAAAAAAAGAAAATGAAATTAAAAAAAAAAAAAAGAGTCCTTGCAGTCAAAATCACTAATTAGACTAAATTTAGTATGAAAATAACAACAACAAGAATAAAAACAAAAATTGAATAAAAGTTTTTAAGAAAATATGCACATTTTTCTATCGTAAATGATGAGAGATGAAGGAAAATTCTAATTTAAGGATATTATTTTCATATTTCCTTTTTTTTTTTTTGCTTATCGTATGCTGGAAAATACAATGAAAATAAGCATAATGAAAGATGATGATGAAACGATAAAGTGTTGAAACGAAAGAACGTAATTATATGAGCTAGTTTTGTTTTCTTAGCTTATTAATTTTTCTTTTTTTTTTTTAAATTAAGTCAAACATTTTTAAATGATATTTTTATACGTGATGGCACAGCTTGGAGTAATGAAGTATGCAAAATCAGCATCACTCTCCTAGAAGCACATAAAAATATAGTTCTACTATCATTTCCAACTTACAGCTTACCCTTTCAGTTGCTTAGTCTGTTAGATTTTAATGCATCATATTTATTTTTAACCCCAGCGTTCTGTTGGCAATGAATGTTTAGTATGCGATGGAGGCTTTTATTGATGTATGCAGTTTCTATATGAAAATTTTCATGGCGTACGAAAGAACTGATATTACATTTGAGTTAAAAAGTATTATTTTAGTGCGCAGAAATATGTTTTTTGACCGGTCTTTCCTGATGCTGGGTTCAATATCCAGTTTGACATCCTTCATCTGATGATAGCTGTCCTGTTAATTGAATTTACTTATCTATTCGATTTGGATTCCATCATCGAATGTTGCGATTTACAAATTGTTCGCATGATTTTGGTTTTAAGCGAATTGACGTTTAGGCGCGCACTATTCCAAGTGTCATATAGCACTAAAATACTTTGTACTGATACTTCAATTGTAATGCTACATCATTTTCAACAATTCTGCTTTAGCTCTGCTTTTATATGCTGTTTTAGATCTGCTTTCTGTTTTTAACTCTGCTTTTTATTCTGCTGCTTTTTATAGTTGTGGTCATTACAACTTCATGTTATTTTGCAACAGCTATACTATAGGGTTATTGACTAACTTCAAATAAAAATAAAAATATAGAGATAAAATTAAAATAATCTCCGAAAATATTAATAATAATCGATACTCTATCTCTCTCTTTCTTTTTATCACTTTCTTTATCTCTCTCTCTCTCTTCCATTCTAATTTAAGATATTGCTCAAGAACGATATTTTATTATAATCTCTCTCTATAGTATAATCTACACTCTCTCTCTATCTCTCACTTTATCTATCTCTCTCTTTCTCTCCCACTTTGAAATAATTTTCACGTACGATATTTTATTTCTGAATTAATAACGATATTTTATTTGTTGTGCTGAAAAGATGATTATTGAGTATTGACCAACTCGAGTTCTAATGTTGTGGTGGCGATGGATTACTGTGGCTGTTCCCAGTCCCTTTGAAATTAATTAACGAATTACTGATGTACATGTTTCTTAAGGGTCACCTCCGAAAAAAAAAAAATCTCACACTAACAAAAATCTCGAAAAAAATAAACCTCGAAAAAAATCTCGAATGAAGAAAATCTTGAAAAAAAAAATCTCACACTAACAAAAATCTCGAAAAAAATAAACCTCGAAAAAAAAAATCTCGAATGAAGAAAATCTTGAAAAAAAAAATCTCACACTAACAAAAATCTCGAAAAAAATAAATCTCGAATAGAAAAGTCTCGAATGAAGAAAATCTTGAAAAAAAAAATCTCACACTAACAAAAATCTCGAAAAAAATAAATCTCGAATAAAAAAGTCTCGAATGAAGAAAGTCTTGAAAAAAAAAATCTCACACTAACAAAAATCTCGAATAAAAAAGTCTCGAATTAACTAAAATCTCAAAAAAAAAAATCTCGAATAAGAAATATTGGGTATACATAGGGTATACATAATTTTTTGAAATTTTACAAAAAGGCACGTCATGACGTCAAATTAAGTTCTGCAAAGTATCGGTTAGCGATTAAATAAAGTTAATTTTTAATATTGAAAAACTTTTAATATTGAAAAACAAAATGTTGAAGAAAAAAATGTCGAATAAGATAAAATATACTCGTATGTTAATTTAAAATAATTTTTGTTTTGTTTCAAAAATTATACAAAGCTATTTTCCGTTATTACTAGCAGAAATTATGAAATTTCTAGATCTGTATGAAAAGCAAAATTTTAAGATCCAACTTTCTCAAAATCCAAATATCTCAAAATCCAAACTTTCAATTTCCAAACTTCCAAAATGTTGCATCCAACAGTGAAAAATGTTGCATCCAACAGTGGCTACGCATAAAAATAATTAAGATAAATATTCTGGAAATAGAGAATTTCCTTATTTTGAGTCGCACTCAAAACAACTGAATATACTTGCATAAATATTCTAGTGAAAGAAATACCCTGTAATATTTTGATTGGCTTATTTTGAATCCTACTCTTTAATTCCCCCAAATTATTTTTATATTTAATTTTTAAATAATTATTTTTTCCAATATATTTATTTGGATGTTCTTTTCAATTTGCTTATATTATAATTGGAAAACGATTTTATTATGTAAATAAATGTTATTAAAAAATCTCGAATTCGAGATTTGAAATTCGTGATTTTGTTTTTCAATATATTTTTTTTTCAAGATTTTTCCAGACTTTTTTTGTTCGAGAATATTTTTTCTCCAGATTTTTGTTCTTTCGAGATTTTTTTTTTCCAGATAATAGGGTGATCCCGTTTCTTAGTATGTATATATACATATATCATGTTTCTTTATTTATTTTTTTAAATTCATTTATACTAATTAATACTATTTTAAAGCCTTAAATCTATTTACCTTCAAATTATATAAAATAAAATTAATTTAATCTGAATATTACACAAAATATTAAAAAATTTATAAACAATAATTTACCAAAATAATTCATAAAAAATTTAAAATACAAAATTTAAAATAATTATAATATGTAATAATCTTAAATATCGGAACTGAAAACCAATTAGTCTTATTGAAATCGTCAAAACAAGTGTTCTATTTCAAAACTACAAATATCATGACCCAATATATATTGCTTTACAATCTGTTTCAAAATCTATTGCTTCAGTTAAAGTCTAATTGATTGAGAATTTGTTATTCCTACTTGCCAATGATAGAAAATCAAATTTACTGATCACACACAATGGCAACAACAAGTTCTACAGAAAACAACAACAAATTGTCGTTGCCGTTGAATTAAATTTAATTTTAATTTTTTCATTGTGAAACATAAATTCGAGTGATTGTCGATGTCCTTGTTATTCTCATTATCAGCAGTAGTCGTTGCACCAATAATACAATTAATTATTATTATGTAGTCAAATTCATAATACCAACTTCTATCTATACTGTACACCCATAATTACTATAACTGTCATATTTACTGCTTTTGAATACTAACATATAATATTTTTTATTTTGTATATACAATTTAAGTGTATTAAAAATATTTTCAAACACATTGAATACAAAAAAATATGTAAGGTAAGTCCAAAAAACAGAAACTAATATAAGCTCTAAAATCATATTCCAAAAATATTAAATCAAAAATTCTAAAGAATGCAATAATTTTTTACTCATTCTTTTCTTTAAAGTAAAGAATTTTTAATAAAAATCTAATTCGTTTTTCAATTAAAAAAAAAAATTCAAATATAAATACACTATGATTATAATAATAAGAAAACAAAAACTTGATTTCGGAACAAAAATTATTTCAATTCCAATCGGACTGGAAAATTTTAATTCTTCATTTTCTCACCCTCTCTCTCTGTCTCCATCTTTCATTCTGTTCAAACCTAAAATAAAGAAAAGCTGTACGAATATTAGTATCCTTCAGCGATGAGTTGGAAAATAAATAAAAAATTATTTTTCTAATTAGGTTAAAATAACTTGGGTTTTTTTTTTATATACAGTGTACAAATTGTTAAATTTATTGTATACCAATTTTATAAGATTCATGATTTTGTTAGTAAAATCTATTCACTGGTATTAATTCTTAAGCAAAAAAAAAAAAAAAAACCAAAAATCTAAAATATTCTATGAAATTTTTGGATGTGAATATTTTTTTATGACTTCTATAGCTTAAGTGTATAATTAACTTTTTTTTTCTATTTACAAAAAAAGGATTTTTGATTGGTAGGTATAGTCTTTAGAATAGCGAATTTTGACTTTGAAAAATGCACAAACAGAGTAGATTTAAAAGATTGGTAAATTTAAATTTTTGAAATGAATTTGCAATGAACTTCACCTCTTTTATACAGACCAACAATTACTGGATGGATTAGAAATTAGAAATTTTTAAATATTGACTAAGCCGAAGGCCTTAGATTCTATATACTGGTTAGCATTAGTTTTTTAAGAAATATTTGTTAATGTTCACTGAGCCAAGCACATTTGTAATCAGAGATGCAAACCGGTTTTTAAAATGAACCAAAAAACCACTGAATCATTGATATTTTCCAAACCAAAACCATAACCAAAACCAAACCACTTTTATAATGAATTGGGCGAACCAAACCAAAACCGAACCATTTCTTAAAATAATTCTGAAACCGAACCACAAACCAACAAAATATATGGTGGTTTACGGTTTGGTTAATGTTTTAATCTATTTTTTAACATTTTAAATTTTAGCATAATTAATAAAAAAAAATCTGATAGTCGAAATCGAAAGTCATGAAGATAAAATTTGTTTATAGGGAACGAAAAAAAAGTCAAATTCAATACGAAAAAAGTAAAATTTGATTTGACTTTTTTTCAATACACGAATTTATAACGTCTTTGAATTTTGAAGTTGTGACTGTTGTGATGTGGGTAATAAAATTAATTAATTTCTTATGATTTTTTAATTATAATTTTTTGTTTTTTTTTCTCAACGTTACCCCAAAGAAAATGGCCAGACAAAAAAACAATTAAATATAAACAAAAACCCAGTATTTGACAAATTTTGTTTTCAGATAGAAACAAATACCAGCAAATGTAACGAGTGTAGTTTTGTTATAAAAAGCAATCACCCCGAAAATCGAATGCGACATCTTAAGAGAAAACATCCGGAATGATATCAGGAAATTGATTTAAAAAGAAGAAATAAGTCGGTAGAAAAAATTAAAACAGCCAGTTGGACTTTGGAAAAATTTATTAAAGTTAATAAAATTCGGCAACAAATAAATTTTTTAATGATGGCCAATGAATTAAAAGAAGCATGCATTGAAATGGTCACGCGGAATGGAAGACCATTATCAATGCTAGAGGACACAGGTTTTCCAAGAATTATTAATCCAATTCTAAAAGAAGAAGACATATCAATAAACAGGCAAAATATACGCGATAAAATAATTAAAAAAGCTAAAATTATACGGCAAGAAATTACATAAAAATTAAAAAATAAATTATTTTCATTAAAAATCGATAGTGTTACTAGACTGGACAGATCCATATTGGGAATTAACATTCAATTTATTGGAAATGAAGCAATCTATTTTATTTTTAACAAAATTGAACCAAAACCGAACCGAAAACCATAAATAAAAATAATTTATTAACACAAATAATAATAATATTTATAGATACAATGATGATATAAAATATCTATGTATCAAGATTGAATATTAATTAATAAATCGAACTTTTTCTTTTTATTAAAAATAAAATGATGTACTTAAAGGTTTTCAAAATTTATATTTATATAAATTTATTTTTTTTAAAATAATTATTGAACCAGAACCAAACCAAAACCAAATTTCGAAATTTTTGGAACCAAAACCAAAAGTCAAAACCAAAAATTAAAATTAACCTTAAACCAAAACCGAACCCCACACGAAAAAAATTTTTGGTTTGCATCTCTGCATTTTTTTAACTGTCTATTTCTTTTTTAATACTCTCACAATACTATCAAACAAATTTCCAAATGGTCTGTAATTGACAAATCTCCCCTTAATTACCGTATTCTTTTAACAATTATGAAACATTAATGGTCAGTATTTGTTCTATTATTATAAACTAGTTCAAATAATTTATAGAC
Organism: Argyra leucocephala; assembly: GCA_963942445.1. Taxonomy (NCBI): domain Eukaryota; kingdom Metazoa; phylum Arthropoda; class Insecta; order Diptera; family Dolichopodidae; genus Argyra; species Argyra leucocephala. Next base: position 137,608,141 of record OZ012680.1, read on the forward strand.
CCTCTTCGTGACAAAAAATTCCATTTTCCGATAGACAGCTCCTTTTTCATTTCATTTTTTGACCTTGAATTTCATTTTCCGACCTTCGAAACCCCCAATTAAAAAATACGAAAACCAAAAAAAACCTAAATTGAAATCTTGAATTATAAAATCTACAAATTCGGAAACTCCAATTACAAGATACTAAAATTAAAAATTTTAAAATAAAAAAATTCCCAAATTCAAAGTTCCAAATTCTAGAATCCGAAATACCAAAATTCAAAAGCACTTTTGTTATCATAATTTCGTAAACAAACAATACCAACTATAAAATGCCTCTTAATTCCAAATTTTGCATATATGCATAGATCACATACAAACATTCGGTCATTCAAGACGCAAACCAAATTCGTTCAAATGTGTTCAAATTCTTAAATGAATCATACATACATATCCATACATATATCACATGATAGGCATTAATGCAAAAAATATATTTACTAAACAAAATTTTTTCTTAATAAACTTGATGGGCCCTTGATTTGCCCCGAAACCCTGTACTAAACAACTTCCTCAATTTGTAGGTACTTTTTAACTCTATATAATGGCATTACTTTTACTACTATGAAGCTTTTGGATTTTGTCATTTGGGGTTTCCTGGCACTCATTTAATATTTTACACGTCTTCCACACTTGGAATTTTTAATCGATGATCAAATAAAATTTTTGGGGGATTTTGTATTTGGGAAATTTATTTTATGTTTGGGGATTTTATATTTGAAGATCTTATATTTGGGAATTTTCAAAATAATCGGGATTTTGTAATTGGGGATTTTCTAATTAGCACACACAAACAACAAACCCTTTTCCAAAATACAGACACTTTTATTTTTGTTTCCCTACGGCGGTGGCCCTAATATGTCAGAGCCGGCATGTAGGCTTTTAGCTCTTTATGCCGTCCTCCATGTGTTTATTCATGTGGTTATGACCAGTAAGTATGCCCACCATCTTCCTGCTGTCTCCTTTATTGAGAGTTAGCAGGAAGTTGGTTATTTTGGTGTTTATTCTTGGTGCATATATTTTGGAGACCCTGTGGCCTTCAATACGCTCCCAAAGAATATTTGCTTCCTTTTTCAGGGTGTTTTCTATTGATAGTTTAATATTACCAATAGATATACCAATTGCCGGTTCCGGGCCATAAAGGTTTCCCGCCGATGATCTGGCTAGTTCGTCAGCCTTCCCATTTCCAGTCAAGCCACTATGACCCGGCATCCAGATCAGTTGTACCTTGTTTCGGAGCCCTGTGAGGTTTAGGGCTTCCACACATTCTCCCACCAATCTAGATTTGATGAGGTTACTTTTAAGGCAGCCTGACTGTCACTAAAGATTCTAATGACGTTGTTAGACCATCTTTGTTCTTTTATTATATTCACTGCTGCGTTTATGGCAAAGACTTTAGCCTGGAAGACTGTGCAGTGTTTGCCAAGAGGAGTATGGAGTTCAAGTTGCTCTTTTTCAAAGAACACTCCAGGTCCCGCGCCTAGAGCCGTAAGGGACCCGTCAAAGAAAATGTCCGAGGTGTTTGAGGACCTAGCCTACTCTTCTGAACCACGCCAGGTCTCTCTTGTCGGGATTTCTACTTCATATCTCTTCTTCAAAGATACGTATGTAGTGATGTCATTTGTTGGCATGAAAAACTGGTTTTGCTCCTCTTCTAAGTCTTTCTATAGCCTCTGATGTTTGTTCCTATATCTCTCTAGTATTCCCTAGAGTTTGCAACCTTCTTGCAACTTTGAGGGCCTCCATTTTTACATAAAGATGCAAGGGTAGAAGCCCAAGAAGTATTTGCGTAGCCGCTGTAGGTGTGGTTCTAAAAGCACTTGTTGCACAGAGACACGCAAGTCTTTGTACTGCTTCTAGTTTTTTTATGGCTTTTGCTGTGAATGTTCTCGGAACCCATGCAATGGACCCATAACTAACAATGGGCTTGACACACACTTTGTATAGTCTTAAGGCTATTTTCGGTGTTAGGCCCTAATTGTTGCCAAAGGCATTAGCACATTTCATCTCGATATGTTTTGCCCAATTGAGCTTCTTATCAAGTATGATCCCTAGATATTTTACTTCGTCTCGAAGTTCTAGGTTATTTCCTCCAATGGGGGGAAGAACATAGTTGTTCAGTAGCCTTATATTGGTAAAGGCCATTAAATGTGTCAATACAGACATTACGAGTATGTTCATTGCTATATTCTTAAATTTATTAACATCAAATTGCATGCTCTTTGAAAGTGTTACAATACCTATGTTCATTTCATCCGGTTCAAGGTCTAGGTCAAATGTTTATTATGAAAATACAATAACAACTCAAAAGTCAATCATTTATCTGCTTTTTATACAGGTCTCAAATATTTAGTAATTATATTTATCACGAGTGGCACTTGCGTAGTTTTTTATTAGAAATGTTTGATAATTAAATTAACAGGTTTGCCAACTTAAAAAAATTATCCATATCATTAACCTACATCGTTCTTTTAAATTTAATAAAATGTAGACCTTGAACCGTATTAACTTAATTTGTTTAATTAAAGTACTGTTAACATTAAAATGCCTTATTATCAATGTAGGTATATACGTTTTCGAATGTCATATTTTCTTTGTTTATTATTTTATGTGTTTATTGTGAAAATATTCTACATTTTCCGTCTGTATATCAAAGATTCTAGTGTTTCTCTTATTTTTTATAATACTCAAAATTAGAATATTTTCATTACTCAGTTTAATTTTTTCTTCTCAGTTTATCGAATTTCATTTTCGTTATTCCATAGAGCCATCAAATGTGGTATCATCTATCTAGATAATAATATATAATAAAATTGCATACTTATAGGTATTTGGGTATAGGCAACTATAACAATCAACTTGGTACAACACCATCACCCATCTTTCCATTAACTATGAGATCATTGATTTTAATTTGGTTCGGAACATGAATATTTTCAAATGCTGGTCTTGCTATTCTTATACAAAATTACCCTCATGACCTACAATAACCACCAAATTCAAATGATTAAATTAATTTCATCTATTCACAAAGCTGTATGAGTTTGTCAGGTTTTGTTCAATTGAATTACGGTATAAATTATATTTTTCAATGCTCTTTTCGAAAACATTTTGTTTAACAAAATCTATACGTGCAGTGCAGCTACATTTACTTAAATAATAACTTATCTTTGCTCGATTGAATTTAATAATAATGTCCTTTTACGATCAATTGTTTTAAATTAAACTTTTCTTATTTTCTGTTGCCCAATTTTTTTTTTTTTTTTTTTTTATTCCAATTGACATTATAAAATTCGTGTCATTCTTCTTACATAAAAAAAGTAATTTATATCATCATAACACTTGACTTTAAATGTCCTCGAACACTCAAGTTTAAGAGAATAAAAACACCTTTAAAACATTTTAAAAACACAAAAATCAGCTACTTTATGACATTTATAATGTCTATAGGTACATTGTATTTGTATATATATATATTCTACATTGTATATATATATATTCTACATTGTATATATATTCTAGATTGTATATATATATATATATATATATATATATCTTACAATGTATAAAGTCTGTAATATATACAATGTACCTATAAATGTAGAACTGTCTCTTAAAAATGAACGGGGGAGGGGAATTCATTACAATTTCAAGTCATTTTAAGGCTCATGTATTTTAATACTAGAATATATAATACACCTGTACATAATATGTATTTCAAGTAAACTATGTACATATACTCATATATTACGAATCATTATATTTTTATATCCTGTGAAAAGGTATTAAGAAGTAATATAAAATTTTTTTTTCTCTTATTCTTCTTATAGGAATATTTATATAATCTGGATATCGTTGTATACACCTAGTATATAAAAAAAAGAAAATAGAAAAAAAAACCGGACGAGTATCATACTGTATATTATAATCCTTACAAAATAACATAATAGCTATAATTTGAAACTGATGTTATAACATTATTAGAGCAAAATGTAATGTTATCAACTTATTTATATATATACATACATGTAAATATCATTACAGAAATACCAATGAAAACTTTTATACAGAAATTTAGTGCCAGCAGAATTGATATACAGAAAAGCCTCATTTTATTACAAAAGTTGAATTCTATTTGAATATGTTACATACCATATTAGAATTATCTCTTATTAAGGACCTAATTAAGTTAACAAAAAAAAAAAAAAATATACACGTTTTTAATATACATTTGTTTGCCAGTAGGTATATATATACAACTTAACCTAACCTAACAAGATATAAGTTAAACAATATTAACTTTTATTATAAAGAAAAAAAAGCATATAAGCGTGTACGCAATATGAAATCCGTTTAACTAATCTTTTCAGATTTTTGCTAATGAACTTCTAATGACTAATCTTAAAATAACGATTTTTTAATAATCCTGTTCGAAATAATTTGATTTAAAAACTGAAAAAATTTTTTTTTATATTTTTATATTAAGATTGATTTTGAAATTTTAACGATACATTTTAAAATTTAATAGATACCAGCTTATTTTGTTCATAGGTTATTTTTACTTCCGAAAATCTTTAAATTTTACTGCGATTTACAAAAAAAAAAAAATATTTTAGAAAATTTCAAAATGGCGATACAAATCTGATAATTATCATATTAGAAGAACAAAAGAAAGCTCGAATGGGACAAACTGTGGATTTAACACTGCACAAAGATCAAGTTTAATTGCATTTGCTGTCCTAATTACAGCCTTCATACATATTCAATTCGATATGAAGATTAAACTGCTTTTGGGACATGTGGAAAACAGTCCAGATTGTAATTGAACCGACTACGGTCGTAAACAATGTGAATTTGATGTAAATTATTATAGGCCGATTACCGGCTTTTACTTCTGATGTCAAAAATATTCTAAAAATTAATAGCGAACATATTATTAAACAAATTTACATATAGCACTGAGCGGAATATTGTACATTGTCATCGGTTCTGCTTTTGTCATAAATCGTTTTAGTCCAAGCTATATATTCGTGTATAAAGGTATCGTTTAAAATCTAGTGTTTGGCTTTATATAAAAAAAAAATATGATGGTGCAGTTGAGTATATTTATAACCATTTAAAAAAATCATTTGTTAAAAAAAAATATTATTGTGCAGATTTTCAGCATAGTGCACAAGCCCATGATAAAGTTTGACTAGATCAATATTTCTACCACTACAACCAACTTTTGCCATTCCATCTATCAAAGATAAGGTTATTTACTTCTCGCTACAATCTTCATACATTTTCAATTCGGATATGAAAATTATGCTGCTTTCCAAACATGGTGAAAACTGATTAGATTATAATGATAACTGAACCACGGAAGTTGCTTAGCGATATTTAAATTTTTATAGACCGATTGATTTATTGTATTTCACCTTTGATGTCAAAAATATTCGAAAAATTAATAGCCAGCAGTTGGAACAAAATAACTGTAATGAACGAAAAATTGTATATCATTTGTTAAGAACAAATATTATCCTGCAGATTATCAGGACATTAAGCAATTTATTTGCAACAAAATTTATATTTCTACAACTATACTATCAAATTTTGTAATTTATCTATCAAAGATAAGGTTATTGCTTAAATGTAATGATGAACAAACTGCAGTATCTAACACAAATTGAATGTGGTGTTCTTCAGGGCATTGTTCTAGGCCGAAATATTCCAAAATTATTGAGCGTTGTCATTTTGAATATAATTGCTAATGACATAGTTGTTATGGTATTTTATTCCAACCCATGTTTAGCTTTTGCATTCGAATTAGCATTGAAAAACATTCGGAATAACTTACTAAATTACAAAATTGACTTAAAGAATAAATAATTAAAACCAATTTATCTAAATCTCTTCATATTACTTTTAACATTTTATTTATCAATTTTATTATCTATATTATTTATTATTAACAACCGTAGACATAAAATATTTAATTTATATATAGTTTCAAATTAAATTTCAACATTTTAATTTTCAATTTTTAATTTTAGTATAATTGTACAACAATGCGATTTTCAATCATCAATAAAACAAATAAATATTAAAATACAAATTTCTTAATTAATATTTTAAGATTAATGAAATCTCTTTAAATCTTATTTATTCTACAAAATATTATTATTTTATTTTAAAATCAATATTTTCTAAATAAATAATTTCTATATAATATACACAAAATTTTCAATTGTCTTAATAATACTATTGAAATAATTTTAAGAAAATCTAATAATCATTATTCAATATATTACCACAAATATTAAAACGAATTTCAATTTATTATCTATTCTCTCTAATAAATATAAATTTTCGATTATATATACATAACATACATATATTATTATATATATATGTATATCATTTGGGAATTATTAAAATATCATCGATATGATGAATTATTAGATATCGATTTTTTTGAGATTTTCAAATATTCAAATATGCATTCGAAATTTTACGTGCTATGTTAATTTAATATTCATAAGTGTACTTGAATTAACCCCAGTATTATTTATGGGATAAAAATTATTTGGCGGAGTTGTAATCCATATACAAATCAAAACTAACTATAGATATTGGATATTCATATACTGGAACTCATCAGTAGGTGCTGTAGTGATAAAATACAGGTATTACCACTTCTTATCTAACTATCTCTTCTTTATTCCAAAAGCCAACGATACAATAGTATAAAGGCTTGTCCGACCTAATTTTGGCTTGTAATAATATAAAACAAATAAAACCTAGACAACAGTCTCCCAACTACAATCGTTGATTGATTCTATAACTTATCTCGAGTTATTAAAAAATAATCTGTGAGTTATAAAAATCAATCAAAATTTACACCATAGTAACTGTTATTAAACAAATTATTTAAAAAAAAAAAAATAGTCTGTGAGTTATAAAAACAAATAAAAATTTATACAATAGTACCATAATTGTTGTTTAACAAATTAAATAAAATAATAATCTGTGAGTTATAAAAACCAATCAAAATATAATATAAAATATTATTAAACATAAATATTATTGATTTATATCAACAAATTAACAAATTTTTCTTAGATTTATTAATACAAAATTTCTCTTATTTTTTAATAAATATAAATGACTAAAATTGACTAAAATAAATTTGATTAATAAAACCTGCTTTTTCGGGCATCAATACATAATAAATATGCATATTTGACTCACCATTATACCAGGTATTCAAATAAATAATAAAATAAATTCACAACTAAAATCTTCGTTCTTAAAAAATATTTTTTTTCATTTTACGTTTGAAAATTTCGAAATTAACTTCATCAGAGTTTGTTTTTAATCTTTCAAAGCTTATACAAAATAAATAAATCACATTTGAAATCTCATAATCTATATATATAATATATAGCCTACCATATAAATGAAGGTAATGATTCAAATGCCTATTGTATACCATATCAACATCGATCAATTCAAATAATCAAAAATTAAACAACGTACTAAGGAGTGATTAGATTACAAATGCAATACAAATAAAACTAGTGGTTCCTCTGTGCAAAAATTGTTTTCAAATTGATCCTATAGCTTATCTCAAAATATTTAAAAAAAAAAAACCCCCGTGAGTTATAAAAACCAATTAAAATATACAAAATATACCATAATCACTGTTACTAAACAATTTATAGATTAAACTATGTTTTTTGAAAAGTTAGAAATTTCGTGGTATGGTGTCTCTAACATTTTTTTTTTACTTCTATAATATATCTATATAATATATAAATAATTATATATATAATAATTAAATATATATAATATATATATATAAAATATTAAGAATATAAATGAAATAATATATTAATTGAAAATATAGTTGACTGAATATATAAGTGAACTAGAATGGATATAAATAAATTATTCAAAATTATACGCAGGGAAATCTAAAATTTGAATTACGATTAGATCTTAGGAGCAATTAACTCTAAAACCGTAACACCAAAGAGAACAGTCAATTTCACAATACATGCTATGCCACGAATAAAGTGTAATAAAAAAAAAATCAATTTTAAAAATTATAAGACCAGACAGCCTAAGCTACGGTCACACTTAAAACAAAAATTTATAACACAAATATAAATACATTTTTAGAATTAAGCATTGCATTAAAAAAAAAAAACAATATATATATATATATATATGTATATATATATGTATAAATAAAAAAAAAAAGAATATAAAAATATAAAAAAGTAAATAAAAGTACAAAAATTACATAGATAATTACGTATATAACTGTTCTATATAATATAGGAATATTACTTTCGGATGCGTCTACCGAAAGTAATATTCCTATATTATATAGAACAGTTATATACGAAATTTCAATTTTTACCAAATTCTTGTACAAATAACGATTAGGTATAATATATGTATTAATAGAAATCGCAGAATTGATAAATAGCAGTGCTTAAATGTATTTCTATCAAATTTATTGACAATATAAAAAAAAACTAAAATAAAACGAAACAAAGGTTAGTCAAAACCACATTTTAGAAATGAAGCCCCGCAAAATATGCAATCTTTTTTTTTTCACCTAAATAAATAATTTAATTGACTGGATTAGGGTTAAATGCAAAGTTAAACTTAAAAATACTCCCCTGTTATCCACAATCAAATGAATTTACTACAATTTGAAAAAAAAAAATAGATAAAAAATCTGTTAAAAATATTTGGAAAATTCTTATTCAAACATTTTTTAATAAATTCAAATTTGAAAATAGCTATACTAGAATTTAGAAGAGTATACACAAATCCATTAAAAATTCTGAACATGATAAAAATTTTGTTTTTTTTTTTTTTATATTTTATAATTGAATTTTAAAGGCAATTTACAAGCAAAATGATCTTATAATGGAAATAGTGCAAATGAACTCAAAAGTAATATCTTTTAACTCCATCAACATCATCATGGCCACATTCTATGTGTGTACTTGGAATAAATATTTGCAACAAATATTATGTATGAATATTTTTAATAAAAAACAAAAAAAATTAATCGAGTAGACAACAAATTTAATCTATTTTCTGAAAAAAAAAAAAAATTTCAATTAAATCTTAAAAAATAAAATGTTGTGGAAAATGTACTGGAGAGTTGGAAAATTGAAAAGGTTTTTCTAATTTGTAACTACAAATCATTTAAATGAAATTAAACTTTTTAAATGAATGAATAAAAAATTGAAAATGAATACTAGATACTTATGTACAATGGATTGAAATAAAATACAACAATATTTTATTTTCTATTAAAGAAAGAAAGTGATTCGTGATTTGAAAAGCGTATTATGAATACAAATTTAAATAATACACGATAGTGATTTACCAGCATTAACTGCCACGACTATCTATCGAGTTCAGTTTAAAAAATAAATTTAATATTTTTTAATTGAATTACAAAAAAACAGCATTTTCCTTAATGACTACACTTTTTATTTTTTCAATTTCCTTATAAACATCCTACATTTTAAGTAATTTACATTGTATAAATAGAAATAAAATAGAGAAAAACTAATTTAAATAATTTTAAACAATATTAAAAAGTTAAGGATATTCGTAAGGAAGTTGAAATCATTCTTAAACTCAAAATGAATCAATTTAAACATTAATTTTAAGTATTCAGGAACTATTCAAACAATCTGAAAATCAATTTTATTTGCTTTTTTCTTTCTATTTTGAAAAACATAATTTATTATTTCAATAATTTATTTTGGAAATAAAATTAAAATTTAAGCAAAATACAAAGTGTATTGTGGAAATTCTAAAAAAGAAAAATTTCTAAGTTTTCATGGAATTTAATTTATATACAAGTAATATAGACATACATATTTATACATATATAATAAAGCTGTAATAGAATTTGGAAAAAAAAAAAATATTTTTAAAGTGGGTATCGTAATATAGTTTTGAAATAGAAAAAAGTTGTTATAAAAAAATAAAAGTTTTGACCAATTTAAAAATTTATTATATCTTTAGAAAAAATTAGGGAAATTAGAGAAAAATAATTTGAATTTTTTTAAATATTTTATAATGTTAAAATAGGTCTATTTTTGTTTCAGTCATCAATTGGGGCAAGAAGACTATTAAAATCCAAATATATATATTATTATTTAATTATGATTGGTTGTTCTAAAATTAATATAGTTTTCCACATTTAAATTAAATCTATGTACATCTGCCTAATAATTAGTCTAACTATTTATTTTATAGTCTTGGAATTATAAGAATCAATTTTTTTTTGTTTTAAATTATTAAAACCGTTTCAATTTCATATACAAGTCCTATTTAACAAATAATAAAAATTTTTGGGTATTTTGCACAAAAATAACACTGTTAAATATAATTTACATTTATAGGAGAGTCCTAGTATTTTGATAAGCACAGTTTATAGATATATTTGAATATTCCGAGTACTTCAGAATATATTTTATTAACTTATATCTTTTTAACCAAATAAAAATACATATATAAAACGAACTAGAACGAAATTATGTAGGACTATGTTAAATGAAAATGATTAATACATTTTTTCTTATAATATTTTTGAAAAAAGTGCATTCGCTTTTGTTTTTTCTGGGCTAAACACTGAAACATAATAAATTTTACATAAACAAATAATTTCGATAAATAGTCTACTTTTAATTCATTTTAGATTTACAGGTAGAACATTTAAAAATAGATATGATTTATTTCATACTTCAGAAAATACATAAAAATAATAGAAAACGAAAACATATCGATAGCAAATCATAGAAAATGGCAATATAAAATAAATCTAAATTGGAAAAAGATGGTATAAATGGATGGTAATATGAAGTGGTAATTTGGTGTTAAAAGTTAATATTACTTTTGAGTTCATTTGCACTATTTCCATTATGAGATCATTGCTTGTGTTGTATTTCACAATATAAGAGATAATTCGTAAAAGACATCTACTCTAATTTCTTTAATATCTCTATTTTTTCCTTTTTTAACCAATCTACTTTAGATCAAAGAACATATAATAATAAGATGTCTCATTTGGATATTATCCAATTTTTTCGACTTTGTGCTACGTACGGGCGGGTAAGAAAATGTATAATTTTGTAAAAAAAAAACGAAAACAAAAAAAATATACGATAACCAACGATTAACCATCCATGTAGATAGATTTAAATATTTTTTCAAATCAAAGGTTTAAAATAAAAAAATTAAGAAAAATTTAAACACATACGAAAAATAGATATACATTTTTGAATTGCTAATTTTGTCTGTTTCTATTTATCAATAATGTATAAATATGTATTTATCTATTTATATATGTATATCTCATAACAAACAAAAACAACAAACAAACAATCTATCAAAAATGGATTGTTGCCTATTGTATTTCTTCAAAAAATAAAAATATCAACGTAAGTTCTGAGAACAAAGCGGTATTCCCATAACGTATTCGGTATTATGTGATTCTATCATTGACTCTATTATTGTATGTTTAACTGTATACTTATTTGAATACATATTATTATTATTTAGGTAGGTAGCTATGTATATTCATATACACTGTGTACTGTAATATATAATTATTTCATAGAAAGATAGAAATATAGAAAATAATAAAAATGATAATTTTGTTTTCGCTATTCTCTTCCACTATGTGTGGGTCTAATATTCGAACCCACAGTACAAAAATTTTTCTTCAAAAGTTTATATGAGATGAGACTTCTTACTATTTATATATTCTTTGATTTGATCGAAGAAAGACATATTTTGCTTAAATATTTGTAATGGCAGAATTATTATATTATTGTAACAGTTTTTGTGGTGGAATGCTGATTACTTTATAATATATTTTAGATTTTTAGATTTTTAATTCATTTATTCATATTATAATAAAATACAATACTTAAAATATGCATTTTCTAAATAAAAAATAATAAAAATAAATATAGCATCATTCAGATATTCATTAGAATATGTGATGAATGAAACTGCAAACAAAAATACAGGCATAAAAATATAAAATATTGTACATACATTGTTGGGTACATACATAGTAAAGTAGAAAATTAAAGCTAAATTTAAGAAGAAAAAAAAACTAAAATAGCTTAAAATTAAAATTATATAATGAAAAAAATAAAATTTAATATATAAAAATATAACTATAACATAATATGAAATTTAAAAATATTCAGTTGTAATGGACAATGTATAGCTACATATGTGGAATGAGTTGTGATAAATTATCAAAAAGTTCATTTCTATTTATATGATATACTTTATCACCTATTATACGGTATATCCAATCATAATATTTCACCAGTCATACTAAAAGCTAATTAACTGTCATTTTAATAACTGCAGTCTCCTTCATCACTATTATTGATCCTATTATACCCTAAAGTCACATAGATTTTCAACAAAATTCTTCTAATTAACACGATTGAACGGTTTTCACTTCACTTCATTTTATTTTGTAGTCTCTTTACATATTACAAACAAAACTTGATGTTCCTAAGCTAATGTCTATCTATAAAGAACTCTATTATTAAGTAAAAATTGTATAAATATTATTTTAAAAATAAAAATAAATTCATATTTTTCTAAACTTATTTCACCACATCCGTTTACTTTAACTATACTGTTTATTTTACACATTGTTAATTAATAATAATTTTCTCTAAAAATTTTCCTTTCCATTAAATTTTCTTTTCTTTTTTTTTTTGCTATAATAGTCTAGTTCTTCTAACCACATTATGTAAACATAGTGTCATACATTTCATTATGTTTTGAAAGTTAAACATTAAAAAAAAAAAAAAAAAATCAAAATAACCCCAATGAACACATCATAGTTAAATATGAAAGTTTGGAAAATGAAATTTACAGTTATTTTTTTTTTTGTTTGTTGCGGTTTGCGTGCAAGTAAATGCATTTTCTTCTCTTCTGCATTAATATAAATTTTTTATTAAGTTACAAATACTATACATTTATAAAATAAAATAATGTATATAAATGTATATTATATTAATGTCATAATTACACACATATATGTACATGGATATTAGTAATGAAAATGTAACTTAGTGTAAACATGAATTTTTGAAATGAAAAATTTTGACGTATATACAACAGGATATAAAAATGTTGTTGACATGAATTTGGTTTGGTTTGGTCATTCAAGCCCATTTTTATAAAAATTAATCAAATATATTATATTTTTAGACAGTTACAATAATAAATTATACATAATATATACAATATGTATATGTATGCGTGTTAAGTAAAAATTGAAATTTAAAAAATGAATTAAAATTGTTTTACATGATTTTAATTATATAGTCAGTGTAATTTGAATTTATTAATAACATCTACAGGTAAATGCATAGACCATAGGATAAGGTCAAGATTAAGATTTGAATTTGTTTTTTTCATTTAACATGCATTTATTGTACTAGGTGACCTTTAGATTGTGATAAATTAATATACTATTATTAATTTTATTTTATTATTTATAGCTTAACACAAAAGTAATGCAAAATGAGGTGTAACAATAATTTTATTTTCATTGTAATATAGCTATTTACATATACTACTCTATTGCATTAAACTTGGTCCACCTTTAACCTTTTCATCACAATAAAAATGATGTGCAGATAGTTTTTATCTATAAAAGATTTGATTTTATATTGCATCTACTGAAATGTCATTCAGAAAAGTCAGAAAAAATTAAAATTAATTATGCCAGTATTCAGTATTATTCTGAAATAGATTTAAAATACAAACAAGGTATGAGCCATTTTTTTTGTAATAGCGTATAATATATGTATATGTAAATGTATTACAGTGAAAATAACATTTTTGTACTCATTTTGCATTACTTTCGTGTTGAGCTAAATAATAAAATAAAATTAATAATAGTATATTAATTTATCACAATCTAAAGGTCACCTAGTACTATATACATATAAATAAAAAAATGAATACATATGTACATTGTGAATAAATTTTCATTAAATGTACATTGAATTTCCCAACCAAATATTTTAAAACATTTTTTACATAATATTATACTGGAAATATTGTGAAAAAGTGACTCAAAGTATATTTTAATGTTCATGAAAAGTCAGTAAAAGGACAAAAAATTTATTTACTGATAGATAATTCAATAATGGTTAAAATAAAAGCATTCATCTATGAAAATCAAATTTACAAAAATATAAGTTTGACATATTTCAAATTTTAAATGCTTCAGACAGAATTGATATTGAATCAAATAAAAATATATTTACAAGACATTTTAAATTATTTTGATAATGTCATTTTTTTTTTCGTTATTTCAAATTTCATTTAAAGATGACAAAATTTCAATCAATACAGAACATATTTATCGCTAAATAAAATGATGAATTTTGATTGACATCAACTGTTGGGTAAAAAAAAATTATAGAATTATCATGTAATATTTCAATGAAACAAAAATCGAAATAGTGTTTATACATTAATTTTTACACTTAAAATAAGTTACAAGTTTTAAATTTAAAATTTTTAAATACTTCTCTAATATTGTTATATTTATAGTCAGATATAATGCTTCGACCAAACACATCAGACGTCTATTAGAGATGAAAACTTACATATACATTTTTGTGCAGTACATTATAATTTTATGGAGTTAGAGTATAACCAGACTCAGTTAGCAAGTAAAACAAAGAAGATTTGTTAATATGTAGCCAAACTTTTAGGCCATTTTCCCGTTCGATTACTACTATTAAAACAAAGAATATATTGCTACATGCTACTATACAGTAGTTATTATATCATAGTATTATAATTGTATAGTCAATAGTGTATAATTTTTAAAATTGATAAAACAAAATAAATCTAAGCTAGTTGTTGAACTAAAAACAAAAAAAGAAAAATCATAGCTAATTAGCTTTATTGAATTTTCTTTTCATAGTCAAATAGTCTGTATAAATTAAATTGAACATTTCAAAGGGCCTGATACTATATTCTAATTGATTTTTTCAGTAAAATAATTTAAAATTTCAAGGCTAATGTTTTACCCGAGAAGATTTGGTGCCCTAAAGAAAAGTCAAGCCGATAATGACTGTAGGCCAATTTATTTCAGATGGTAAGGGTAAGTTGAAAGTCAAAATAAATACACTCTACCATAAATATATGCGAAACCTGTTCATCAACAATTTTCTAACTGATTATTATTAGTGTATAGTATCTACGGTACCATATTTGATCCATTATCATTATCACAGATTACATATTCAAAAGATCTCCTGTGGAAAGTAGGAATTAAAGAAATGTTTAGACCAACATTTGATGAAACCTAAAGAAGAATTTTAGTTCTACTCACTATCTTATCATAGTGGATTAATCTGTAGATATGTATAATGAAATTGACTCTTGTAAGTGAACCGACATTTAATTGATTGAACTGACCGATCAACAGTTTCTAAAAGAAACTAAAATGACTTTACATTCAGAAAATTCAAGACCGTTATTTGAACACCAAAAAGAAACAAAATGGTTTATATCAGCCACCGGCAACGTGCGGCCCATGTGCTAAATGCGGCCCATTCGGCTTTTAAATGCGGCCCATTGTGTTTTTATTTTTTATTAGTTTTATTCGTTCGCCACTATTAAAATTCTTAATTAAAAAACTCGACTCTTATTAATTTGGCTGTTCCGATATCTAGTGCTAGTGCAGCCATTAAAAACAGATGGCGTCATAAAGTTTAATTTTATTTTTCAAAATTGCTTTGAGGAAACCATGCTCTTGGTTTGAAGTGAAAAAATTTGAAATCCATTACTACAGATGGTGCTAAAAATATGATTGGTCGTTTTAACGGAGTTTGTGCTTTGGTTTGTAGAATTGTAGAGAAAGTTGTATAGCTGTAAAAATGTAAAGAAGGTTGTAGAATCAAATGCTCCAGCTCCTTATACATTTCATTGTATTATTCACTAACAAGCACTCTGTTCGACAATTTTAAGATGGAGTTCTGTTATGGATGTGATAATATCTGTTATAAATTTTATAAAAAAAAGTGGTTTGAATCATCGTAAATTTCAAAATTTTTGAAAGAAATAGAAGAAGAGTACAGCGACATGGTTTACTATTGCGAAGTACGGTGTCTTAGTGCAGAAAATGCACTTAAAAGGTTTTTTCAGTTGAAAGAAGCTATACATAAATTTATGGTTGAAAGCAAAAGAGAAGTATTAGAATTATCGGATCCAAAATGGTTATTTGATTTAGCATTCTTAATAGACATGACTTCTTTAATGAACGAATTAAACCGAAAGCTTCAAATAAAAGGAATTTTGATTAATGAAGCATATTCAAATATACAAGTTTATCAGATTAAACTAAAACTACTTAAGAACAATATTTTAAGAAATGAATCATATAACTTGCCTTTAGTTGCAATAATGTTAGAACAAGAATCCAATCATTCTTTATCAAATAGCAAATTTCACGATTATATCGAAATCTTGGAAAATGAATTTTCGACACGGTTTTCTGACTTTCACAGCCGTTCTAAAGAAATTGACCTTCTTCAAAATCCATTTTCAATTAAACTTGATGATGTTCCCAATTGCTTGGAAATGGAGTTAATTGACCTACAATACAATGATGTCTTAAAATCAACTTTTTACCCATCGCAACTGAAAATATTTTAACATAATCTACCAGATTCTAGATAAAAACATTTTCTGCTGGTATGATAATAGTTTTTGCAAGCAATTAAATTACATAAAAAACAAATATTGCAGTAGAATAACTGATGAACACCTGTATGCAATATTAAGAGAAGGTGCAACCAACTTTGAGGTGAAATAAAATGACTTGCTCAAAACTTTCAAACAATACCCAATTTCTCATTAATTACAATTACACTATTTTGTTTTTTTGTTTTCGTTTTTGTTAAATGGATTTATTCATTTTTGTTTTTTTTTTTTTTGTTAAATGGATTATAAAATTGTGTAAAAAAATAAAAAAGTTTATTTTTGAAAACTTGTTTTAATTAAAATTAAATTATTTGTGACAGTTGAAAATGTAACAGTAAGTATTAATCCCCTATGCCCCTGTTATCCAGAAAATTTATTTTGGCCCATCGGTTGAAAAGGTTGCCAATGGTTGGTTTATATCATTATACAAATTTAGGCAATTTTAAATGATTACTCGATTAGACTGCTTTGCAGGAAGCATAAGTCTAAATATTTGCATAAACAGGCATCTGCTAGACGAACAAATCATGTTAATTAATGTGCAATTTGTTTCTGAAGTTAGACAGTATCAAACTAAACTTTTGATGATTGATTCATACCAATTTTTGGTTTGTTGTTTCAATTAAAATATATCAACAAACTTCGGACGACTATTGTTAAACTTAGATTTATAGTAAGCGAAAATAAGTCGAATGGGTCTGGCTGAATTGTCTTTTCTGCATCCTGTCCAAAAAAAAATCAATTTTATTTTAAAACCAAATTCAACCTATAAAATACCATAAAAAACAATTTATACAGACATATTTTAATCTGTAGCAGTCACAATCACACTCTGCGGAACAAAATCAATCCTACACCGTTTTAGTGAAAACAAATCTTAAACAAAATGAAAAATAATATTCTAAATTGCACCGGCATATATAGATTTGTTGATGCACTACACAAATGTTCTGTACAATAAATAAAATTTTTTACTGATAATAATAATGTTCTATATAGCTGTATAGCTTACACGAATCCCGTTCACGAAAGTGGATGGATCCAACGATTCGATAGTAAATACAATAATGTTCTAGATTGCACCCACATATATAGATTGATACAGCTTACAACAGCCCCTTTCACGAAAGTAGATTGATCCCACGATTCGATAGTAAATACAATAATGTTCTAGATTGCATCCACATATACAGATTGGTACAGCTTACAACAGCCCCGTTCACGAAAGTGGATGGATCCAACGATGCGATAGTGAATACAATAATGTTTTAGATTGCATCCACATAAACAGATTTGTACAGCTTACACGAATCTCCTTCACGAAAGTGGATGGATCCAACTATTCGATAGTGAATACAATAATGTTCTAGATTGCATTGACATATACTGATTTGTACAACTTACACGAATTATCTGCTAAAGAGAATAGATCCCACGATTCTTTTCTAGAATACATCGACACATGCAAATTAGTAGAGCTTACACAAATTTTGAGCGAAAAATAAAATATTTTTATGAAGGACTAATCCCCAAATTTCATTCGAATTATTCAGATTTGTTGAAGTTTAAAATCCAAATTATTCTAAGTATACCTTGAAGGTATACTCAAACATTATCTACATCCAATTGTAATTGAAAAAAAAAATTTTTTTTAAACCAAAAACAATTTGGTTAACAATTTAAATGACTTTTGATATACAAATATTTACAAAATATTTTCATCTTTTCTTTTTTTAATAAAATTCGAAATATCCATTTTGGTATTTCTTAAATCAAGCAAAATTAATATTTTTTTTTGTTTTTTTGTTTTGTGATGGCTACCAGAAAATTCATAGTTTTGCAAATTGAAAAATAAAATTTTATTAAAAAAATTTTTCAAAACTAAAATATTAAATAGTAGGTTTTTTTTTTATTATTATTATTTTTTTTTTTTTAGTTTTCTAAATTTTGAATCTGAATTTTGCTGATTATTAAAATGCTATAAAAAAATGAAAAGTTCTTTTTTTGTTTTTTTCCTAAAACTAATATACAAAAAAAAAAATAATATTCATCATATCAGAGATCAGCCAATGCAGTATAAAGTTACTCTTGAATAATTCCGTGAAAAAGTGAATTCAAATCGTTATCGTAAATATGTATTTAAAAAAAAAAAAAAAAAAAAACAAAAACAAATATTCGTAAAGAAATGAAAAAAAAAAAATAGAATTAAATAAAAAGTTTTCCTGGCGATATAGGGTGTTCCTGTACCGTGGTATATTAATTTTCGCAGGTGGGTGGTTATAGAGGTTTTTTTTTCTTCATTGAATTCATATTTATTTACCTTATTAATTAACAATGTTATCTTATTTACAATGTAACTGTATATAAAAAATAAATGTTCACCTCATTAACGCAAGTCTATGAAACCAATTAGATGATTTATTTGTTCTAGTACTTCAAAAATAGTTAGTGCGATAGAGTAAGTGATGGGGTTTGACTCACTTAAATCAATATGGAATTGCCGATAAGAACATTGACATCATATTATGTTACCCAGATGACACTGTACAACTCGTAGAAAATAAAAATGGTCTGCACAGGTAATTATTCAAATTTAAAATGCCATCAAATTGTACAACATGAAAGCATATACAAACAAAAAAACTGTGACTTAAAATATAGAATCTAATACTCCATTTTATATATATGTATGCACGTAAATAATACTAGTTCTCACAACACGAAAACAGAAGCAAGAGCTCAAGCAGAAAAATAGTTAGTCGTTTTATATTATTGCCATTTAAAATTGAATCGAAGTTGATATCGTAGTCTTGTAAGAGATTAGATAATAATCAAATTATATATTTCAAAAAAATTACTTCTGTGATATTTGAAGTATAGAAAGATGTTGTTATGATCCAAATTTGGGGAAACAAAATAGTAATCATTGACATTAAACCAAAATGTATGTTATTCAGGCTATTTTCAAATACATTGAATTATCTTTTATGAGTAAAAAAATAATGATATTTGACTTTATGAATAACAACTTGCTATTGCAGAGACTTAGAATAATGGTTAAAAATGTTTTGGAACCTAAATAAGGTGTAAAAATGTGTTTTTCCTATTATATGGTTTAGAAAATATGGTTGGGACTTAACAAGTATAAAGCGAAATAAATTTTTTTTTATCATAATCATCATCATCATCTATTGGTTCTATAGCTTGGGGTAAGCCTTAACCACGTTTACTAAATTAAACCAAATCAAACTGAATCGAATATTGTAATTGTATAGTAAAAAGACTAATCGTGTTATGTACAATTTATATAAATTAAATAAATAAATAAATTTACAATTTTCCTTCATTCAGTTCTATCTTGTGCAACTATATATTCGATTTCATCCAGCCATTTTGATATTGGTATACCTCTTGTTCTAGTTTTATATACCTCTTTCGTGTAATATTCTTTTTCATATCCCTTGTTCATTCATCCTAACCACAACTTAGTTTTTGTGCCTTAATAAATTCTATGATATTCTGTCTATCAATTAGTGATTCTGTAGCTCTTCGTTTTGATGTACTTATTTGATATTCATCATAATTTTTCTCAGTATTCTTTTTTCGAATACTTTAAATTTATTTTCGTTACTAATTCAAACAAAATTTCTGCCATATGTAAAAAAACGTTGTTGGCTAAATCGAAGTTGATTACAATAAATCAGTTAATGCACTTTGCAAAACAGTTTTAAAGCTAATACGGTTGTAGCAATGAACCTAAAGCAATGCCAACATGAATTTAATCACAATCCGATTTAATTGAAACGATAGCAAGTACTGAATAGTGATTACTATGTGGGAAATAACAATCAAATTTTTTAGCTACTGGGTCAGAAGATATTGTTAAGCGTTTTGATAAAAAATCCAAAATATTATCGAAACAACTCGTCCTGAAATTGTGAAAAATTATAACTCGAGCATGGGAGGAGTGGATCTGCTAGATCAATTCATCAGCTACTACAGGATTTTCATAAAATCTACTAAATGGACTAGTGACCCATTTCATTGATTTTTTCATTTTTATTTCTTTTTATTCAAATTTCTTACAACCTTTAGTTAAAATTGGGTAATATATTACACAAAATAAAAAAGGCCCTAGAACCAAAAAAATAGCCCTTTTTGTAAAAACATAATCGCAATTGTTCGAAAACCTTCTAAACATTCTTAAAAATGTACAAAATAATTTTTTCCCCTGGAAATTCAAAAAGTAGCACGAAATGATTAATCTCATTAGCGGATTTTCTGAATTTAGACAGCTCTCTACAAAGGTAGCCAATATATTTACTATTTGTTCGGAAACAGTATTAATATTAGTTAGAGTAATGTTTCCCAATTCAGTTAGCATGTAAAACAAAGAAGATTTGTTAATATGTAGCCAAACTTTCAGGCCATTTTCCCAATCGAGATGTAGGCCTATTATTTTTTTTATTGTCATTTATTTTGTCCCAATTACATAGAGTACTGGACAAGGTTGAAAAAAGCATAATTTTTTTAATATGGCTACTTGCTACTACAGTAGTTATATATCATAGTTATATAGTGCTAGTACAGTAGATAAAACGTGTATAATAACAAATTGATAAAACAAAATAAATCTTTCTACACATATAAACTTGTATACCAATTTCGGTAAATCTGCTATGAATATAATGTATAAAATAGGAAAAAGGGATGAACTTTGTGGTACGCCTGTTTTACTTACTTCGTTTGATTGTATTATTGCGATTTTGACTATCGAAAGATCGATCGTTAAAAAAATTTAATATTAGTTTAACAAGGTAAACGGGAAATTCGTAATTAATCATTTTGTGAATGCTTTTTCTACATCAAGTGTTATCAAGCCCACTGACTTTTTGTTATTTAGACTATTTTTAACCATATTTTTTATTCTGCACACTTAATGAGTGCTAATGGAGTGTTAATATTCAATGTCAATTAAATCGAATAATGTTAATAAAACAAAAATTAATTATTTAAGACCTTCGTAGCAGGCCTCAAACATTTGAGTCGTCTTGTATTGGTGTGGGCGTTCAGCACATCACCAGCTGATTTGGGTGTGACATTCGTAATATATTTTATTAATTTGTGTTATAATTTTTTTTAACAAGGCCCAATGTTTAGATCCTTTATTGTGCTAGAATTGGGCACGTACTAGGGTCGTGAAAGCTTGCAGATCTCAATGTTAGGCTGTTCATCATAGCTCTATTGCTTAAGTTCATTTTTTTTTTCTCTTGACAGTAGATAGCTTAGCATCATAATCATCAGCACTTATAATTGGTGCTTAATTAAGTACGGTACTGCAAATTTATAATATGATATCTACAATATTTCTACAATATTTCTACAATATTTACACTATTTTCGAGCAATGATATAGGGTACTGGACCAGGTCATCAAAAACTAATAAAGCATTTTTTTGCTTCATCGTGAATGAGACCTTTCGGTTGAAATGCATCAGGCTCAATTGAGCATTAAGAAATTATATTTAAAACTGTGCACAATATTTATTATACAAAAACATCCTGTATATCTAAAAAAAACAAAAAATTATTCATTCGAAACCAAATTAAAATACAGAGTTGAAAAAAAAAATAACTATAACCAAAAAAAAAAAAATGTTTTTTTATTTTTTTTTTTTATTTTAAATAGTTTTTATATTTTTAACATTTCCATTATTATACATTGTGGTCAAAAAGTTTGAACTTATATTAAAAAATATATTCTAACATTGCCACAGGATTAAATAAAGTCAATTATTATATTCGAAACCTTCATAAATACCACCACATTTACACATTTATATGTAAAATACGATAGTTAAACTTTACAAAATAAAATTAAGAAAAAAAAAAAAAGTTTTACATTTAACTCTCTCCGATCACCATCATAACGCATTTCATATCTACCAACATAGATTTGAAATTTTAATCCTATTTTTATTTAATTTTCTTCTTCAATTCGTTATACTTACCGTTGTTATTACACATAGCAAATACCCATAGCAAATATTCTTAATGATGCAATCGCAGTTTATAAGAAAAATTAAAAATAATTTCACATAACGGGAGATACCAAATTAAATACATTATTTTGTATACTATGGTGTTGTTACAAAAAAAAAAAGGATTAAATCGAATAATGAGTAAATTTTACTTTGTAAACTTAACATTACACCTATTGCAACAGTATTTGTGCATAGGTATACTATAATGAGAAGACAAACATTTAAACATTCTGAAAACTATGAAAATAGATTTGTCTCTTTTTTTTAATGGTGTAATAAATTTATGGTTCACTAGTTTTTTTTATTGCAGTTGCAATTGCAACAGTTATAATATACCAACTTACTTGTGTAATTTATAACCAGCAGTTTTGTATGACTGTTTCCATTTCAAAAATATACTCTAGATGCCAGGTGAAATAAATAGATTTATATATTCTATTTTACAATTTCTTCTTTTTTTTTAAACTTAACACAAAAATATAGAAAAAAAAAAAAAAAACAATTTAACAGATTTATGGAATACGAAAGAAATAAATAACTTTGCATTTGTAATTTTTGTTCCTTATATAGGTATAAGTAAATTGTGCACACATTGCACTTAAAAAAAAAACAACAACAATAAAATATAACAAAAAGAGAAAAGTAGATTCATTTGTCAAGGATTCTTAGTTTTTTTTTCTTTTTGTTTGTTAAAGATCTTTAGGGCATAGTTATCACTTGAATTTTTATTTCATATCCTTTCAAAGAGATTAAGGTAAGGTAGAATTAATTTTTAATTCTGTTTTATTATCGAAATTAACATTTTAGGTGTACGAGTACATATTCAGTGTGGTTTAAAATTATAATAAAATTTCTATTTACTCATATAGATGCAATTTTTAAATCATTCTAATTGTTGGGAGGAGATATTTTAGACTTTCAGAGAATAAATTTATTAATTAAATTTTTAATTCAAAAATTTTGATGAGGTTTTTCTCTTTTATGGTAATATTTTATTTGATGAATATTCAACGCAGATGAAAATATCATAATTTTCTAATTTATTTTGTGTGTTTTCGAAAATTGATAGCCTAGTGTAGCTATACCTAATAGAACTTCTAAATTTGTTAGATTTGATAGTTGGTTTGAGACATTACTTTTTCAGCAGCTTGAACTTAAAGTAGAACGTCCAAAAAGGCTTCTATGACTTCTAAAAACATACAATGTACAGATTAATATTAACAGTATTGCATCTCTCAATTTATTGAAGTCAAATTAAAAAAATAAATTCAAACTTGAAACAAATTCTGAATTTGATCGAGCCCATGTTTTGCACATTTGTTATGCAAAATTGAATTGAGGTAAATTTTATGCATTATGTGTTCGAACCGGACAATGACGTGTTTTTTTTTAATTATTAATTTAACATATGTGGTGTGTTCTATGCAGAGCCTTGCAGAGCTTAGACTGGGCCCAGGCAAATAAAAAATATGAGGCCTCTTGTTTATGTAAAAAGACAAATTTACATAGTTCTTTTATTATTTTTAATTTATTTAAACAAAATGAAATTAATAATTACAAATAAGCTTTTCGAGCTTTAGTGTGTTAGCAAAATCCTTTATAATAATTGAAAAGTCAATATTTCATGCAATGTCTGATAATTTACATGTAAAATTGATATCCCATTCAACCGTGTTGGATCATTACAGATCTGTTAAAATTTTTAACTCTTTTCTACACACTGAAACAGCGTTCCGCTGAAGCAACGGAGGCGGGTAGACTTAAATATATTCTTAAATCTGTTGATATATTGGGAAACAATCCAATTAGGTTTTTTCTAAAATTTTTAGCAGCCAATTTCTGTTGAAAATTCTTCCTTTCGCTAAAACCTTCTTCCTCAGACGATATGGGAATTTATTGTCATCAGCATTCAGGATGTTTTCAGGTTATTTAAAATTTTCAATTTTCAAAAAATCTTTCATATGAATTATATTTTTCATGTTAAGTAAGGCGACGTCATCGTAGAAACAGGTATTGAAGTTGTTGCTTCAATTCCTTGAATATTGAGTACATTAGATGACAAGAAAATTTTTTTCCATATTTGCATCATCAACAATAATTGTCTATAATGGTTGCAAAGAATCTTCTATTTGTTCTGATGTCATATTTTTAACTACCGAAATTGGAGGATCAATAACCAACAATAACATTTGTCATTTGGGAAATAGCATGAGTAGGTTCATTTTCAGGATTGACTGTTTTATTGATAATCTGTTCAGTGGAGTTATTTTTATTGAAGAATTTCGTTAGTCGTGGCAGACTTTGCTTGGCTTGGCTTTGCTTTGCTTCTTTTTTCTGTTGTCTCTTGCTTGCACCACTCGGATATGTTCTTTTCATTACATTAATCCTCTAAAAATAAATCAATATATAAGAGCAGCAAGAATTGGATATTAAATTTTATTCAACGTTATCACTTGTGAATTAAGTTCACTTGATTGCAATAAAGCACTGGTTAGTGGTTATAACTGAATAGGAAATAGTTGAATTCTTAATAAATGAAAATTAGCTACATATTCTTTTTTATGAAATTGGCCTACTGCGTAAAAATGTTGTATATACCAATAACTTGAAATTTTTACTATAATTTTTGTTATTGTATCTATAAATAATCTTCTGATATATTTTATAAATCATTAGTTAAAATAAATTTATTGTAGAACTCAAAATAATATTTCAACTTAATTTTTACGCACCAACTATGACCAAATTAGGAAATAAATGGAGACCTTTCTCCAACTCGGGGCCTGAGCCAAATGGCCCTCATGGCCCACCCTCAGTTATGGCCTGGTTCTATGTAGATGTAACTTCTACATGTAAATATTTCCCTGTTGCATTAATATTGAATTTATGAATTAGGCTATATGTGTGTGTGTACCTGGGAATTATTTATATCAATATCGTCTTACTTTTCTATTGTAAATAATAAAATTGTATAATTATAAATTTGTATATTAAAATCTATGTAGAAGAATATTAAGTTGAAAATTTATCCATATTTTGATAGTCATTTCAATGTTATTTTTTTATGAAATACAAATTTTTCGATTCCGATAGTCGTAAAAAATAACGATAATCATAAAAAATTATAATTAGCGAATTGCGATAGTCATTTTTGACAAAAATATATTAACAAATTATATGCTTTTTTTCATTCAAATTCAACATTTTTTTAATCAAATTCAACATTTTTTCTAACAAATTGTTTAACAAAATGCTGAATTTGAATGAAAAATTGTTTAATTTGTTTGAACAAATGTTAAATTTGAATGAAAAAAATATATATTTTGTTTCGTTTTCTTTTGTAAATACATTTGTATTGTAATTGATTTGTATTAATCATTAATAAATAAATTAGATGCAGAAACATTTTACTGTTGTAAACTTTCCAAATTGACAGGCACTTTCCAAATTTATTGATATTTTGATTGTACTTTGAAATTTATTCTAAAATAAACTTTTAAAATGTGTTTCCAACATAACAAAATTTAAAAAGAAACCCGAACAGGAAAGGGCTAATAATTTGTCTGAATTTAATTTTTTAATTGCATTACTTTTATTTTGTTCGATTGTCTAAGGGTATGTTCCTACTGACTTACTAATTCCAATTCTAATTCTCTAAACACTAAATGGAGATTTTTTTGACAATTTAAATTCACAATTTTTATCTCTTTGATTTATATAAGTTTTTCAATTAGAAACATTTCCAAGACACAAACCATGAAAATTTCAAATTAGTTAAATCTAATTAAAATTCTAATTTATATTATATAAATATCTGCCACAGTTAGAATTAGTCATCACATTAATAAAAACAAAAATATATATATATATATATATTATTATCAGTTTAAAAAATAATTCAAGATAAATTCTAGCTGTTAGGCTATCGATTTTCATTTTTCATTGACTATTTAAATTTTCAGAAATTCTCGTTTTACCAAGCTATAGTAAAATTCGAACTAATAGATAAAAAAATTGTATAAATCATAAATTTATTCTCTTTTAACTGTCAAGTAAGTAGTGTAGATAGGTGGAATTGACTATTCTAGTTGCTTCTGGAAAACGAATTAGTATACAGCAAGCTGATGGCATTAATCAAG